>PVKB01001533.1:0-394704 GCA_004027205.1 Ctenodactylus gundi | reverse complement strand
AATCAATGACTTGGTGTCAAATAGAAATGAGTCTGAGTAAAAGTTCTATCATAAAAGAAAAACAAATACAAAAAAACAGGAGAAAACAGAGACAAGGCACAGTGAAAGAAAAGAGCCTGGAAAGAGTATCATCAGTACATTCTGAGTGATGTCATAAACACTGACAAAAAGAATGCTGCCGAAAGACCGTCAAAAAGAATCCTGTGAGGAAAACTATAGTCATAACACAAAGGCTCTTGAGAATTACAAAGGTAGATCATCTAAAATTTATATTCCTAACTACATTTAGAAGGTAGAGTTGACAAATTTTTCCAGCAAGTGAAACAAAAAGCCAATATTGAAACAAAAATGTTAAAAAAGGAATTGCCAATTTAAATAGTCTAAGGAGTTCCAGAAATGGGGGAAAAGAAGTAGAAGAAAAAAGGGCCCTCATAGTACCTACTGGATAAATTAAAAATGAATGACCTTCACGGAAGGTCATTGTAATGAAATTTTAAGACACTGAAGAAAATAAAATAGGAGAAAGGAAAATAAGAGAAAATAAAAAAATACATTGCATAGGGAAGGCTCAGCATCAGCACAGCAGCTGATCTTATCAGCAATGGGGCAAAGCCTCCACCTTTCCAGAGGAAACACTGGCAACCTATAATTTTTACTAGGCAGAATTAGGATATAATAGCAAATCAAAGAGCAGTGAAGAAATAACAAGCCTTAAATTTATCTCCCTGCTTCTTTAAATCATAAATGAGAGGCTATGCTCCACAAAAATGAACAAAAAAACTAAGAACTCGTGAGGAAGGCAATGGAATTGAAATCAGGAGAGTCAAAAGGAATTTTGGGGGTGATGAAAAGAAGTCTCAGGATGACAGCTATGTAGCAAGAAATTTAAATAATAGATTGCCCCACATGTTTCACTATACTGGCAAAAAAATTATAGTTCTATACAAGAGTGTGGGAAGAACTAATGATTTAAACTTGGAAAATTAAACCCAAAGTGGAGAGACAGCTACTTATAAGTCATAAAAAGTAGTATGTGAAAATATGTACAATATTACTTAGCTCACCTGTGGCCATAATATAATCATAAAAATATAAACATTAATAGCATAACTCTACTGGAAATACAGAAGTAAGGAAAGAAGTATGACAGGGATGGTGGCATGAGTACTAAATCCTCCCTTTTGGTTTGCAAGTTTGTGAATAATGTCAAAATGCTAAATCAGAAGGAAAAAAGGATAAGCAAATAGTCTGAACATATGGAAGTAAATAGCAGAGCAGCTGGAGGAGTTGAAAGTGTTTTGGTGATCCTGAGGCCAGCTCAATGAGGGGATGCAGTCTGATTAGACATTCAGAATTGTGCATATGAATTCTTTGATAAAAGTAAAGGAGGGCTGAGATTCCTGCCGATGATAACAAGCCGGGATACCATAGAGCTGCCAGGGGAGTGGGGAGTGAGTCGACACTGTTTCTCCCTCGCTTATCCAGAGAGGCTCCTTATTACAAGTGGACCAAGTAGAGGATGCATCTTTTGTCACAGGTTAGACCTCTGATTAAGTTAATCTTCCTAAATGAAGCTCTATTTCAGTCTTTTGATCAACTTCACATAGACAAAACTGTAAGACCGAGCAAGTAGTCAAATCTGTAAGAGCATGACCATTATTTATGGCTTGATGTTCTATGATAAATGTCTAGTTACTTGCCAAGAATGTGTTTCCACAGTGCCCACACACGACCCTTGTCCCTTCCGGTTGGATTGGCAATGCAGGTTGAGCTGGCTGTTCTTCAGAAACAAGCATTACCGGGCCAAGGTTAATTATGCGTCTACTGTAGGAAAAAAGGAAACAATTTCACTACTCCACAAATGGACTGAAGGCAAATCTTGTAATTATGACTAAAAACAAGGACTATATCAATAAAAATATGGTATACTTTTTTATAATTAAGTGAATTGTGTCAAACTCTGGATCTAAAAATCACAGAAGGTAGCAATAAGTAGTCTTTAAAACAATGAACCGTTTATATTTGGAATAGAAACTGCATATCGTGGTATGGGACCTAATCAGTGATGCTGGAAACAATTTAATTGTCATTTCCAGCTTTTTATATGTTCAAATAAAACAATTATTATTCCCTATCTAGGAAGGCAAGATGAGTTTGATAGAAAACTAAGTAAAAAAATTTCCACATTCACAAAAATGTGTGTATGATGAAGATACAGAAATGCTGAGTCCCAGTCCCATGTCTTGAGCCATCTAGTATTCCTGGATGCCTGTTTCATCAAAGACAGAAAAAAGCAAAACGGGCGCTGGGGCTGCCTCTCTTCTCTATCCTCCAATCTATGATCTATGATCAGGTGAAGTCATAATGCTTCGGTCAATGGGGGGGGGGGGGGGGGAAAGCAGAGAAATCACAGAAAAAAAATAGGGTCTTTATATACTTGTAGCTAAGTATTTCCATAACAGCATTTAATGGCATTTGGCATAAGCAAAAAATTCCAGTATTTATCACATATACTGTGCTCAGCTCATATAGCATATGAGATACACAATGACAACTAAAACACTTCTGGGTCAAATCCACTACATTAAAGGTAAATTATCTGGTAGAAAATAAGTTCATTAAGCCACTAATCTAATACAGCACAAGTATCTGCGTAACATAAACACAATATCCAATATTTACTCAGAAATATCCTCCAAATATCTATGACCTTCAAGTTTTAAGTATATCATTCTTTTAACAAGAGCAACAAAACTAATAATCATAGAGATGCTATAATCACTTTGGGGACAAGGACTTTAGAACAAAGCCTTGCACATAACAAGCGTTTAATAAATGTTTGCCAAATGAACACACGTGCATATGAACAAATGAATGCGTCTTTATCTCTTACCAGTTAGGTCTGGGACATCCTATTCGCCGGGATGTGTCCTTACAAATGAGGAGGCAATTACAAGGGCATCTAACATATTTCTTCCCTGTCGGGGGATTTTTGATTGGCTACATAAGGGAAGAAAATAAAAACATAGCAAATTAACCAAAGTCCAGTTTGTCAAAGATTTTTTTTTATTAAAAAAAAAGATTCCTTTGAAACTAAGGTTTTCCATAGTGCTACCAAAGCACAATATAAGAAAAAGTGCACCTTGATTTGGTTCAAATAATACAAATGTTGGCAAAAAGTGCTCCAAAATTTTGGGGACTAGAGATGTAGTTAGCTTCTAATTGGTGTTCTGATATGGGAGGAATAGTTAAGTGCACAGTTCACAAGCCCAACCTGCTTATCTGGTCAGACTCAAGCCCTCACAGAGGAAGGACCAGCTCAGCAGTGGAGAAACAGACATGACGTTTGGACTCATCCCAAATTTTCCTCAACAGAATATAAGAAATGATTAATTTTATAACATTCTTTAACTAAAAAAACTTTAGTTGCCTTTAATATTAGCATTTTATTAAAAAAAGAACTTCACAGTAAATTTAAAAGTGAGAATAAGTAACACCAAAGATACCAGAACTTGAGACTTGTTAAGGTAAACAGTGTACAGCAGACTGAAAAGAACAGAACGTCGTGGCAATCCTGCCAAGAATGTGTAACTTGAAACTAACCATGAGGAAACATCAGACAAGCCAAACTGAGGCTTTCTATAAAATATTATGCAAGTACATTTCAAAGAATAGAAGACAATAAAAAACAGAGAGCAAGTTTCAGATAAAAGGATAGAAAAGAGACATGGCAGCCAGTCGGCGTCATAAGCCCGTCTTCTCAGAACTCTGTAAGGCTGAGGTGGGAGGACTGCAATTTCAAGCCCAGCCTGGAAAACTTAGAGCTTGGTGAGATCTTGTGTCAAAATCAAAAAGTAAAGAATGGGCTTGAAATGAAGCTCCATGAGACAGCCCTGTGCTCAGTGCTCAGTACCACAAGAAGGAAAGAAGGAAGGAAGGAAGGAAGGAAGGAAGGAAGGAAGGAAGGAAGGAAGGAAGGAAGTAAAGAAGGAAGGAAGGAAGAAAGAGAGGGAGGGAGGGAGGGAGGGAGAGACAGAATGAGAGAGAAACAAAATGCAATATGTGATTCTGATTTAACAGTATTGTATCAACATTAATTTCCTACATTCACTAATTGCACTGTGATTGTATAAGTGAATATCCTTGATTTTAGGAAATATATATTAAAAATTTGGAGGAAACAAAATGGTAATGTAGTAAAATGCCAAAATTTGGACAATGTGAGCAATGGGTGTACAAATATCTCTCACATTGAGCAGATGTTCCCTGAATTACAGTGATTCAACTTTTTTTCCTCAATGGTTTGAGATGGATATTTATTCAGTGGAAAGCGTACTTAAAATTTTGAATTGTTATCTTTTTCTCTGGGCTGAAAAGATTCTGAATGATATTTTCTTGAGGTGATCAGAAGAAATAATCTACATGCTGCGGTATAAATCCAAAAGTCTCATGGTTAAAAATAGGGTCAAGCCAAAAGGGGAAGGTCACTGGGGACATGACTCAGAAGGGTAGGATCTCATTCCCATCTCTTCCCCTTGCTTCCTGGCCCGGATGGGATGAGCAGCTGTCCCAGGCCAGGTGACTCCCAATGCCCTCCCTGCCTATGGCCAACCATGTATATAGAGTGATACCTCTGAAACTACGCACTGACATAAACTTTCCTCTTGGGACTGTGTCCAGTGATGAGAAAGTGACTACAGCACCTTAGTACATGGGGCACTGTGTTGTTAAATTAGGAACTGCAGGTTAGGTATATCAAAGGCATTTTTAAAGGCATTTTCAACTTAAATTATTCTCGACTGACAAAAGGCTTTTTAAATTTTACTTTTTGTAATGTACTGGAGATAGAACCCAAAAGTCACTTTACCAATAAGCTATATCTTCAGCCCTTAGTTTTGAGACTGAGTCTTGCTGAGATGCCTTAGCATCTTATAGACTGGCCTTGAACCTACAATCCTCCTGTTCCAGCCTCCTAAGTATCTGGAATTACAACTGTGTGCCACTAGACCTAGCTAAGACAGGCTCATTGGTATATAAACCCACTGGATGCTGAGGAACATCTGTACATACTGTTATTTTTGTAAGTTTTGTGTGTGTATAATAATCTCGAAAAAAATTTAAAGAGTTTAAAGAATCTTGATAGAAATATGTAATGGTTAGCAATATGCCACTATGATTTATAAAACCATATTACAAATAACTGATCTAAGTATCTAAAATTTACAAACCTTGAGGATGTATAATAGTATCTAAAGTACCAAGAAAAACTGAACTAGGCTAATTCATATACATTCAAAATTTACCATTACATAAATATATGCTTGACGAATAATAGGATTTGCTTTTATATTATTCCCACTTTATTTCTAGACCTCTTTCCTCACTTATAACAAGGCATCTAAACTAGAAAATTTCCAGTGCCAGCCCATGTCTTGCCATGTCTGATGTGAAACAAAGTGGGGGAAAAAAAAAGACATGTCACTGCGCCTAAGTTTTAAAAATTCTTTTGTTAGCTGGAGGAATGGCACAGCAGTTAAAGCTCTTGCCTTGCATGAGCAAGGCCCTGAGTTCAATTTCCCAGCACCACATAAAGCTGGGCATGGTGGCATATACTTGTAATCCCAGCATTCAGGAGCTGAGGCAGGAGGACTGCCATGAGTCTAAGGCCAGCCTAGGCTCCACAGTGAGTCCAGGACCAGTCTGGGCTACAGAACGAGACAGTGTCTCAAAAATTAAAACTAAACTAAAATAAAATAAAATAAAATTCTTGTCCCAGTAGATAATGGAGATGTGGTATATTTACATAATGGAGTACTATTCTAGCATCAATAAAGGTAAATTTGAATCATTGATAGGAAAATGGATGTACCTTGAAATTATTCTGCATAGTGAAATAAATCAAACACAAAAGGTTAAATATTGTGTGGTTTCTCTAATATGAGAAAACTAAACCATAAAAAAGTGAAAGAGAGAAGAAAGTAAGAAGATAGCCTTTGTAGAGAGGAAAAGGGAATGTGAGGGAGGGGCAGGAAGGGGACTGGAAAGTAAAACTGATGACGATGCGGTATATAAATAACACAATTTCTCAAGCTGGCTATTAGGTATAACCAGTCCATGCTGATAAAAGAATAAAAAAAATAAAACTCTTCTTACAAAATGGACTTGTATATTCCAGGCACTCTTCTGGGCATTTTATCCTTATATTGCAACAGCAACTCTGTAAAGTAGTTATTACTGTGATTATTTACTTTTCATGAGAAAATCCCGGTTTAGAAGAACGAAGTCCCAGGGAAACATTACTACTAAACTGCAGAGCCAGGACTCAAACCCTCCCGTTAGCCTCCAAATGCCAGGCTCTTAATCGGTTATCTATGGCACTCTTAGCAGGACTTCTCCAGTGTTCCCACTAACTTGTCCTAGAAAATCATTTCTCCTTTCACTTCAAATTCTATATTGATAAATCTTGCTCACATTTTCCCTTCATCTCTATCTTCCCAGTCTCCCATGCATAACTTACTTTCCAGTTTGATCCACTGAAATAATAGTACTTTTGGCTAAGTTTGGTTTTTCGTTTTCGTTTCCACGAGTGTATATCATGTTCCTATCTGAGTGGCTTTTTCAGAGGACATTTAGACTGATATCCATTTCAAGTGACACAAGAATGAATCACAGCAAATCTCAACAGGTGACTGAGAGAGTGGGCATGGGGAAATCGCTGTTTGACACTCTCCCAATGGATTTATTCTCAACCTAGAATTTCTCCCGAAAAATCTCCTAGTTACTTAACACTTCTTCACTAAAACCTAGTTTAAGAACAAGTAAATACTAGCAAGTTGCATGCTAAGGCACTTCAGACAAACTTCCTTCTTGCTTTGCTCCTCCTGTGTGCTGCTACTGACACCGGACAAAGCCAACTGCTCAGTTTCTATGCCCTTTCTCTGGAATTTTCACAATTATGTATGTGTCTTTACACGACAAAGGCAAGTAATCATGTAAAATTTTCAGCACAATTTTGGTATGTCCAAACCCCACCGATCCTGTATGAATTCATCCCTCTAAGTAGCCAGACTGACCTTCTTAACCAAATCTGCAGAGACTGAGCTTCCAGCAGAAGTCACCTAGGCTGCTCTGTTTACTGTCAATAGGAAGTTTAAAACTTTATCACTTTTTTCTATTTATTAAAAAACAAGAACTGGTATGAATAGAGGATTAAGACAAAATATTAGCACTAACATTAAATCAAGGGAAATATAAATGCACTGTTTTTTAAAACTGCCCTTTTATAATTTACAACTCCTCTTTGACTCACAACTCCTTCTGGCTTGCTAACTCTGCAAATAAGATTTGCTAGTCAGTGTTCAGCTTCTATAGAAACCAGCTAGTTATGTAGGCAGCACTAATTTATACTACAAGGTTATTTTGACCTTTCTGTAAAACATACAAAGCCCAGTATTTATAATTCATATCTACCACCTGACATTTTTCGATTTTTCTAAGGAGGAAAAAACAAAAACTACAAGCACCAAAAATTAAGTAATATTTAATTACAGATTTTGAGAGATTGAAAATTTTAAAATAAAATAAAACCTAACAGTGAAAGGAGGAACATTTTATCTAAGACAGTGTATACTGTGTCTATTATTCAAAATTGTAAAAGTTTGCTTAAAATTTAGTTATTCTTCCCGAAATTCAGTTTAAAAAGTCTTTCAAATTTTTAGCACTTCATTGAACTAATACATATCAAATAGAATAATGTATCAAGCTACTTATAAATACTCTGGCACAAATGCCAGTTATAAGTGCATAATCACAAAAGCCCAGAAAACTAATACTGACATTGTGCAGACATAAGTTTAAATAATTTTCCACATATTAAGAACAAAGTCCCTATTTGCAGTAAGACAAATATCTTCATTAAAACTTTTTCATATTTTCATTTCACTAAAAATCAGAATGGATTTAGTGAATAAATACTAGAGATCATTATAAGTAACTGCCATGGTAAGTCTTATTTTAGAAAGTAAAGAGCCTAAGGACACTATATGAAAATTCACCATTAGAAATTTTAATGGCATTATGTTAAATACATGGAGTACACATCCTTATATACTAAAAGAGAGACCAATGGACATAAGGAAGGAGAAAAGAAGGAGAAAAGAAATTCAGCACAGCCATCCCATGTTTGCTCTTTTTTTCCCCTACACTCCATATCTGCTCTTAAGTGACATTACTGAAGAAGCTCCTTTAGGAGTAAGATCCCAAGTAAAAACTCATAGTTTTACTAGTGAACATCGCCACTTACCGTAGCTTCATTGCAAACCGTGCATTTAACCACATGCTGGTGTAGCTTGCCATCCAAATTGATTAGCGACTGGCACACGCGGCAGTTGATTACTGGAATACCACTGGCATCTGGACTGGCAATGGCTGTATATGGAGGTGGAAGTTCTGCTGCAAAGACATTAGTTACAGAATTAGAGCATCTGAGAAAATTATAATGGTTGGCTTGAGCATAGAAGCAATAGATATAAAGTAAAAACTATCAACATTTACCCCATATGTGTGTGTTTTTAAAGCTCACCAACTTACCCTAGTTCTAGAACATAAACATTCATGGAACCATGTTGCCAAAGAGAACAAATTATTCACTCTGACAAAATCCTAAACCAGGGTTGCTTAAGTCTTCCCCATTAACCCAGTTTTCTTTTAGTAGCCTGTGGTCAAAATATGTACTCCATTCTTTTGAGTATATCCATAGGAGAGTGGTAGCTTATTAATACACTGGAAATCATCCACTAGTAACCTGACCAGCAAGAAACCAAGGTGGTCAACAAATGTTAAGTTTGTATATCACTTATACAGACACAGGAGTTGCATGTGTTATGCTTTCTCTATATTTTGGGTCAGCATAATGATTTGCTATGACAAAAATAAAGATTTACAGTCCATCATAGGGGTACAGAAATAAATCCAGAAAAAGTAAACGTATCATGTGGAACAAAGATGAGAAGCATGCTAATTTTCGTTACAAAAGAGAAATAAAGTTTAACAACTTTTAGTCCCAAATTTCTATTTACCATCAAAAATCTAAAAAAAAAAAAAAATCACTTAAATATGTATGGTCAAAAATGTGACTTCTGATATTAAGTACTCCAAGAACAACCACAACAAAAGAATGGGGATATCAATGAAACCGGAGCAGCACATGCTGATAATTGATGACTATCGAAACACAGAGGTCATAGTACTCACATGACTTTTGTGAATGTCTGGAAGTTCCCATAACTCAAAGACACAAACAAATACACATAGTCTGTTTGTTTTGTTTTTTTGACAAGTCTAAAGTTGAATGAATGAGTGAGTAGAGGGTGAGGCCTAGTTCCAGAACCAAATGCATCTGTCAAAGATATGCATTTGTTATAAAAAAAAATTGAGAAAAAGAATCCCAACACTGTAAAATAGGATTCCTAAAGAAAATTGCCAAACTCCTCTTTATAGCTATCTCATATATAAGCAGAGAAAGCCCTTTTGATTTAAGGTCTTACTTGAGGACATTTAGAGAGAGCTATACCACAACACATGATTGAAGGACAACTAAGAAGCATTGATACCTCATGGGGCTTCCTTAACACTACAAATTAAACACAATAGGTAATCATGAAAAAAGCCATTTTTGAAATAGAAGTTTTTCTACTCACTCTACTATAAGGTCTGAGATTTTAAACACACCAGAGTAGAGCACATTACGGTATACCTAAATATCCCTATGTCATCACGTGACATCCTCAGAGTTACACCACAGATTGTTTTTTAGATCACAAAGAATTAGCACCAAGTGCTATCATCCAAATGATTCCTCTGTAGCAGCCAAGGTCTGAGGCCACTTACAAATAACATTATGCTTACATTTCTAGGAAGCTGTACCCGAACGCTGCCAAACAAGAAGCTATACATCTTAAATTACAAAAATAGCTTCAAAACTTTGAAAGAATACAATTTTGATTAACCAAGACAAAAACAAGTTAAAGGAACAATGAGTCAACAAAAAAGGCCTTGCAAGCTTCAGATCACATTCTGAGACCTCAGTAAAGAAGACATGATTCTGGGGAAAAGAATATATATCTCACCAGAAATTCAGCTTGCATTACCTCATTTTTATTTTATTTATTTTTTAAAAAATATGGGGCCAAGTCCAATGGTACAGGGCATTTATTTTCTACAGGTGTGTCTTATTCCATCATGCCCAACTCATGTGGTGCTGAGGAATCAAACTCAGGTCCCTGCACCTGCCAAGCAAGTGCTCCTAACCACTGACCTGCACCTCCAGCACCCTCCATTTTATTAGTAGTAATAGGATTCTTAATAAAAGTTGATTTCCTCTTTTGCTTTTCCTTTAGGTTACAAAGTAACATATAATCCTAGATCTCTGAATTATACAGAATGATAAAAAAGAAAAATGTTAAAGACAAGATTTCATTTTTTTAAGTACTTGCATGTGAGGAAAGAAGGCAACATATCAGGACAACACTGAAGGACACTGAAACCACTCTAACAAGTAAAAGCTATGTTCTCACGCATCTCCTGAATAAACGTCAATGGAGGATCTTAAGACTCACTCCAAGAGCACCATAGCCTATAATACTAAGTTTTTCTTGTAAGATTTGCACTACATAATTTCTAATCTGTCAAAAAAAGAGAGAGAAAAGCCTTCAATGACAAAACTACGCTGAAATCAACTCAGAGGTCTGAAAAGCAGAAACACAGGGACAGATTCCCAGTGAAGATTAGAAATTTAAAATGGAGAGACTCTAAGCTCCATGAGACTAAGAGCAGATCCAGAGTGTTCGTGGCTGATTTTTTTGCACCTGTCATAGTTGCAGGACTACGAAAAAACTTAGAAATATTTTCAGAATGGTTGAATAAATGAATAAATCACAGAAATTTATTTGACACATATATGTCTCTTAGAAAAATAACACTAGAAGTATTAACACTAGTCTCCTTGAAGGAGAATACAGCTAGATTGAATAGAAACAAGAAGAAAAAAGCTCTTTTCTACATAGACGAATACTCTCTCCTAAACATGCACTGAGAGAGGTGAGAAAGTCAGGGAACATTGGCCTGACCTGCACCAGATACATGGAATCTATCCAAGAGATCAATACAATGACAGACATAGCCTAACTGCTCCACTAAACTATGCGTCAAGGACTTTCATTTCAATTTTCTGCCCATTACTCAGCGCTAAGCTAATTTAGAGATATTTCTCATACTTTTGGCCTATCACCCAGGTTTTGCCCTAAGGAAACCTTCAGCTCTATCCTGTCTTATAAAAGAGTTAGAATTTTCAGAAATTTCTTCCACAGTAAACCTACAATAATTGGCAACTAAGATATGTTCATCTTGTCTCTGTTTTCAATTTAAGACAGTCAACACATTGCCACTGTTGTACTTATTTTAAATTTTTGTACTAGAAGAAAAGTCCACTGTAATCTCAGAATTTGGGATCCCCGGATATTAAGAGGCACAAAAACTCTTCATCTCTAGGGTATTTACCTAATTTTAAAAAATCCTTTATGTGAGTAGACTTGTTAGGCTAGTTATTCTTAAGTAAAAAAAAAAAAAAAAAAAAAAAAAAAAAAAAAAAAAAAAAAAAAAAAAAAAAAAAAAAAAAAAAACTTCTTCGACTCTCCAGAATTGTACAATGTTAGAATTTAAAGCAATCTTAGGAATCATATAGTTAAATTTCTTCATGGTATGGAAAAGTAAAGTCCAGAGATTTTGACTTTTGAAGGGTTACGTAGAAAATAGCCAAGACCTGACTCTTATCACAAAGATTTCTACACAATAGAAGCTGTTTTTCTTAGTAAATTATGACTTAATGTAGGAAAAAATGTAAAGATTAATGAGGCAATTCTGCAGAAAACAGGCAAGAATCTGACAGTGATTATTTCTGGAAAATCAGATCTGGCTAAAGGGGATTAAAAGAGAAGGAAATCAGGGTAAATAAAAAAACAGTATGAAAAAATTATTTCATGATCATAAGAACTATAGAAAAACAGGCTTATAAAAGTGACAGAATGAAAGCAGACGGACCTCAAGGCATACATAATGGTCTTACTAATAAACTCTAGAAGAACCCTTATTAGTCTGTAAACCCGCAAGTGTTCAGATTACATTTTCTCATCATAAACATTAGTAATTTATTTTGTGCCAAACAGCTTCGGTGTCTTGCTAATTCATCCTGATGCATGAATCTATACTTCAGAGTCTTTCCTCAGATATATCTAGCATTTTGAATGTTGAAATTGTTTTGCTGGGTCTTTTTGACCTTTATTATCTCAGTTATCCTTTATAAGTCTCCTCAGTGGCAGTATTTGCCAGTTTAACTCACTGATTTTACTAGCATACTCTTTCTGTTCAGAACCTCCAGGCTCCTGACAAAGCTGTACCAAATTTGAAAAATAGCATCAGATTAAATTGAAAGATATTTTAGGATACTGTTATAGAATCTGCAGCCTGTGTGGAAAGCGTGGCTTTTTTCTCCTTCAATTTCCATGGTAGGGATTCATTTTCCTTCTGAGGATCTTTGAGAAAGTGTGCATTAGGGACAGAATGTGTTTGGCCATGATGGGATGGCTGCTTCTAGCCTCAAACATCTTCAATCCAGCTCAACACAGGAAAACAAAACAAAACAAAATAAAACCCAACTCTTTCTGTTCTTCCTCTTTCTGAAACTAAAGAAGTAAAACTATTCCATGAGACTCTGGAGTTCTCCCTAAACCATGACACCCTCAGGACAATGTACCCAGCAAAGTCAGTTTAAAGTGTTGAGGTTTCTAATTGCCAACTCTAAATCTGCCCTTCTCCATTCTGCTGGGGCTGGCACTCTGCAAAGCATGCTTTGGCTTTGTCAGCTGGCTTCAGGTGCTCTGTTAACAGGCGATAAAGGAAGCCTGCAAGGCAGAAGGAGGAAGAAGGGGCTCCAACCTGCCTGCTGCTTCTCTAAGTGTCTCCCCAGGAGAACTACGTCACCTGGCAGTAGCAGTTCTTTTCCACAGCAACATTACATCTGCAGTTTTCACCAATTGCCAGAACCAACTTTACTGTGTTGCCCTACAACAAAACCCCAGAACCACCTAGGTAGTCCTCCTTCCTTGGGAGTACAAGATGTTTCAGAGATACCAGTGCCAGCTGACTGGTGCCTCTTGGTTGTCTCATGTTTCAGTTCTGTAGGACCACTCCTCTAATAGTTTTAACAATTTCAATCCTTTCTTTTTGTTTGGCCTTAGCAGTGGTAGCCTCTTTTTGTTATCCACCTTGATACCTCAGTGCAATACGTTTGCCTCTCACCTACTAGTTTAAAAATCTTATACCTTGTTAGCAGTTCTTTATATTAAGTTTTATTTTGTGGCTTCTATCTTCTGACAGATTCTTCCTGCTATAGAAACCCATAAAACACATGATCTCAGAAAACACAGGAATGAAACTGATGGAGTGTTTGGATAAACTTGGGCTTAAATGAAATGTTGAACTCCTTACCGATGGGAACAGGATGGTGGTAATCTAACATGGCAATAGGTGGCATCCTCATGAATCATATTTTCCCCTGCATTTGACTTCTTCACTTGACCCTTGTGACAGAAATAATTACTATATGGACTGTAGTGTGAATGGATTCTCATAAGAGCACTGGGCCCTGAAGGAAGAAAATGAGAGTCTCAGGCCTTTAAACTCTCAGCTCAAGTCATAATTAGAGAACCAGAGACGTTCTATCACAGACTTAAAAATATCATGTCATTCTAACTAAGAGAAGGATTATGTTTCTGGGATTCAAACACAAAACTTCTTTGTACTGACTAAATTCTAATCCTAATGGTAAACCCACAGCATTACTAAGTCTTTTAATGGAAATCCAGAACATTGATTGTAAAGGAACAAGACTCTGGAACTTGGAAGGAAGCCATCTGGTTGTACCAGAGAAGAGCTGAGAATCTTAAGATCCTGAGTCACTTTGAGATTCCCTTGCAATAATAAAAAAAGCTTCCTCTCTCTAGCTGAGAAGAACCTACCACTGCTAGAAACTGTAACATCCTAACTTAAGGCAGTCGCCTTGAAAGGAAAAGGTCATTTCCCCCTTAAAGCTCTACAAGGGCAAAGTCATTTTCCTTAGGATCCACCCCAGAAAACCTGTTGCCTCAACATCTATAACTAGGGTCACATCTCAACATGCATCAGGAATAAAAGAATAAAGCCTGACTTAAAAAGAAGCCATTTATACATACATACATACATACATACATATGTATATACATGCATATATATATATATATATATATATATATATATATATATATATATATATATATAGTTGTTTAGATCTAGGGTGTCCCCCAAAAGCCTCATGCACTTATGGATACTGAGTACAGTAGGGAGGTGGGGCCTGGTTGGAAGAGGTGGATGCCTGGGGCTTGACCTGGAGGGTTGTGTGCTAGCTCCATCCTTCTTCTGACTTGGTTCTGTTTGGTCATGTTGTAAAGAGCTCTTTTTTCTGGCTCCAGCTCCAGCCTGTGGCTTCAGCACTTCCAGCTGAATGAATAGACTGTGACTTTCTGAAACTACACTAAAATAAATCTTTCCTCCCTAAATTGTGGATGTTGCATATTCTGTCCCAGCAATGAGATAGTAACTAAGACAGAAATTGGTAACAGAGAAGTGGGGTCATTGTTGTGACTTTACCTGACCATATGGTTTAGAAGCCTTTGGAACTGGTTTGAAAAACGAGTTGGAAAAGGTTTGAAGGTACTAGCTGGAGAAGCCTTGGAATGCTCTGAGCCACGCTTGATGCTGTTTGGAGCTCTGAAGACCAGAATGCTGATAGAAGAGTGGATGGGGGCTCAAGAAGTTTCAGGTGGGAAAGAGAACTGAATTGGCAAATGGTGTAAAAGTGACACATGCTATGCTTTAGCAAAAAGTGTAACAGCATTTTGCCCTTGTCTAGAGACTATGCCTGAAACTATCTAACGTGGTGGAACAAATCTCAAAGCACCCAATGTTCAGGCTGTTACACAGCTACTATTTGTGGCTTTTAGTCAATCAACTATGGAGAAAGGCAGAAAAAAGGCAGAGAAAAATCATAAAAAGTTTGCAGTTTGCCAGACTGAAAGGGCCTGCAAAGTTGGGGCAGATGAGCATGGGGAAGAGATTAGCATTAAAAAGAAGCCAAATACTTATAATCAAGACTATAATAAAGATGCCTTGAGGGTATCTCAAAGTCAACAAGATCCCACCCTTTACCAACTCAAGGGTGGAAAGACAAAAGACTTTGCTCTGAGAAGAGAAAAATACTTGGCAGGGCCCAGCTGCCTGAATTTCAACCATCTAAGAACACAAAGATCCCTATGGCATTTGTCCCCATACGGCATCTGTCCATGGGGGCCAAGCTGCTGCTTAAGCCAGTGGCAGACCTTGGTGACATCCAAACAGTCCTGGCTTTACAGGCTCACAGAGTACAAGAGTTATGGGTTCATGACGGCTTCCACTCAGATTTCAAACAAAGGCCTTGGAGGCCAAGCAGTGTGCCCCTTATGGAGCCATGCATAGAGTTGTAATGGAGAAGCCTAAAGTTCAGTGGAGACCCTGGAAATTTAAAGATGCCAGAAATGTGGATTGTCAGCTAAGAAAAGCTGCAGGCTATGAGCAGATCCAGCCCAAAGGAGAGAAGATGGAGGTTGCAGCCAGAGGTAATGCTATAGGGAGGAGCAGGGTCACCCAAGTCCTCTGCAGCTCACATCTCACCACAGCTTGAATAGAGGGCTGGATATAATGCTACAGAATACAATGAAACTTCAGGATTTGGTTATTGTCTTGTTGGGTTTCATTTCTGTTTTGTCTTCTTAAATTCCTTCTTATCCTTCTATTCCTCCCTTTTAGAATGGGAATATTACCCCATGCCATTGTATGTTGGAAGTATTTAACTATTTGGTTTTCACAGGAGCTCATGGCTGAGAGTTTGCCTTACATCTCAAAGGAAACTTTGGACTTGGACTTATTAATAGTGATGAAACTGTTAAGATTTTGGCAACTCTTAGAAAAGGGCTAAAAGTATTTTGCATAAGGTGGTGGACATGAGACTTTTGGGGGCCAAGAGCAGAATGTTACGGTTTGAATCTAGAGTATTCCTCAAAAGCCTCATATATCTATGGATACTAAGTACAGTTGAAAAGTGGGGTCTGGCCTGAAGGGGCAGATGATTGGGGTTCAACCTGGAGGAATGTATGCTAGTTCCACTTTTCCTCTCTGGTTGTTTTATTACGCCATGAGGAGTTCTTTTTCTGGCTGTGACCACACCATGTGGCTCCACCATTTCCAGCTGCCTGCCCATAAAGGAAGGGACCAGGACCTTCTAAAACTGTAAGCTAAAATAAATCTTTCCTCCCAAACTAGTGGATGTTGAGTATTCTGTATAGCAATGAGAAAGTAAGACATATCCATGTGTGTATATATGTATATAATTATATGTATGTATATAATGTGCATATATGTATACATGCATTATACATGTATATATCCATATATTATATATACTACACATATATACATGTGGATGCATATTACATATATAGCATATATGTAATATACTGTATCCATATATTGCACATATGTATATTACCTACATGTGATATTATATATAATATAATGTTATATTTATGTAATATGTATCTAGAACTTTCTGCTTCCCAAAAGGGAAAGATTAGTATTTCCATTTGGTCACTTCCTAGATAGGTGCTTATTGCCAACAAGATAGTTATGAACATCCATCCTGGTGTCTTCTACAACATATGTGTCCATCTGGCAATATCTGTACCCATCTTGAAAATCTTACAAACTTCTAATGGAATGTTCTATCCTAAAAATATGACATTCCTGAGATAATTTACATTATCCTTGGAAATAAATAAGTGGAGGGTATCATCTCCCTCCAAAGGGAAATATTATATATTTAATATGTGTTGAATGAAATTTGCTTTCCAACTCCAATGCCTCCTCAGACTGAACACTTACATACAGCTGTCTACTTGACATCATCACCCAAATGATGATGTTATGGTTTAGATGTGTAATGCTCCCCAAAACCTCATGTATTTGAATGTTATAAATCATCTTTGGATTTCATGTGCTATTAGGAAGGAAGGCATGGTCAACAGGAGTGGATTATGAGGGTATGTATGTATGTATACACACTCTTGCCTTGACTTCTGAAGGTCTTGATTCCTTTCACTTGTAATCCCTTGAGCAGCTGTTCTCCACCAGATCCTTCTCCTCATTTTAAGGCATCCATGAATGGACTGAGACCTTGGGAAACTGTGAGATAAAATAAATCTTTCCTCCCTTAAACTGTGGAAGTTGGGTATGCTGTCCCAGCAATGAAAAAGTAGCAAAGGCAGATGACTAGCTTTTCCAAACACACATCTAAAGTAGTATATTGATTTCCATTTCCTTCCTCTTCCCACAGGCTAACTCCTCCTCTTATCTGTCTAGCCCTGGTAAAAGCACAGCTTTGTACATCTCAATTTAGGTCACTTTTAAAGACTTACACTTCGTCCGTTCCACTGATTCAAAACATCGGCAAGTCTTGATGCTCTGTTTAAAATACATCCTCAAACAAACCACATCTCAATGTTTCCATCACCAGTACCCTGACTCAGGTCATGAGAACCTACTCCCCATTCTATTCTGCCAGCCGCTTGCTTAGTCTCGTGTTATGGTTGGGATCTGAAATATCTCCCAAAAGCCTCATGTATTTGGATTTAGTGGGATACCTATGAAACCCTGTATTATTGGGAGGTGACAGCCTGGCTGGAAGGGGCAGATGCCACTTGGGGCTTGATCTGAAGGACTGCTCGACATTGTTGAGATTGGGGGATACCTAGGGCAGCGCTTTCAGGTGTGTGTTATTGACTTTTGGGCCAGGAAGTGAGGGAGGGGCATCCAGTCTGGGTGTGAGTGGTGCAACTGGCAGCTTGAACTAAGCAAAGGAAAGAATAATAAATATTGTTATAGCTTGTCCTGGGAAAGCTCTGGCCTTTGCCTTATTCTCCAGGTATCAACTTGACCTATTTCACTTGGCTTTTTGCTTGCCGTGCAATGAAAAATTTTTCTCTGACTAGACCTGTACCCTGTGCTTGACACTGCCAGCCACCCATGAGTGGATCATGTGAGACCTTCTGAAACTGTGCGCTAAAATAAATCTTTTCTCCCGTAAGTTGTGGATGTCAGGGATTCCATCTTAGAAATCAATAGTAACTAACAGAGTTTGTTCCATTCCTCCTACTAATCATCTATTCTACATATACCAGTCAGGATGATGATCTCCTACTACTCTATCTATTCTACATATACCAGTCAGGATGATCTTAAAAATGAAGACATGCCACCTCTTTTTCTCCAAATCCTCCATATCCCCTCATTATTCTCAAAGGACAATCCTATCTCCTGATAATGGCCAACAAAGCTTATCTGATCTCCCCCAGTCTACACCTCTGATCTCTTCTATCACACTTTGCCCTCATATCCACACCGACTATGGCCCTCCATGTTTTTAGAACAGCACAAGTTATACTTAACTGTTCCTGATACTTATTACACTCTTCCCCCAGATTTTTCAATGGCTGATAGATTCTGATTCATATTTCAGGTCTCTGAGTAACTATTATCTCCAAGATGCCTTTCCTGAACACCCAGCCAACACACTTGCACGTGGACAGTTAGTCTTTATCCTCAACCTTGCTTTACATTCTTCACTCTGAAATTCTAATGTTTGCTGTATGTATCTTTTACTGACTATACGCTCCCCAGCAGCTGGTACAGTATAATAGGCACTCAAGTATTTGAAAGGATGGCTGAAAGAATGAAACATTTCTTGATTAATGTTGTAAAGATGCTGGGCAGAGCCAGAAGGAAATGTGAGCATTATAAAAATAGAATAAAAGAATACTGGAGCCTGATGCCTACAGAATAATGGAAAAGGATTCTAATAGCATACGGTCCTGCTGCCACACAGAAAAGCTGGAAGCACATATACTTTATTTCATTAGCGTTTGGATTTTATTTTCTTGCCATGATGATAGGGCATCTGTGAAGCAAATTTTTGATTTAAGAACCAGGAACCAGTTTGGGGGAAAAAAAATCCTTTAAATGGAGTATTAGCATTAAGTTAGTGTAAAATCAGGCTGCACATATTTAGCAAGATCTGCTTGCTCAGAACCAAAGCAGGTACACAGCAGGGCCTTGCAGAAGCTGCAGAAAGCTGCTCCCAGATACACTGCATCTTACTTACTCATCACAGCAAACTGGCTTTTCTTGTATAAGGGATTGGATCTAGGGTCTTTGCAATGAGCCATATCCCTGGTCTGTCTCTCTCTCTCTGTCTCTCCCTGTCTCTCTCTGTCTCTCTTTCTCTATCTAAGACAGAGTCTCATTAAATTGAGAGTTGCCTTCTGAGGAAGGGTCTCACTATGGAGTATAAACTAGACTTAAACCCTTCATGTGGCCCTGTCCTGCCTCAAACTCAGGGTACTGCTGCCACAGCTTACTAAATACTGAGATTATAGGTGTGTGCCAGCATCCCTGATGTAAATTAAGAATTTAATCTAAACTCACAGTGGGTTGTGCATGTGGTATGGAATTCTGAGTGTTTTCTTTTTTTCTCAATTCATAGCCAATTTTAAATCCTACAAGGATACAAGAAAATTCTTAGATTTAAAACTGCCAAATATATTCACAAACTATAACTCAATCTACAGACCAAAAAATATAGTTCTAAGAGAATTAAGACAACACTTTAAGGCAAAGTCTCTAACCTTAGATTTCTCTAAGTATGAAATATAAAAGGTTCATTTAAAAAATACCTGTAGTCAGTCATGGTGACAGAAGTCTATAATCATAAAAAGGAGGTTGAGGCAAGAGGCTGTAAACTCAAGGCCGGCTTGGGTTACAAAACAAGTGCTACACCAGCCTAAGAAACATAGCAAGACACTGCTTTGCCCTACCCCCCTATTCCTTTATATGAGGTAGCATTTCTAAGAAAGCATAATACCATATGCTAAATAACTTATCTTTCAACCTGGAGTCAATTTACTTTATTTTTTAGTCACTGAAAACAGTTTATCAAGCAATCTCAGATATATATGCCTTTTGAAAAGTGAAACAAAGGTGAGAGGATATGGCAATTCCTTCTAAAACATTTGCATCTAATTAAGTCTAAGTGGGTTTTCAGAATAAAGAGATACTAACTTTTTCTTTGAAGTTAAGATGCCTAAAGGTAATTCTGCAACATGGCCTAGTGGCACAGGCCTGTAATTTCAGCATTCTCAGAGGCTAAGTGTTATGGTTTGGATCTGGAATGTCCACCAAAAACCTCAGGTATTTTTGACTGTTGTGGAACAGATATGGAACCACGTGCTGATAAGAGGTAGGGATTGGTGAAAAAGGAAAGAGCATTGTGACTTGACCCAGAGAGTGCAGATTACTGGGGCAGACAAGACCTAGAACCACTAGCTCCACCCTTCCTGCCTCACTTGGCTTCCTTTCTTTCACTCCATCAAACAGGTTTCTTCTGTTGGGTCTCTGCCATGTCCTCCTACCAATGCTAGTCCTCCATAAATGAACGAATGCCTTCTGAAAGTACAAGCTAAAATAAATCTTTCTTCCCTTAAATTGGGATGTTGAGTATTCTCTCACAGCAATGCATAAATAACTAAGACAGTAATTGGTACCAGGGTTATTGCTATGACTTTATCTGATGATGTGGTTTAGAAGCATTTGGAAATGGTTTGTACAAGAATTTTGAAAAGGTTTGAAAATGCCAGCTCAAGAAGACATAGAATGCTGTGAGCTGAGATTGGTGGGAGATTTTGTTCACATCTCATAACACCAGAATGCTGACAGACTGGAGATTGAAGAAGCTGGGCTCAAGAAGTTTCAAACCAGAAGGAAGACTTTAATGACGATCAGTCTAGAAGCCATGCAAGCTATGTTCTGGCAAAAACTGTGTCAACATTTTTGTGCCTTTCCTAAGACTTTGTCTGAAACTGAGATTAAAGGCAATGGACTACTCCATCTGGTGAAGAAAATTTCATTGAACAGCAGGCTGTCACATCATTTCTACTTGGGGCTTTTAACAAGATCTACAGTGAAAAAAAGGAAAAATGGCAGGAGGAAAAAATGTGAAAAGTTCACAGTTTTGCCAAAAAGAGTATGAGTCCAAGATAGAGGCAGAATAGCACATGGTTGTTAAAGAGATTAGCATTAAAAAGAAGCCACTTACTTAAAAGCTAAGTACTTAAAATCAGGGCTATAAAAAATGCCTTGAGAATATCTCAAGAATCAATAGTACCCCACCCTTTACCAACTATAGGGTGGAAAGAAAAAAAGATTTTGTTTTGAAAAGACACCCCAGCAGATCCTGCAGGGAAACTTAGGAAGATGAACCCTCAAGTAGTTCTGTTATCTACGAACACAGAGGCGGCTATGGCTATCATGATCTTAGTGGGTCAGCCTGATGGTCAATCCAGTAGCAGACCTTGGCATCATCCACATAGTACTGGCTTCATGGGCACTCAGTATACAAGACTTCTGGGGTTATGGAGGCTTCCACCCAGATTTCAAAAGTCTTTGTAGGACCAGGCTGTGTGCCCTGAGGAAGGCTATAGGCTGTGAGCAGAACCAGATCACCAGACCAAAAAGATCAAAAGAGAAGTCATGGAGAGTGTACCTACAGATAATGCCATAGGGGTAGGGCTACTGAACCCCTTTGGAGCTGACGTCTTGCCGGTTTACTGCAAGTACTGATCACAGAACTGTAGGATTTAATAGAACTACAGGATTTACCCCTTGCTCTGCTGGGTTTAGATTGTGTTTTGGTCAAATTATTTTCTATCCTCTTTTCCTTCCAGTTTGGAATGAGAATGTTAATGTTTACCTTCTGTTTGTTTTCATCAAAGTTTCAATCAACTCTTCCTTGATTTTTCACAGGAGCTCTAAGAGTTTGCCTTGAGTCTCATCTCAGAGGAAAGAGACTTTGGACTTGGACTTTTTTTTTAGCAATACTGGAACTGTTAAGACTTTGGCAACTCTTAGAGAAGGACTAAATGCATCTTGCATAATGAGGTGGACCTGAGTGGGGGCCAGAGGAGGAATGCTGTGGTTTGAACCTAAAAGGTCCACCCAAAGCCTCGTGTATTTGGATGTTATGGAATAGTTATGAAACCATGTGCTGTTAAGAAGTGGGGCCTGGTCAAAAGAGGTGGAATACTGGGGCTTGACTTGAAAAGGGCAGATCACTGGGACAGAACCTGGAAGGATATATACCAGTTCCACCCCCTTTCCTCACTTGGCTCCCGATCTGTCATGCCATGGACAGCTTCCTGCAGGACCTTTATCTACCATGTACTTTTACCATTGCCAGATGCCCATGAATGGACTGAATCCTTGTGGAGCTGTGAGCTAAAATAAATCTTTTCTCTTTTAAATTATGGATGTCATGTATTCTGTCACAGCAATGAAAAAGTAACTAAAACAATAAAGCATGAGGATAGCAAGTCTGAGACCAATCTGGGCAACTTAGTGACTTTGTGAGACTCTGTCTCAAAATCAGAAATAAAAATGGGCTGGAAATATAGTTCACTGTCAAGGCTCTAAGCAATTCTACAATTAAAATAACTGTACATATTAGAACATTACATTAGATAAAATAATTCATCAAACTTTAAAAAGAATTTGAATATAAACATAGATAAAATTTTCACAAGGTCACTAATGATCTACACGACACTAAGTTCAAAAACCATCCGTATCTTTTTGTATTTTCTCACAGCTTTTATAATGTTTGGCAATTTCTTTTCTACCTTTCTTTGTACTTATTTAGCTACTTGGTGTTGAATCCAGGGCCTTTGCACTGAGCTACATTCCCAGACCATTTTTTAATTTTTATTTTCAAATAAGGTCTTACTAAAGTTGCTAAGATACCCAAACTGGACTTGAACTTGTGATCTTCCTATTCACACCATGTAAGAACAATAAGATTACAGGTCTGTGACACCCAGCCCAGCTATTTTATTCTATTTCAGTATGTAATCTCATATGGAGCTTTCTAAAATTTTTCACATTGTGAAACAATAAGTACACAGAGAAAGTGCCAGTATTTGCATGACTACTCAAAACTGAAGTTCACTGGCCTGAAAGCTTAAATCACTATCTTAGCATAAGTAGGTTCTATTGTGACAAATTCCATGGTACAATGTGGTGCTTTGGAGAGTTCTCAACTAACACCCCTGACTTCAGCTATCATAAATCTGCAAAAATCCTATTATTTTTTCAGCCCATGCTTCACTTCTTAGTTCTATACTTACACATCTAATTGTCATGTCTGCTGGGATATTTAAAAGCATCTAAATGCTTCATGCCTAAAACTAAGCTCATGATCTATCTTCCCCAGAACTCGATCCTCTCTGGCATTCAAGGTCTTAGCTTCTGTAATCACAGTACTGACTTGTATCGGCCAGGACATTAGGAGATCTCTCTGTCACGTCCCCCTCACTTCCTTGTGCCGTCCATCAACAAACCCCATTCAGTTTACCCCTTTAACATTACCTATCAGGTATTCATTTCTACCACAACTTGCACTATGGCTTGGATCTGGAGGGTCCCCCAAAAGCCTCATGCATTTGGATACAGTAGGATAACTACAGAACTGTGTGTTATTGGGAGGTAGAGCCTGGCTGGAAGGGGCAGTTGATTGTGTGTTTTGACCTGGAGGGATTGTGTCAATTTGTTGAGATTAGAGGGGGTGCCAAAGGTGGAGTTTTCAGGTTTATCTTGTTGACTTGTGAGCCAGGAAGTGAGGAAGAGGCAGCCATGCTGGGTGTGTAGGGCCCAAATGGCAGCTTGAATAGAGTAAAGAAAAGAAGAATCATTGTTGTTACAGCTTCTTCCTAGAAAGACTCTGGTCTTGCCTCAGTCTCCAGATACTCCCTTGCTCATGTTTCATTTGGTTTGTGCCAGCTGTTGGAAGCGCCAGCACATGAATGGATGGTGTGAGACTTTCTGAAACGGTGAGCTAAAATACATCTTTCCTCCCTTAAGTTATAGATATCAAGTATTTTGTCCTAGCAGCAAATAAATAAATAAAACAACCTGCATCCCAGCTACCATTCCAGTTCACCAAATTTACCTGAATTATTACAGCAGCCAAGGTCAGCTATCCTCATCTACTCTAGCCAATCTTCTAATTTATTTTCTACAGAATGATTTTTAAAATCACTAAAGTTCTAAAGTTCTAATCCATTCATCCCTCTGTTTAAGGCAAAATTAATTCATTACCATGTCCCACAATGCCCTGAATCAATGAATGAAATAATGGATTCATATTCATTGGTGTGCTCATTTGTTGCTACAGAACAAATCACTTAAAATCTTAGTGAATTAAAACAATTCTGCATTTTCATTTATGGTTCTGTAAGTTGTTCAGCACTATGCAGCTACAATTAGAATGTATCCTACCTGTTTCCTATGGCTGTTGCCACCTTAGTGACCTAGACTTTCTTCAGTTCCTGTACTTGCTCCTGCTAACTGCTTTGCCCATACCACTTCCTTCTTTTTCCCTAGTTAACTCATCCCCAATTTTCATATTTTACTTAAGCCTCAAGAAAGCCTTCCATGTCTCCCTACTGGTGTTCAAGGTCTCAGCCATACATATTAAAACATAATATATACTGTTAAGGCACTGGATGTATTTCCCAAATATTTCTCACCCCCACTGTATTTTCCATATGTTTGGGTAACTATGCTACAAGAAGAGTCATGTCTATGTTTTTTATCCCCACCACTAAGCTTGGCTAATACACCATTTCCTTTTTTTGAATGAAAGAAAGAAACTAAGCAAATTAAGCCTCTCCCTCTTTATAACAAACCATTTTATCCCTTTGTGAATTACAGTGAAATATGTAATCATAGTCTCACAATCAGTGCTTAGCAAAGACTATCCCATATATAAAGCATTTTTAACAGAGGAAATCATGTATTTAAAGGTCACAGTCTTTCACATTTTGTCTACAAAATTAGCAGATGTATGAAGTAATCACTTAATATAGCTGAAGTATATAAGTTTTGTGTTCTTTTTTCCAATCTCCTTTCAAATAAGCCAAACCTGTATTTGATTTTAATTTCTATGCCTAAACCATGCAAGTGTACTACATGCAGCACCATAAGCAAGACAGAGTGATTTCCTAGTCGAAGTAGGAATGCAGTATCGGCAGTAGAGACCACCATAAGTATTGTGATTGGAAACCCAGGCAGACTGTTGCCCAGACTTCACCTGATTCTTTGCGACTAAAAGCTGATGTAGACTACTAACTGCTCCCCGCTCCATTATTAATTATCTGTCTAGGAACAGCCTACAACATTCAATCCAAAATACATATAGGAACTATTATTTATGGTCCTTGGAAGGACACACAAAGAGCAATAGTTTGAATAGGAGAACATATTCACAAGTTATGGCTCTTAATTATTTTTTTCTTTTAATAAATATCTGAGTAATTATAAATGGGATTATGTATTTCCATAAAGGTCATTCTGTTTCTGGTCTTTTGAACTCTAAATGTTTTCAAAACTTACCATCAGATCTAGAGACAGAATTTTTCTTATAATCTAAGGTAGTGCACTCATATGCTTACTTCTCCTTCCTACCCACTACCACAGTGAAGGTATGGGTTTGTTCATTCTTGTTTAGCTACCGAAAGGTCTGGCACATTTTACTTCCCTGTAAATTACTGGATGAGTGAACAGCAGTAGTCTTCATTTTAAGAGTTAAATCTTGCTAGGCATGGTGCTGCAGGCCTGTAATTCCAGCATTTTTGCGAGGCTGAGGAAGGAGGATTGCAAGTTCTAGGCTGTATGAGCAATTCAGCAACTTGGGAGATCCTGTCTCAAAATAATAAAACTAAAGAATGATCTGCAGTACAAAGGCCCTGGGTTCCATCCCCAGTACTAGAATTAAAAGAGAAAAGGAGAGAGAGACTTTGTGTATTACTCAAAATATCTATGAAGATATTGTTATTAATCAAGAGAAAATATTCTGCCAAAAAGTCAAATATGATACCATTTGAAATTAGTGTTTCTGATCACTTAGCCTGTCTCATTTATCAGTTAAGAAAAAAAAAAGTTCTTCCATAAGGTGGAATGAACTTTTAGCTGATCATTATTTCTCTTGTTATTAAAAGTTTTCTAAATGAAATTACCTTTTCTTAGTAGCCAAACTGGAACTTGTACTTACTGTGTACTGTGTAGTCTGAGGAGTCAGACTAGGCTAAAGAAATCTATGGGTGATAGTAAATCTCCAGACAGATCCATGAGTAGGAGTGCTAACATTTTTTGGTAATAATTTAGCTTCAAGTTGACTAAAACTACAAAAATCATGGATGCAGAACAGAGGGCATTTAAATAGGTTCCAGGTCAGCTACTTAATTCCGAACTCAGTCTCTAATAAATTGTCAAATGTTTTGTCTTAAAAGTCTGACTTAATGAAGTCAGAACATCCAATGAATTAATGAAAAACAACTTAGGTAACAAAAAAAGGGGTTGGAGGAATGGCACTGAGGTTGAAGTGCTTGCCTTGCAAGCACAAGGCCCTGGGTTCAATTCCCCAGCACCACACAAAGCTGGGCATGGTGGCACACAACTGTAACCCCAGCACTATGGAGGCTGAGGCAGGAGGATTGTCGTGAGTCCAGCCTGGGCTCCACTGTGAGTTCAGGACCAGCCTGGGCTACATAGGGAGACCCTGTCTCAAAAAAAAAAAAAAAAAACTGTAAAATATTCATATCACCCCTCGGATACAGTTTTAATCAATGTCGATCAACACACATAACTTGTTGGATTCCTGTGCGTGAGTTTCTGTTCCAGTTTGCACCTTGCCTCTCAAGCTATCAAGATAAATTATTCATAGCTACCCATCTTTTGCTTTGGCCAGTTTCTTGTTAAGTGTGGATTAAGATCTGGATTGTTGATTTTCAAGTCATATTGTGTTAAACAGAAATTATAAATACTAGACGAGTTCAACCTGTTCTACAGCTGCTCCAATTTCAGACTTGAACTTGGAGAAAGCTGTATTACAAGAAACATGACTTGGCTATATTTTCACAAACATTACCTATTACCGCCATGAGTTTTTAAACTTCATTCATATTCTGCCAAGAAAGAAAAGCACCAGTGCATCTGACAGGGCGCATCTGAGGCCGCGGCCCTGGGCCTTCCATTCTCCGCAGCTCCAGACCCCACCTTATTTTTACTACAGTAATCGCCCAACGTGCTCAGAACAAAGACAGACCTTCACGTAAATTGGAATAGTTTGGTAAACAGATTCCCCCTTCTTTCTCCATGCCCCATTCATTCAATGCTATTCTGACCCTATGTCGAGAAGGAAAATAAATAGAAATAAATGCAGCATTCACTTGGGTTACTTTTTAGAAGTTAATTTCAAGCGCATTCAGCTGGGCATTAAGAAAAAAATCCCATCTTGCCTTCCAGCAGAAGTACCGTTCCTCCTCCGCATTCAAAGCCACAGCTAACGTGCCCTGCAAGCAGGAGTCCCCGTGAAGGGCAGGAATTCCGGACACAGGAGGAATGTCGATGAATTCGCTTTATTCCACACGGGCCGGGTGGGCGCCGGGACGCACACCCTGCCAGCTCAAGTCCTCCCAAGGACAGCGGCCAAGGTGCGCCACATCCCCGGCGTCTCCGAGACCCGAGGGGATCTGCGAATGGTCGCGAGGGCGTGCGGCACCCCGGCCGCCCCGGCCCCGGGTCCCGCCCCGCGCCCCGCGCCCCGCGCCCCGCACCCGCCTCACCTCGGGGGCTGCTCTCCTGCAGGTACGGCGGCGCGGTGGGGGTGACGCTGCCCGAGGGCGGCGCGGACAGCAGCGGCGAGCGCTCGTCCACGCCGTCGGCAGCCATGACTGCGGCAGCCGCGGGCCGGCCGGGCTGAGCCGGAGGCGGCGGCCGAGGCGGCGGAGGGGCGGTGAGAGCGGCCGAGTCACCAGGCGGGGGGCGCGGGGCGCAGGGCCGCGGGCGCGGGGCGGGGCGGCATGCTGGGGGCGGGCGGCGCGGGCGCGGGCGCGGGGCGCGCCAGCCCGAGGAGAAGGGAACGAATTAGCACGGGAGGGGAAACGCAGAAAGGGGCGGGGCCAAGCAGCCAAGGGGCGGGGCGGATGGGACTGGGTGGTGACAAGTCCTTTTCTCTGAGGAAAAGATGGATAAAGAAGCAGCCGGGAAGGGGCCCGGGAAGAAGGCCTCTGACTTGTTTACAGGAAGACTAGAGCAAATGCGGTCATCAAGTTCGGCTCCCCTGGGAGGAGGACAGGCCCACTTTCCTGCCAAACTTTGCAGCAATGACACACAAAAGCTCATTCATTCCTGCGCGAGGGGCTCTTTTGTCAATAATAATTGACAACAATAATAATTGCTCAACGTCTGTTGTTAAGAACAAGTAGCTTTTGCATGAGTGTTGGGTTCCCCCATATTCCTTGGTGTTTTTTTTCACAGCGTGGGTGTTGGCATTGCCTGTTGGGCACAACAGCAACAGTACTTTATGGAAGCAGCGCCTGTGTTGGCTTTTGCAAGTTCCATTTTTTTTTCCAAAACAGGGTGCCATTTAGTTCTGTTTTTGTGATATATTGTCCCTGACCCACATACAATACTGAGGTTTATGTATAAGAAAATCAAAAACCATTTTTATAGAGGTAATTTTTAAGATAATCTTTCATTTACAAAAGAGAGTTTTTAGAGCACTCAGCGTAGTTTTTGCCTTGATTCCTACATAGGTCCCTTTCTTTCTTTCTTTCTTTTTTCTTTCTTTCTTTCCCTTATTTTATTTTTTTGGTGGTTTTCTGTACTATCTCCAAGTAGTTTGTGTGACTGTAATAACATAGTTTTGAACACAGTCAAATAAAAATATAATAGGAAAATGTCATAGTTTAAAATAACATTTGTGCAATGAGTCTTTTGAGTAAAGAAACATTTATTATGGCCTCCCCGGATCCACACAGACCTTTAAGGTGTGGTCTTAGTCCACAGGGTGCCACAGTAAGAAACTAATGAAAAATGGGGCTGGTGGTCCAGGGTTTCAATTTCAATAAGCATGAAGAGAAGTAGACCTTAGATATTTGAAACTACTTCTCGTATTACATTAACAAAGAAGGGTCCTCAGTTTGCTCTCTGAAGACATGCTCTTTCTTTCAGAAAATCCATTTAGGCAGCAGCTAAAAGTCCTAAGGGAAAATCAAAGAAGGACGTTTTCTTCTATGCAGCACAGGTCAGTAGCTTTAGGAGGCCATGTAAGAATCCTCAGAATAGAGCCCAAGAGTTGATGGATAGGTCTGTAGGAACCAAGAAACTGGAGAAGCAAGTTGTGGTGACAAGGTGATGTAACATTGCTGGCAAAAGTGTCCATAAATTACAAAATGAGCAGAAATATTTTCACAAGTGTAGATAGGAGGCCACTGAATTAAAGAAAATTGTAGGAAGAATCAATAGAATCCTCTAGTGCTATGGTTTAAATGAATGAATTTTCCCCAAAGGTCATTCATCTAGTGTTCTATCATGGAACTCATTATGTGACTTGGAGTACTGTATTTACCTTTGCATAATATCCCCCTTATCCTCCACCCCCAACTGACTAGGAGGTCAGAAACCTTTTGCATATTGGTGGGTGTGGTGGCACACTCCTATAATCTCAGCATTTTGATAGGCTGAAATAAGAAAATTTCAAGTTTGCGTCTCATCTGAGCAATTTAATAAGACCCTGTCTCAAAATAAAGAAAAAATAAAAAGAGCTGGAGATCTAGCTCAGTGCAAATGCACTGAGATTCAACCCGCGGTGCTGAAAGAGAGAGACAGAGAAAGCAGATGAGAAAGCATACTTAGCTCACTCATGATGATCTCTCCAGTATCTAGCCCATTGCCTAGCACATTAGTAAGCATGCAGTATTTCTCAAACAAATGTGAGTGAATGAATAAAGCCTACCCGTTGCAGAGTCTTACTAAAATTCCTTAGCATGAAAATGTTAGGAGCATTTTTATTTGTTTGTTTTTGAGACAGTCTCGCTAAGTTGGCCAGCCTAGCGCCCAACTCCTGGCTCAATTAATCCTCCTGCCTCAGCTTGCAGAATAGCCTGGATTACAGTACACACCACCAAATCCAGCTCATTCATGATTTTTCAGTGAAGATGGCAGTGGGGGGTTTTTGTTTTGTTTTGTTTTGGTTCGGTTTTTGTTTTTGATACAGGGTCTCACACTGTAGCACAGGTTGATCCTGAAATTACAGAGCCCAGGCTGGCCTTGGACTCATGGCCATCCTCCAGCCTCAGCCTCCCAAGTGCTGGGATTACAAACATGCACCACCATGCCCAATTTATGTGGTGCTGGAGAATGAAACTCAGGTACTTAGCACTTGACTTAGCACTTGCTAGGCAAGCACTTTAACCACTGAGCCATTCCTCCAGCCCTAGCAGTGTTACCTTTGACTGACCAGTGTTTTTGTTGTCCCATTATACCTCTACAACTAAAAAGTTTATTTTTTGCCTAGGATGTAATATAAAGGATTTTTTCTTCATTTCTTTATATGCATTTGTATCTACTTTAGAATGCCTTGGGTGATGACAGCAATTACTTTTATAGTAATTGCTATAATCATATAGTAGTTTGAATCTGGAATATCCCCCCACAGTCTCATGTATTGGAATGTTATGTATTGTCTATGGAATCATGTACTGTTGGGAAATTGGGGCCTAGTTTGGAGGGGTGGATTGCAGGCACATAAATTGGATTACAGGCATGTAGTGGAGGCTTACCACACCTTCCATGCCTGGATCCAGGAGGGGTTAATCACTGGGGTGGGACCTGGAAATATATATATATATATTTGCTGCTATCTTCCTCTGGAAGGAGACTGGACTTGACAGAACTACAGAACTTGGCTTCCTGTTTGTAATGCCTTAAGGAGCTGCCTCCACTTCTGCTTCTGCCATGAAACTGTGAGCTAAAATAAACCTTTCTTCTCCGTAATTTGTGGATGTTGGGTATTGAGTCACAACAATGAGAAAGTAACTAAGACATACTGTAAAAGGTAATGGATATATTGAAGTTATTTTTGTAACAAAAATTATTAGATGAATATTATTTCATTTTATAAATGATGAATATCATTTATAAAATAGTATTATTTTTATTATTATGGAGTACATGTTAAATAATGCTCATCTATCCTAGATATTTTCATGATCATAATATTTTTTTCATCTCTATTCTTAAGATGAGCTAATGTGTCTCTATTCTTGAGATGAGCTAATGTGTTCTATATACCCAAACATTATGTGAGACAGGATGTACCTAAGCTGCTGTTCCAGGTAACTTCTGCTAAATAACAAACCACACCCAAACTAGTGGTTTGAAACATAACTTGGTATTTTTCAGGACTCTGTGGATCAATTGAGTGGTTATTTTGTCAGACTTCGCTGGTCTTACTCAGGCAGCTGCATGTAGCTGGCAGATTTACTGGGAGCTGGGCTCAGCTGGAATAGCTGGGATGGCTAGGCATCTCCTACCATGTATCCCTCTCTGTAGGCTTTTTCGCATGCTTGGTTGTCCCAAAGTAGCACTCTTAGGATAATCTTGCACGTCAAACCATGACTTTTCTGTTGCAGTTTTACACTTTCAGTTGCTTTCTCAGCTGCTTCCTGCAAAGTTGGGCACACCAAGATTCCTTTTCATGGTGAAAGGAAGTCATAAGACCAAATGGAGGAAAAGATTGTGACATTTTATGGGAAGAACAGCAATGTCATATTACAAGGGCGCATGGAGTACAGGAAAACATGATTCATTGAGAGCCATTATGTAACAATCTACCACCGCCTACCCTCTGGTCACAGTAGTCCATGTCCCCTCACAGGCAAATCCTACTTATCTACTTTCAAGATATTCATGCTATGGTTTAAAAGTCTCCAACAAAACTCACCTGTAAATTTAATCCCCCTTGGAAGGTATTAAAAGCTTGAAACTTTAAGAGGTGAGTCCAATAACCTATTCATGGATTAGTTGGTTATCTTCAAAGTGGGTCTGTTATAAAAGCCACTTCAAGCTGGGCTGAGTGTCACTAGCCTGTAAACACAACACTCTGGAAGGCAGAAGCAGGATGATCATCAAGTTCTAACTCAGGTTGACAAACTTAGTGATACCCTGACACAAAATCAGAAATAAAAATAGGCAGGGGATGTACCTTAGTCTCCAGTACCCACCCAGAAAAAGGTAAAAGCCAGTTTAGCTCTGTCTACTTTTTCTATCATCATCATCATCATCATCATCATCATCATCATCATCATCATCATCATTGTGGTACTGGGGATTGGACCCAGAGCCTTCTCCATGAACTGCACTCCTAGTTCCCTTTTAATTTTTTTTTTTTTTTTTTTTTTTTTTTTTTTTTTTTTTGAGGCAGGCTCTTGCTAAGTTACTAAATGGCTCAGGTTGGTCTCAAACTTGCTATCCTCCTTCCTCAGACTGCCAAAGTGCTGGGATTGCAGGTGTGCACCACCACCCATGGCTAACTCCATCTGTGGTGCTCTATGCTATCTCAGAACTCTGCAGAGAGTCCCCGAGACCAAGATGACTCATTCTCTCAAACCTTATACCTCCCACCCTCCAGAAACATGAGCATAAAAAGTCTTTTTAAATTAGCCAACCTCAGGTATTCTGTTATAGCACCAGAAGTTGGACTAAGATAATTACCAAAGTCAGCTTTGCTTTTCATGCCACCTAAATCAAGCCCAGGTGCACAGGTAGCTCTTTGATATGGTTCCATGGTTTCAGTCCTTCGGCTAGAACAGAATTCTGAAATGCGCTTGGGAACCTGTCACTGGCTCTTTTGGCCCTGGCAGCAGAAATTGCTTTTTTGTTAGAGCTGCTACTCTTTCACTTCCTCCTTCTTGCTCTCCTTGGATCTTGTCCTACTCATTAAGTCCATTCCTTTCCATAACAAATAGTTGTTCTTGGCAGCTGAGTAGTTTTTTTGTTTTTTTTTTTTTTAACATGCTTCTTGCACAAAGAAGGTTTGGAGCCCAAAGGCCTCTTTTTGTTTTTGCGCTGTCCTTATCTCTTTTAGTCAAAAATGGATCTGATTCCCTTAAAAATTTGTGGACTTACAATGAATCTGATTGGAGATTTACCTCATGCTCCAGAGACACAAACACAATTCATTTTACAACAAAAGTATCTTATGCTGGACCACATTTGAGACCATTTAGATTTTTTTTGAAACTCTTCTGTGTATTGGCAAAGTTTTCAAGTCAATGTCTTGAGTTTCTCAAACATCTCTAGGAGTTTTATAGCTGTGTCCTGATTTGGATTTCATCCTGAGGTTATTTCTTACATTAATAACTTGTTGCTAGATTAAATGCTCACCTGGGACCCTCTATCTTTCCTCTAAATTCTGTTAAGAACTAAAAACTACTTTAATTCACCTCCATGGTAGGCAAAAAGTAGTCCCTAAGGATATCCTCCCTAAAGATAATAATCCCTAAAGATCTCAAGTCCTCAGAACCTGTGAATATTTTGCTGTACATAGCAGGGAGGATTCTGCAGATAAGATTGCATGGACCTACATATGAGGAGATATCCTGGATGACCCATAAGGCCAAACTTCAGTCACATGAGTCTTTGAAACTGAGGACCAAGCCCAGCTTTGGCCAGTTTCAGAGCCAGAATGATTTGAAATGTGGAGAAGACTCAACTTGCCAATTCTGGCTCATAAGATGGAGAAAGGAAACTGAGGAACATGAGTGGCCTCCATAGCTGGGAATGACCTTCAGCAGATAGCAACAAGGACTATGGATTTCAGCCTATGGTTACAAAGAACTGGGTTCTGCAAATAACCTGAACGATGAAGAAAATAGATCTGCTCTCAAAGGTCTGATGATACCTTGATTTTACCCAATGTGAGCCATGTAGGACTTTTGATTTACAGAACTGTTAGTATTGTTGAAGCTGCTGCTGATGGTAAGTTTGTATGGCCTAAAACAAACATGAAGTCCTACCTTGCATTGTAGCTATCAAACACAGCTAAAAGCAACAAATTATCACTTTTTATATTCTCCATGAAATTCTTTTGGGCAATCAACAAGTTTGTTATGAACATTTTCTACCTTCCAAATTACCAGAGTCAACAATTAACTGGTCTGCCTCTGTTCTGTAGTATCCAGTAGAAATTTCCTCCCAGACCTTCTATAATCACTGTGTCTTCTCATCCTCATGCAGCATTGGCCTATAGCCTGGTGATAAAAATGATGCCATATATTTTAGGTTTTGTTAAAGCAACACTCATTCTGTTACATTTATCTACTGCTTTGTACTTTCAGTACCAGTTTCTTTTGCTCCGTATTCTGAATACCACATTTTTACCATCTATTGCTTTGTACGAATCCACCATTCTAAAACCTAGTGGATCTAAATAACAATATATTATGATTCACAATAATGAGTGTTAACCAGTCATTTTCTGCCAAGACTCACTAGCAGAGACTTAGCAGAGGTGCGTTCAGCTTGTGAATCAGCTGGTAACTGGACTCAGCTGAGAAGGCTGATTAGCTGAACCCTTCCCAATGCATTTTCATCCTTGCCCTTCTTCATGGTTTTGTAGTCTCAGGATTGGGTCTCTAGAGGACAAGAGCAGATGCTGCAAAGCCTCCTTAGTTCAAGATTTTAGAACAAGGACTAGGTTACATTTGTCACATCTCTTTGTCTGCCTCACAGTGCCAATTCACTTACGCAGCAAAGGGACAAATTCAGTCTTTTAATGGAAGGTATGACAGTGTCACACACAGAGGGCTATGGGTGTAAGGAGGTGTGATTTATAGAGGTGCCTTATAGAGTGACCTATCACAGCTAGGGTTTTGGAGCAAGGCCCAGCCATCATCTGCCGACAACTATTCTGCCTTCGAGAAACAGCTCTGAGCCTGCTGCTAGGTCTTAGTGGACACTGAATGTTTGATCATGGAACACGGGCTTACCATTGATCTGAGCTGCCCATTATGAACTGGATGCTATCAGATGCATCAAGTCATAAAGTTAGATGTGCACAACCACAGTCCATCATCAAAAGGAAGTGGTATGTACATGACTGGGCCTAATCAGGTCCAGAAGTACAGATTACATGAAGTGGCCCAAATGCCATGGTACCTACTACTGTATTACCCTGTGTAACTTAGCATGCACCTGTGGCTTCATGGACTATACCCTATGATCAGTAAACAGAGGAAGAGATAACTAGAGATTGATTTACAGGTTGTTCTGCAAGTTATACAACCATACCTTAGGGCTGAAGGAATGTCCCAGCAGTTAAAGCACTTGCTTAGCAAGTGCTAAGTCAAGTGCTAAGTACCCGAGTTTGATTTCCCAGCACCACATAAGCTGGGCATGGTGGCATATGCCTGTATCCCAGCACTAAGGAGGCTGAGGCAGGAGGATTGCTGTGAGTCCAAGGCCAGCCTGGGCTCCATAGTGAGTTCACTACAGAGTGAGACCCTGTCTCAAAAAAAAAAAAAAAAAAAAAAGGAACTACACCTAACACCTAATGCTGTTTGGAGCCTCTGGCAGGCTCCCACAGGTGAATCACGATGAAGACCCTTGGGATTTTGGAGCAAGGCCCTGCCATCCTCTGCAGATAACTACTCTCCATTTGAGAAACAGATTCTGGCCTGCTACTGGGCCTTAGTGGAAACTGAACATTTGACCATGGGACACCACGTTACCATGAGACCTGAGCTGCCCATAATGAACTGGGTGCTGTCGGATCTTTCAAGTCATAAAGTTGGATGCATGCAACAGTAGTCCATCATTAAATGGAAGTGGTACATACATGACCAGGTCTGAGAAGGTTCAGAAGGCACAAATAAATTGCATGAAGAAGTGGCTCAAATGCCCATAGTGCCTATTCCTCCTGTATTGCCCTCTGTCCCCTCAAATTCTCATATGGCTTCATGATGCATACCCTATTATCAGCTGACAGAGGAAGAGAAGGACAGGGCTTGTACCACATGGAAGTGGACAACGAGGAGAGTAATTAGAATTTCTCTCATTATACTTGTGTGTGTGTGTGTGTGTGTGTGTGTGTGTGTGTGTGTGTGTGTGTAAATTGTCTTAGTATAACAATTTGTTATTTTAAGCAATTTAATGTCAGGAGAATAAGTATTCTCCAAAAAGGAACTCTGCTCTCTGCTATGGGGAGGGATTTATTGAGTTTTCATTAGTACACAATGCAGTTGTGCTATATTAGGCATAATTATTAACTCGGCTATTGTACTTGGGAATTATGGTTCAAGATGGGTCTGGTTCTTAAGTTGATGAGGGGTGGATGGTGACCACTGGAGAGATTATATAAATTTGAGGCAATTAGGAAACATGCTGGGATTAGGGTTTAGGAACCATGCCTAGATTAGGCAGTGAGGAATCAGCCTGGATTAGAGTGAGTGATCTGTGGGCCAGCAAATTAAGGAAGAGCACCCACCTGGGTGTGGATTGTCCAACCCAGAACTCAAACTGTATAAGAGGAAGGAAAAAGAAATATTGTTAAAGCCTTTTCCTCTGGGAAGAAACTGTACTTGATGGGACTTGGCTTCCTGTTTGTGATGTCGTGTGGAGTTGCCTCTACCTCTACTTCTGCCATGTACTACCATTGCTGCTGGCCCTGAGTGGACTGTGACCTTCTGAAACTGTGAGCTACAATAAACCTTTCCTCCCCTAAATTTGTGGATGTCAGGTATTGAGTCACAGCATCAAAAAAAAAAAAAAAGTACCTAAAACATTGGTCCAAACAATAGACTGGTAGCTCAAACTAGGTAAAAAAAGAAGGAAGAGAAGAAGTTACTGTGGCTTGTTTTTCTGAGAGAGTTCTGACCTTGACCATTGTCTCTGGACATGGATTCCTAGTGCATAATCACTCCTGTCTTTGTATGTCTGATTTCCAGTGTTGATTTTACGCTTCAGATGTTCACCATTGCCTTTGGGCATCAACCCATGACACAAACTCACTATAGTGGTTATCCAAACCTTCTGCTCAGACTGGTGTTCTTCTATCTTTTTGTTTGAGCAGCGACTGGACCCTGCAGCTCTTACATATGCAGCCTGCCATTCTGGACTCTCTTCAGATTCTGTATACTGTAGTGTTCATGTGGAATGCCCCCAAAAGTCTCCTAGATTTGAATGTTTTGCATCATCTATGAAACCATGTGCAGGAGATGGGGGCCTGGTCTGGAGGGGTAGATTATGGGCATGTGGTAGTTCATAGGTGTGTGGTGGAACACAAGTGTGTGGTACATTACAGATTGCAAGTGTGTGGTGAATTATAGATTACAGGTGTATGGTTGATTAGGAGTGTGCTGTAGATTACATTTGTATGGCACATTGCTTTGCATATGATCTGGAAGGGGCTTAAATCCAGAAGGGATAAAACACTGAAGCTGGACCTCAGGCTTTACCTGACAATGTGGTTCAGAAGCCTTTGGAACCAGTTTGTGGGAGGAGTTCAGGAAAGTTTGAAGATACCAGATAGATAAGATTTAGAATGCTGTGAACTAAATTTGATAGGAGATTCTGGCCAGAGCTCAGAAGACTAAAATGCCAATACAAGTGCAGATTGAAAAGGCTGAGCTCAGGACATTTTAGATTGGACAGAGGACTGTATTGGCAATTGATCTAGAAACCATGCATGCTATGCTCTGGCAAAAAAAAAAAAATGTGTTGAATTTTGCTCATTTTCCTAAGACTGTGTCTGAAACTGAGATTAAGAGCAATAGATTTTAATCTAGTAGAGAAAATTTTGAGACAAATCAACAATCAGGTTGTCACATGGATTCTGTTAACAGCTCTACATAAAAAAGCAAGAAAAAGAGCAACGGAAAAAGATATAAAGTATTTGCACTTTTACCAGAATAAAAAAGAACTGTGAGATTTCAAGGTTGGGGTAAAAGAGTGAATTGTTGTTGATGAGATAAATATTAAGAAGTAGTTAAGTACTCTGCATCAGAACAATAGGAAAGATTCCTTGAGGGCATTTCAGGAATCATCAGCTCCCATCTTTGCAAGATCAGGGATGAAAAGATCAAAGATACTTGGCCCCAGGGCACCCTGGAAAGCCCAAGAGGGAGGTGCTTGCTGGAGTTCAGCCATCCAGGCACTGGGAGGTTGATTCAGCCATGCCTGGGGGGTCAGACAAACCAGTGGCAGACTTTGGTGTCATCCACATTGAACTGGTTTCACAAGCATGCAGAATGAAATAGTTGTAGGATCAAGATGTTTCCACTAGACTCAAAATGAAAGTTTTTGAAAGCTAGTTAATGTGTTCCTACGAGGCCAGTACATGAAGCTGTGAAAGTGAAATGAAAGTGTAGTGGAAATGCCAGGAATGTGGATTACCTTCAGAAGAAGGCCACAGGCTATGAGAGGATCCATCTCAAAGATCAGTCACGGATGTTGCAGCTAGATGCAATGCTGTAGTGGTGAAGCTGTGCATGCCTTTTACATTTAAGATCTTGTGACTACTTTCCTACCTATACTACGTACCTATACTCCTCTGACCAAATGATGGTCCTCTCAGAATTCGTATGCTGAACCTAACCTCTGAGATGACTGTATTTGGAGACTGGACATATAGTGGAGTGATTAGGTTAACATGGTCATAAGGGTGAAGTTCTAATGTGATGCAATTAGTGTCCTTCTAAGAGATAGCAGAGAACTTATTTTCTCACTCTTTCCACAAGCATAGCTTGAGTAAATACTACATAAGAATGCAATGAGGAGGTAGCCACCTGGTCGACAGGAAGAAAGAAATCCCTTTCCATCAACCACATTTCGTTGGACCTTGGTCTTGAGCTTCCAGCCCCTAGAAATGAATTTCTCTTGTTTAAACTATTCAGCTCATGGTGCCTTGTTAACGACAGTCCAAGCTGACTAATAAATTTATGAAGAAAAGGATTATTTGTAAGAAAGTTTTTTTAGCCCTTGAAGATATACACACATATATCTACATACACACACAGATACACATTTCTCAGAGAAATTTGAGACTATAAAAAGCAGCAACTTATGTGACAATACATTTAGTACATTTAATACATTTACACGTGTGTTGTCAAATTGCCCTGTGGAACTTGAGAAAAAAACTTTCCCCTCACTGGGGAGTCTAATATTGTCCATTTCTCAGCAGCCAAGGAAAATGACATAGTGTTCTTTATTACTGACAGTTTAGTAGGAAACAAATTAGATGGTTTTAGCAATTTATATAGTATTATCCTTAATGATTTTCAGTACTATGTAGTATTTGTATTGGTTATTGGTACTGACTCTTTTTCTGCTGGGGTAGTTTGTTTTGTTATCACTTAGTTGTTCATTTATAGTTTTTTATTTAAATTTTTAAAATAAAACATATTCTATTTTCTTCCTGGGAACCTGCAAAATTACTCTTCCCAGCCATCCTTGCACCTAGGTGAAATCATATGTGTTATTCTGTCCAGTGGAAGGTCAGCAGAAGTGAAGAACTCTTGACAACACGCCGCAGTCACTCGCACCTGCTCACTGTGCTCTTTCCCTTTCTAAACTGGGAAGCAGACAACCCCCAGGGCATCTATGAGAAGCACATTCCTATGGTTTGGATGTAAAATGTCCTCCGAAAACCTCAAGAAATTGGATGTTGTGGAATGTGTATGGATTCCATGTGCTGTTAAGGGTGAGGTGTAACTGGAAGGGACGGATACTTGAGGCTTGACCTGGAGGATGTGGATCACTGGGACTGAACCCGGAAGGGTATACTTTAGCTCCGCCTTGCCTTCCTCGCTGGGCTTCCTGTTTGCCATATTGTGAATAGCTTTCCTCCAACTGGGCCTCTACCATATGCTTCTACCACTATCACCCACCCATAAATGGACTAAGACCTTCTGAAGCTGTGAGCTAAGTAATCTTTCCTCCCTTAAGTTGTGAATGTTGGGTATTTTGGCCTAACATCAAAAAAGTAGCTATACACATGTTGAAAATGGCACATGCAGGAAGGATTCTGGAAGGATTCATCACTATTTAGAGGAGAGCTGGACACCAAGAACACTGTTAGTTTGGTTTTGTTTTGTGTTTATTTGTTTGATTTATTTTGTGGTACTGGGGTTTGAATCCTGGGAATTCACCCAGGCTATATCTTCAGCACCTTTTTGTATTATTTTATTTTGAGACAGAGTCTTCTAATTTCTAAGTTGCCCAGGCTGGGCTTGAACTTGCAATCCTTCTGCCTTAACCTCCCTGAGTGCTAGGATTACAGATGTGTGACACCATGCCCAGATGAAAACAGTGGCTTTCAATTCTAAGAGAAAGAAAGAAGTTTTATTTGTATTAGGCCACTAAGATTTCAGGATTGATCAATTACAGTGGAAGATGCATTTCTTAACTAATAAGGACATTTATAGAGCTATAGAGAATTTATTTTTAATTCATATTTGTTCACTGTGTAGAGAGACACAAAATATGTTCACTGACCAAACACTGGATACTGAACTGAAGAATCCCTGTGAAATCTGATTTTCTTCCTGAGCAATTCCAGTGATTGGAATGCACACAATGGATGGAAACAAGAGCAAGTCAAATATTCCCCTAAATGCTTTTCATGAAAGATTTGAACACCTTCCTGATCCAGGCTCATCAAACTCGCCAACTATTTCTTGTGACATATATAGCCTTATTTCCTATTTTACAGAAAACATTTTCTTGGAATCTTCCTGCAAATTTAACACCCTGAATAGAAGTACCCATTACGTGGGCTCCACAGTGAGCGCAGGACCAGTCTGGACTATAGAGTGGTTTGTTTCTCAAAAACAAAATGAAAACAACCAAAAAACCTTCTAACAAACAAAAAATCCAAAAATCCGAAAAAACTCCATTTACTATGTAATTTCTAATAACAAGAGTGTAATTTCTTTATCAAAATACCTAGCACCCTTTAAAGGCTCTATAAAGGTAAGTTGGCACTGTCCAAGTGGTTAAGGAAAACTACACTGTTTCAGATCACGTCAGAACCCACAGCGTTGCAGGTGTTGAAGTAGAGTAGCAAGGGAATCTAGAAAGAATTCAAATGCAGTACTAGAAGAACAGCTGCCAGAGTTGGACGCCAGAGACATGAGTCCAAGTGCTGTGAAGAAAAGCTTCACAGGGGCTCCACGGGTTGTTCAGTATCCATGAAATTGGCCTAAATTTAAGAAAGTGTCTCACTGTCAGCTGTTAATGAAGAGCTAGGTTGGGTTGGGGCAGATACCCTATCATATGGCCTGGAAAGTACAGGAAAAGGATACGGCATGGAGGACACAGGCTCTCAGGTTTACAGCTTATAACCAGAGGCCAGATGAGAGGCTGATGTGGCCTTTTGTGCGTATGGAGTCCTTCATCTATTTTTTCCCCAGTCAGAAACAGTAGAGATTTAAAGCAAAGCCAGTTGGGGAAACCAAGGGCTCTGATACTTTATTTCTACCTCAAGTGACAAAAGTTTTTGACAAGTTGGACCATCTTTGATAATAACATCTACTAACATTTTTTTAGTGAGGGCTTGCTAGTTTATCTGCAATGTCCTGAAAACTTTATCCTGAAACTACCCCTGAAGCAGGTATGACTGATCTACATACTTTGCTGAGGCAGACATGGGACCTGAGATATTGGGTTGCCTGCTCATCATATTACTAGCCAGAAGTGTTAGAACTGGAATTCCAAGTAAGATCCTGTCTGAACTAAGTCCTTTGTGATTAAACAAGATTTTCTCCTTATACAGAAATAGCACAATGCAGAAAAATTTGACCTTATACTATTGTAAATATAATCGCCATTAATTATTAACCCTTTATTTTCAGATATCTTTCAGAGTCTTTTTCAATTGTATTAGCATGATCCAGTTTTTAATCTGAAAATTAGTCTTTTCACTTTGTTGTTGTCATTGTTGTGTTGTTGTTGTATTAAGGATGAAGCCCAGGGCTTTGGCACAGAGCTATACCCCCAGCTCGTTTTTAGTTTTGATTTTGAGACAGACTCTCACTAATTGCCTAAGTTACTCATACTTGGACTGGATTTGTAGTCCTCCTGCCTCAGCCTCCTGGGATTACAGGCATGCACCAGTGGCTGGCCAGTCTGTTTGCTTTATTAGCTGCCTGTTTTACACTATGGGGCTCTTCTCATGCTGCTTCTCTGAGGATATTTGCATCGGGGCCCTTACCTTAGCTGCCTTCTCTTTCTTTTTTCTCTTTTTTAAAAGGCAGTTTTTAAAATATCTATTTTCCACTTACAGCACATTCAAAGTCATTAAATCAAGTACAAAAGAAATAGCTCCATTTCCTGGATTGGATTAGTCTCTCAAAGGTTTTTAACTGTTATTTAATCATTTATTCCTATCTTGGAAGTATAGAGCATTTCAAGATTCTTGTCTCTACTAAAAACACAAATGTTGAAAAATAGCTTTTGGAGCCCACAGCCCAGGACCTTCACTCTGAGCTAAATCAGCCCCTTTTGAGACAGTCTTGCTAAATCCTTAAGATGCAAAGCTGGGCTCAAACTTTTGATCCTCCTGCTTCAGCCTGCTAGAGTACTGGTATTATAAGCCTGTGCCATAGGGCCAGGCTTCTTTTTAATTTATATTCAAATAGGAATGTTACCAGCCACATAGATCCACATGTTTCATTTATTTGCCACGTATAAGATCAAAGGACAGGATTAATTTTGGCAAAATGAAAATAGAATCTGTTCAAAGCTAGATCCAAGGAGATGAAGGAGCATGATTTCCCTCAAATTACCATCTCACTGTGCACAGGTGTGTAAGAATCTTTTAATAGTAGGAAACAGAGGGACAGCGGGGCAGCACAGAGAAAGCACACCTTTAAGCTTGTGTTACTGCTTCTAGCCATCCTCAACTCCACGGCTCCCTTTGACCACCAGGGGACAGCATGTGCATAGTCTGTCACTTGGTCTGGGCTGAGGAAAGGAGGAGTGGTGGTTATGTGCTCAGCAGGAGGAAGTTTGGAAAATTTTACCATGCTGATTACAGTAATACAATCACTTTAAGAATTCAATACATTCCTACAACGGTCATTACGGTAAGTTTTAACATTTCAGGCACTACCATCTTCCAATAAATAGCTTCTTAATCTGGTAGTGTTAGCGGCTATTTTTCTCTAATTATTAGTTGGTGGGGCTCAGAAAATAAGACTCCAAAGGCCAGAACGTCAGCAGTCAGCATGCTGCGTATTTTGAACGAGAGGAGAGGAGACTAAAGCCGCAGAAGCCACCCTGTGAGCAGAGTCTCTGTCCTCCGATACCTCTTCTCTTTTTTCCCTGATCTTCTTTCTGACTTGAGATGAATCTTTATACAAATCTGCATTCCTCTTTGAGGCAGACAATAGAAACTAGACATGGTTTCCATTTTTTACTGAACCTAAACACAAAGAGTTTTCCCTAGGGCAGGAAGTAATTCATTATTAATACAAGAAATGATGGAGGTGATTTTCAAGGCATTTCCCTGTTTCTTTTTCTTTTTTAAAGACAGGATCTCACTCTGTATCCCAGGCTGGTCCTGAACCCAGGGCAATCCTCCTGCTTCAGCCTCCTGAGTGCTGGGATTACAGGCATGCAGCACCGTGCTCAGTTTATGTGGTGCTGGGGAATCGAACCCAGGGCCTAACACTTTAACTGCTGTGCCACTCCTCCAGCCCTTCCCTGTTTCTTACTTAAACCCTTGCTGCTCCTCGTGGTGTTGTCAATTCTGTGATCTTGTCATACATTCTGCTTCTTCACTTACAGATTTTCAGATTCTCAATTTTCTCTACAATCTTACTTCCTTTTCCCATTTTATTCCATGAGAAGATGAGTATTCCCTAAAATGCTGAAGAGCTCCCTGGCAATGACACAAGGAAGCGTCCCGAATCACAGTCCCTGGTGCAAGACCAGGGAACATTTTAAAAGTGGAAAATGCAGGGCAAGCTCTACATTTAAAATGGTGAAGCCAAGTTTAGTATTTTGTAAAGGAGGTAAGGGAGCAAGCGTATCATGAGATATATCTTCTGGCTCAAAGAGTATTTACAGTATATTATCAGAGTTTATTTTTCACAGACTGCCCAACTTCCACATAATCACCATTAATATTCTTACCTCTCTTTTAGGATGAGGTAGAATGGTTCATGCAAGAAGGGCTGTCAGAAAACCAACACCCCAGATTATAATTGTCTTTACCCTTTGTAAAATTTTCCCTTAAATTCTTCAAATTTTACCATAATGAACTATGTTCAGTAACAACCATTTCTGAAAATAAGATCATAGAAAAACGTAGGTACATTTACTACCTATTGTTATTCATCCTGTTGTAAGTTTAATACATGAAGTTTTCAAAAACTAACCAAAGTCTACAGGTGCATCCTGTTCTCTGTATCATCTTTTTCCTTTTTCCCTGTTTGAAGGCTTAAATTAGGTGGATGGGGCAGACAACTGTGGTGTATGAAATTTTCTTAGTATAAGCAAAAAAGAAGAGTTCCAGATAAAATAAGGACAGCAAAAATGCTCTATATTCTGTAGTTATGGGAAAGAATGTAAGAAGGCAGGATAGAGACAGGAAAGGGGGTGGCTGGGCACAGAAGACAAAGTCCATGTGCTTGCGGCTGCAGGGGATACAAAGAAAGTATCCTGTGGTACAGGTAGGAGATTGCTCACCCTTGTTCAGGAGGACATCAATGAACACATAGCCAGGTACAGATGCTGTTTTGTTTGGAAACAACTGCTCTAACTACTCTGAATAGGTTTACTACTCATGTTTTAGTCAGATCTCTGCCTACATGTTATCTTCTCAGATAGATCACCCCTAACCAATCAGCTTAAATTCAGATACACTCACCTCATGCACCCTAGTATAGTCTATTACAACACCCTATTGGTTTCTTTCATAGTACTTACCACACTTCTTACTTATCTACTTGTTTATTTCTGTATCAACCAATATGCCTATTATCAGAGCTTGCCTTTTTAGGTAGTGCTTACCTAATTTTTACAATAGTATCTAGATCATAGCAGTTATTAAGTATCAGTAGAAAACAGTAGGGAGTGTTTAAAATCTAAATTTAAAAAATCTAAATGTGAGGCTGCACTTGTTGACTTTTAGATTCTGGTTATTTGGCTGATGTTTTAATGAAGAAGTGAGAAGTAAAAATAGAAAAATTATATGCACTTCTACTTTCAAGTTAATATGGTTGGAAAACAATTATTTCATTTACTATATTTAAGCACATAAACAATATTCACAAACTTAAGCTTTTTCCTAAAAATTGAAAATGTATTAAGTGAATATGGTCATGGACTTTTTCCTAGTAGTATCTCAAATTATATTTTTTCACTTTTGTGTGGTTTTTTTTTTGGTAATTCTGTTTAAAACATTCCCTCAAACATAGTGGTATCTAGTGCCTTAACCATAAGAAGGCTGTCATATGCCTTGGAGACTATTAATTAGATAGAGTTTGTTAAGGTATGAGGTAATGTTCTTGGTTTTAAGTTCAATATCAATGAATCAAAAGTGTATACTAAATAAAGTACCTTGCATCAAGATTATGTATTGGTCACTTGTCAAAAATGTGACCAGGAGCTCCTGGCAATAATCCTGTATTACTTCCAGGGGCAATGATTCAGTAAGTCACTGTCTTATTGTTGGGACATCCTCAACATAAAGGAAGAAAGGCTTGTTTTAGCCCATAGTTCAGATGTATCAGTTAATTCATGGTCTGCCTGGCAATGGCAGAAGGACATGGCAGAGGGCCTAGGCACAGAGAACCCATACACTTCCTGGCAACTGAAACAGAACAAGGAAGAGGGCAAGGGACAAAAAGATACCCTTTTATGCCACAACTCCAGTGATCCCCGCTGCCACCTTGCAGGTCCCACCTCTTTACAGCACGTGAAATCATCAATGAATCAATCGGTTGATGAGTATGGTGCCCCAATGACCCAATTGCCTTTAATATGCAAGGCCTTTGGGTGACCTTCCAGTCAGGGTGTTTGAGTGATATTAGAGATCACCACCACTGGTATCAACTATAAGCAGATATGAACTACATACTTGACTCCATAAAGAATAGTGGACACGCCATCACAGGTTTTTAACATTTGTAAAATAGGTTAAAAAATCTAGCACCAACTCTATGCTCCTTCTTACTCATATTATAAGATTACAGTGCATTATTTTTGATGTTTAATGTTCAAATCTACACCTCTTTTGCCTCCTTCATGCCCACTCATTAAAATATAGATTAAGGCTTCCTTGAGGCTTACTGTTTCCTTTTATTTTCTAGGGTGATTTCTTTTGAACTCAAATTTGCCTTCATCTCACCTAAAATTGTAATCTGTATCTCTTCTGGCTGTTGAATTGAATTTGTAAATACCTCTTTTAACTTTCCACTGATGTCCTTGTTACAAAACATGTTTAACATGTTGATATACAAAACTTTTTTTTCCTCTATGAGACATTTTTGGTGTACCTCACCTGAAGTAATGTGTTTTCTTCCTTGTCAAAGAGATTAGAAATATTGCATCACTACATTTTCACAACACCTTTTGAATAGGTGCTAAAGAGTGGATAAAAGACAAGATTATGTGGAAGATAAAAATGAAGTCTTGAGATGAACTTTGGTTGTGATATTTACCACATGACATTAAGCCAATGACCATTTTTAGTCTGATTTTCGTTGTTTGTAAATACAGTGTAGGTTTTATTACTTTTTACTTGAAAATGTGGTATTTGGACTGGTTGTATCAGTAAGCATAGGAGTTGGTAAGAAAAAGAATCTCAGATTTAACCCCCCCCCAAAATGAATCAAGCCCTGTATCTTTATCATAACTGTCAGATAATTGTTTGTCACATTCAAGTCTGAAAACCACTGGATTAGCACTCACTTACCAACATAGGGATAGTATCATCTTTAGGGGAGATCACTGGAGAACTCACAAACTCTATCTGCTGTTGCAATGACTGCAATGCTCGTATTTTTCCATCAACAGCTATGTTTGGTTTGTTCTGGTCTTTGATAGAATTTTAATCCTGAAATTTATGAAGCAATAGGTCGTGAGTTGGATTTATAGCTAATCCAAAATTAATAGTTGAAATATTTGGAAATGGAACCAAATCTTGGATTCAAATGGGGATAATTTTTAATACTGAATCTACAACACTGTAACACTGCCTAAGCGAAACTGTTTCTTACTTTTGATACCAATATTAATTAACATTTTATTGAGCATTCATAATGTGCAGTGCACTAGTAATGGAGAAAGCTTGTAAATTCTTTTTATTTTATAATCTAGTACTATGACGTGACTGACCTGGCGTACTGCACTTTTAATAAGTTACCAGCTAAAGCCAATATTACTTTTCTGAGGTCCATACTTTCAATGAAATGACTATAGACCTACAAGTGTTATATGGATATCTGAAAAAGTGAGAAGAAACAGGAAGGGGAAAGAAGAGGTGAGGCTTTAGTTATCCCTTCTCTGAGAATCAACTGTTACTAGATGTTCAGAATCTATTTTTGTTACATTAAAACTCAATTGAGAAAAGTCAACAACATGGTAATTGTAGCACTTGGGCCAGTTTATTCTGGGAGTAAATCCAACTCATAGGCAGATTACTTCCTTTTTGGAAAGCAGCAAAATTTTAAAAATTCAGTTCTTAAGTCTTTCCTGTGTGCATATCTATTTTTCACCTAGTGCTTTAATGATCTAGTCTTGATTTTCACTTCCATCTCATAAAGGGTAATGCTTATTTTCATTATATTTACTAAATCAGCAGCATTTGTTGTAATTTCCTCTTTGATGCAAAGGATATTTAAACACATTTCAAAAAATTCTAAGTATGTTAATTTCCACTGTTTACTTTTTATGCTACGTGGTCATTTGTGTTTTCTAGAACTCTATGAAAGTTTTCTCAGCATCCTAGTATAAAATCATTAGAAATGCTTCAGTATAATTTGAAAACACTGCAAATAAGGTAACAAAGCAGAGTATCACAGGCATACGTATGTACTCCTCCTAATTTTTTTTTTCTATGCTTTGTTTATCAAGTTTCCTTTTATTTGGTTAATTGGACCTTAAATTGTTGAAATCTGAATCTAACAGTTTTGGTATATGTATTCTCTTGTAGGATTACCCAATTAATTTTAAGCACATAAAACACATTGATTTTAAATGTGTTTTAAAAAATATATGTATCTACTGTGGTTTAGAGCACTAAAACTACCATCTACACCAAGATGTAGAACATTGATTTTAAATATGAGTGCCATGTTATTTATCACATGAAGTCTGTTACATGTAAAACATCTTTTATATCCTTATTTCTGCCTAATAAAACACTATTACCCATTACCTTTCTGCTCTTTTAACCTTTTAAGCAAATGTGAGTATGCCAGATTAGAAACTGATTTTTTAGTTTTGATCTTATTAGTAGGGAATTTAGCCATTTTGAGTATAAATCACATATACGCAAGGCAAACTCTTTTATGCTGATGTTAATGCTTTCTTGTTTTTCTTTGGATACTTTTCTTAGTTTTTCACTTAAATTCCAAAAACTTTGAATTTTTTTATTGTATTTTTGTTCACAGCCACTGCAAATTGATCTATCCAAACTATCTGATGCAATAACTACCATTTTCCCAATTCAGTATAAGAAATATATACTCTCCAAAAAATTTTTAGAAAATTTCCAACCAGAATTTAAAACTTTTTTTTACAGTATCAGTATTAACATCAGACAAAACACTTTTATTTTACATATATTTGGCTTAACAACACTTATTTTTATCTATAAACACTAATAGGCAAAAATAAAGTATTTACTTGACTAACAAACTGAATATTTGGTACGGTTTTTGACAGTTTAAAACTGTATAAGCTGAAAATGTTAGATCTAGCTTACACATCTGCAGTTTTTACATTTGGTTTACTTTATCTTACTTCTTTTTTCTTTTGGAGACAGGCTGGTCCTAAGCTATGTAGCCCAAGCTAGTCTAGACCTAAGAGCAATTTTCCTGTTTTAGCCTCCTGTGTGCTGGGATTACAGGCGTGTGTCACCACACCTGGCCAATGCAGTACTAGGGAATTGAACCCAAGGTGTTGGGTTTGCAAGTGCTTTAACCACCAAGTTAAGAGCCCGGCACTCTCCCCGCCCCCCTTTTTTGGACACAGGGTCTGCTTTGTAGTCCATTCTGGCCTGGAATTCAGCAATCCTCCCAGCTTCAGTCTCCAATGCTGGGATTGCAGGCCTTCGCTGCCACACCCAGCTATTATGTAGTGCTGGGGGATCGAATGGAGGCTAGAGCTGTGTTCACTGAGCCAGTTCTTCATTAAAATTTAAAGAGACGCTATGAACACTTTGTAATTGTTGGCCTACTTCGTTCAACTCGAACAACTTCTGTTTCAACTTCGCTTCTTAGTTCTGGTTCTGGTATTCCTATAATACATAAATTATATCTCCTGGACAGCCCTCTAGATCTTTTTTTCATCTTTTCTTGGCTTGAGTTCTTTTGCCTTTTCCTCTGCATTCTGTGAACTTTTCTCTTAATTCAGTGTTTGATCTGAGTCTGTGTTTAATTCTGAGTTTGTGTCCAACCCACCTTGTACATTTCAATTAACTCTTGTAGGAACTTTTGCAGCTTCTCTAACATTGTTTGCTTTATTATTGAGCACATTCCTCTATTACAAAGTTTAGTAACTTCCTTAGACCTTCTATGTAGATCGGTGCATTTGTGTATTTTCTTGATTACTTAGTTCCTTCTCAGAGGTATTAAGACTTAGAAAATACGGAGAATGAGAATTTTCTACTGCATGATTGATGCAGCTCCAAGACTTCTACTGATTATAATCCATGGTTTTATTACAATGTATTTTTCTTCCCTTTTCAAGGGCTCTTTTCAACAACGAGGTCCAAATAAGTCTTCCGCAGCACGGAACCAAACTAAAGAACAACCAAAAAAGCCCCCATGACATCATCTCTGCGCGCCTCCCTCTAAGTAGGAGCCCTAGCGCGCAAGCTAATCACCAGCCGGCCACCCCCGCGCTCGCTCCCTCTTGGTGCCGTCCCGTCATAGCGTGGCGACGGCGGCGCGCACGCGCAGTACCCCGGTACCGGTTTCTTCTTCCAATGGCTCGGCTTAGATCCGGTGCCGCCTTGAAGGCGGGGCAGTTTCTCCACCGCGGCCAATGGCGCCCGGGGTGAGGGTTGAGGGTGCAAGGTGACTGTCAGTGCGTGCAGCAAGTTTTTCTCCAGCTTGTGTCCGGCCATTGGGTCGTCATGGAGGATATCCCGGCCGAAGAGCTCGATGAGGAGGAGCAGCTGTTGAGAAGGCATCGCAAAGAGAAGAAGGAGTTGCAAGGTGACGGGGAAGTGGGAATCTAGAAGTCGTTCAGGTTCTCGGAAAGAATCGTGGCGGGGTTATGAGGAGTTTGGCGGGAGACTGACCTCTGCCCGCCCATCCTCGTGATGAGTAGCCTCTTCTCTTCACGCTTCCGCCCCTCCCACACCGGCCTCCCGATCCCGCGGCCTGTTGGGCCTGCTCCGCGCCGCGCGGGTACTACGAAGCTATGGACCCAGCCCGGTGCCGCACAACTACCCTCTGCCTCTTATCTTGCAGTCTTCCCTCGCTTTCGCATTTCTGCCCCAGTTACGGACGCTTGGCTCTAATGGGTGCGTTTTGACTCGCCTCCCCTCCCCTCAGTTTGGAGGGGTCAGGAGGGATACTTGAAAGGTTGAATTTGCTTCACTCAATTTAAAAAAAAAAATTTTTTTTTTTTTCCCTCCTCCTATTCAGCCAACCAAATGAAGGTTTTATTAGTGAGAGGTTTGATGTCAGGCTCGTTCAGGCTTTCTCAGTAGCTCTCTGTTGTTTCGTGATGACTTTTAGAATTTTGTCTTCTGTCCCCTCATCCCTTACTGTTTTCTTAGTTGTCCTGTTTCTCTTTTCCTCTTATATCTGAATTTCTAACTTAGCGATTTTGGTGGATTTTTAGCCAAAATTCAGGGAATGAAAAATGCTGTTCCCAAGAATGACAAAAAACGGAGGAAACAACTCACCGAAGATGTTGCTAAGTTGGAAAAAGAAATGGAACAGAAACATAGAGAGGAACTAGAGCATTTGAAGCTGACTTCCAAGGAGAGTAAGGTATGTGAGGTAACGTTTGACTTTGCCTACAGCATTTGAGATTTGGCCACATCTGTTAAATTGATTATATAAAATTGATAGGGAAATGAATTCAGCCAGGTATAACCTTTCATTAATGTTTTCATGACCAGGAGTACATGGCAGTATGTTTTAGTAAGGGATATCAACGAAGAAAATACTCTTCTTTACCTGTTTACTTGCCTTAAAGGTGAATACATTGATAAAGTGTATCACAGGAAGGTTAGCTTCATCAACAAAAAGATGGAAGATCAGATTTGTAGTCCCAGCAGGTTCCTTGAATAGGATTGTAATCTGGGCGAAGTGACTTAATTCTTCTAGGCTTCTTTCCCCACATACCTAATGTGATGGCACAAATATTTTTGCTGTCTAATTACAAGTTCTTGTAAGAATCAAAAGAGACAACAGATGTGAGATCATTTTTAAATTGTATATTCATTTGTTACTATTTGCTTATAAAGCAAGTTGTAATAAATGAACTTTTACAGATATTGTTTTGGCTAAATGGGAGCATGCTTTAATTTTTGCCTCATATTTATTAGATATTCATCAAGATCCTAGTTTTCCTTGTTCTTGGAATATAGGAAACAAACGTTATGCTTCAGGTGTTTGGTTATGATGTCACAATTGTGATGTTCCTAATTGTCTGCCCCTCCTTTGTTTGTGGTTTACTTTTGTTTGCTCTCTTAGGCCTTCAATTTCAAAATTTATTTCTTAGGTTTCTAAGAATAAAAATGTTCGGCTTTAAGCTACATATTATCTAAGTATTAAGATGCATACTGCCATTATACTTTGAACTCTTTAAGATTCCTAGTTTTAATAATATTAATAACCACTTTTTGAAGTCTTTATCTGTTCTTGATATTTTGACTGATCTTTGAAAACTATCCATGTACTGGAGATCTTGAGCTGTTTCATGTATGTGCTATACTAACAGCTACCTCAGTTTACAGTAATATAATGTTCATCCTCGCAGAAGCCTAACAACTTTTTTTCTATAGCCATTTGAGTGTTAGGATCTATTGCCATATCTAATTATGTTATAAATAGTGTTTCTGCTTGCAGTTTTTTTTATGTATTGTTGTTGTTGTTGTTGGTTTGCTTGCAGTGCTAGGATTGAACAGAGGGCCTTTACTCTGAAATACATCCTCAGCCCCTTTTATTGTTTATTTGAGAAGGTGGTCTCACTAAGTTGCCCAGGGTGGGATTATCCTAACCTCAGCTTCCTAAAATGTTGAAGTTACAAGTCTACACCACTGACCTGGCTCTTCCTGAAAGGAAGTAAGAGAAGGACAAGTAAGGGAACAGTAAGTAGAATAGAGAACAAAAGATGGTAAAATCAGGTCAATGTAAATTAAAAATAGTATATTAAAATATGGCAAAAAAAGGCTCAATTACTACTGTGGCCAAGAATCATTGCTCATTGTGTTCTGGTTAATGGGTTGAGAAAGGCTTCTGCTGCCACACTTAAGATTATACAATTAGTAATGAACTGAGTCAGCATAGGACCTGTGTTTTATGTGGGCTGTCAACATTCGCAGATGGGAAGAGTGCAGTGCTGAATGGTTTGGCAGTCACAGGAAGTAAGAATATTTAGATCAGTGGAGTGGGCATTTCAAGAAGAAAGGCGTGCAGACATGAGAATTACATCTGAGAGCCTTAAGGAAACTTTAAGCATCTGACATTTTCCTATGAAAGGATGGTGATTTGTGCCATTACTTAAGTTTGAAATGGGTAGGATACATTTGTGATTTTTAATAATTTAGTAGGCTAATGTTATAAATATTATAAAAGTATTTTTCAATGACTTGTCAATGCTTTCTGGTTTTTTTTTTTTTTCAGATAGATTCTGTTGCTGTTGACATTTCAAACTTGGTACTTGAGAATCAACCACCTCGGATATCAAAAGCACAAAAAAGACGGGTATGAAAGTCATGTCACCAAATATATAAGTCAATGTCATGTACTCAGAACTGTCCTTAGTGTTGTATAAGAAGGGAATAAAAATAATTGATGGAATTCTTTAAGGGACCTGAACTAACATTTAAGTACTTGCTGCTGTGTATCAGGTAACTTTGCTAACCTATTTATGGGAAATAGAAAACCTCATTGAGTTCTTACAATAATCCTGGTAAACAGCAGTTAGTGTCTCCATTTTATAGAGAATACAAAGGCCTAAGACAGTATATAATAAGTAGTTTTCAGTTTTCATCAGAGGGCTGAGGAGGGGGAGAATGCAAAGGATTTTTTTTTTAAACAAAATATATTGTCCCAGTCTTTATAATATGGGCTCAAGTGAGTCTGATATCAGACGCACAGCTTGTTAAAAACTTTAATAATGAGTCATGAAGCAGGATTTGAACCTAGAAATTAAACAAGTAGTATTAAAATATAAATATACAATAGTCTCGGAAATATATAGGTATTCCTGTATTGGTTAGTTACAATAAATCAGAGAAAGGAAAGTTCATTATTTTAAGCATTAAATGATATGTACTAAACTGAAGGATATACAGGTATTTAGATAGAATATTTCAAGTAGAAACAAGAGGCGTAAAAACAAATAGGATGAATTATTGCATTATTAAGGAGCTACAAAGAAACTGATTATTTATTGGAAGTGGTGAGTTAATCTTCAAATTATGGCAATGGGATTAAACAAGTAAGGTCTTTTGGTCTTGAAAAAGATAAAAAGAGGTGTAACTCTTATCTTTTTAGTCCCAAATGTTTTACTAGGAATTATTTTCTAGGATTTAAATGCATATTTTTAAACTAATTTTGAATCTTAATCTTTTAGTACTACACAATTTAATATAGGCTGTGGTTTAGTGTCAGATAGATGAGGTTTATTTTATTTTATTTTATTTTTTCCCCCACAACTAGTTATTACACCCAGACCCTAATGAATGTTAGCCAAATAGTATAAACTATGATCTGTTCCCTGTGCCCAGATGAGGTTTGTTGTTGTTGTTGTTGTTGTTGTTGTGTTTTTCTTCTTTCTTTTTTTTTTGGAAACAGGATCTCTCTTTGTGGTCCAGCCTGATCCTGAGTTCACTGTGTAGCCCAGTTCTCAGTTCCAGGCTGGTCTGGAACTCAACACTAGTCTTCCCTGTCTCAGCCTCCCCAGTGCTGTGATTACAGATGTATGCCACCATACCCAGTTTATGTGGTGCTGAATAATGTAACCAGGGCCTTTTGCTTGCGAGGCAAGCGCTCTAAGTGCTGAGCTATTCCTTCAGCCCCCAGATGAGGTTTTAATTTTACTTATTATAACTTTATTTAAGATTTTTGTTTAAATTTCAGCTTTATCTCTGTAAAATGGGAAAAATAATATCTGTTTAATAGGAGTATTAAATAATATACTTTTGCCTGAGCTCACAGTCCTGACAAATAGGTCAAAGAATTACAGTGTTTTTTTTTTTTTACTGTGTTAAGTATAGTATCCCTTTAAAGAAATTCAGCTTGATTTTTGCTTGAAAGTTGATTTAGTTGCAGATAGTCAAACATTTTTCTTGAATTTCAAAGAATCAAGGCCTTTTTTTTGTGATGGTCAGTCACTTGTCACTAACTTCTATAGATCCAAATAGTCAAACATATTTCTTGAATTTCAAAGAATCATGGTTATTTAGTTCAAGTCTTATTTGTGATAGACATTTTTGTGTGTGTGTGATTGTCAGTCAGTTGTCACCTAACTTCTGTAGATCCAAACCAGTAAAAATTATTGCACACTAGTTGTATAATAATTGTTTTGGAATTTTACTTATTGGTAAATTATATAGTAGCTTACTTAATTCTGAAAAAGATAATGAGATAAGTCCTGTCAGTCAGACTGTTTATTCCCACCTAGTCCTTCTTGTATCAGCACACACACAAAAATAACCTCCCAGTACTTTTCTCAAAAATTTTGTTTACTTCTACCTGGTGTTAATACTTTTTTTTTTTTAAGCTACACTCTCAAAAAAGTTAGTATCTTTTATAGTTAGTGGCCTACCAATTGTCAGAGAAAATGCCCTGGAAGTTGTGTAATTCCTTTATTAATGGGATTCTGGAACAGAAAACTCTGATTTTTTTTTTTTTAAGTATTTAAGAAAACAAAAACTGAACAGTTTGGTATTAGATTATTGAAACCCCCCTCTTTTTTTTGCTGAATCACCAGGTAATAAAAAGCCAGTTAATGAATGGTGTTTTATTTGGGAAAGATACAAATCTGGAAGAAAAACATGACAAAACTTTATTAAGATTTATAATAAAGGTATTGTGAAATATTGTAGGTCACATTTCTTATTTTTAACCTGGAAAAGCATGAATGTTTGATTTAATTCAAAGAACTTGGAAGCTTTTTGGCGTTTTGGGACGAATTCAATGTAGAAATTAGAACTGCTTTCAAAAATATAAAAATTGACCAAGAATAGAGAAAATGATACTAGTTCAATTTATTTTACAAATAAAAGTATGACCCAATGACTCAATGGCTTGCTGAAGGTTTAATATATGCCCATGACTAGTGCACAGCTTCTGAGATCTTGTGTAATTTTTGCTATGTAATTTTTGTCATATGAATATGATTCTAATTTTGCCAAAAATAATTTCATGAGTTCCATGCTTTTTCTTTTGTATACATTTTCACTAGAATTTGCTGGTCTTACTCTATCTCCTGTACTGTGGTAGAAACAAAAATGGAGTCAGAAAATTGTACACTGCAAACAAAAGAATGTCATGGATTTCCCAGCTAGTGTATTAGAAGAAAACTTGCTGCTTCATAATACTGAAGCAAAGCACAAAGGGGAGAAATGAGGAGATTGCAGTTAGCATTTTTAAGACTTCAAAGGTTTTGCAGATAGAATAAAGTTCCACTCGTCCAGTAAAAAATACATGAGATCATTAACTGTAGCTGCCATCTGCTCCAACTTTTATTCTGATTCAGGTGCCTGGATAGAAGGAGCTCTGTGTTGTCCTTGGCCCCTGCTCTCCTCTAACCAGCTGTATGGCCTTTGGAAGTCTTTCTGCATGCTGTTTCCTCAGAAGAGGAAAATGAGGGGTTGTGGATTAGATGATATCCAAGGTGCTTATTCTTCCTCTCTCCTCTGAAACTGTTAGTCTTTGTAAAGTAATAGTGCCATCTTGTGTTTTAAGATTTCATTCATGCTTCTGAAAGACAGTTCTGTAAACTTACAGTGAAACACATTTGTTTATACTACTTGACAGTCATGGTTAAAGAAGTTAAAGGAGGAAAATCCCAAACAGGCTTATGTTTTCTTAAAGGGTTGTTTTTGCCTTTGATTCAGGTAACTTAGGAATTATTTCAGGTTCATTTAATGTGGCATGTAACAGGCAGGTCGTGTTAATTATGTGGCCATAATTTTATTTGAAATTTGCCTTCCCATCAGCTTCTTTTCCTCCAAAGAGTTAGAGTGAGGGACATGGAAACTGAAACATGCTGCAGGTTCACTCATTCCTTCACTCTATAATTTATTGCTTATGTTAGAATTTGTTGAATTCTGTTTAACTTTTTATTCTTTAAAATTAAAAAAAAAAAAAACAGTTTCCCTCTTAGTGTGCCCAAACAGTCATGATTGAAAATTAGGAAGATAGAGAAAAGCACAGACCCACAGACCCACACAAATCCACATGACTTACACACAAAAAATTCTGCTGTCCAGAAAACACCATAGATATTTTGTGTATATCTTTCTAGTTATTTTTACTGCTGTGTAAGCATAAATTTTATATTAATTACACATCTATCTTTTTTAGCCCTTAACCTCATCTCGTGACCCTTTCCTCTGGCACTAGTACTCCAGCTTTGTGACTGAAATACATAGTCTGTCTGGCTTGCGAACCTTCATAGACTCATTCTTAGGAGCGTCTTCTTCTTTAACTTTCCCACTCCCCTTCTGTCACTGTCTGTCACCAACCTCACTGCACCACTTCCTTGCATGTGCTGCCGTGGGAAGAGCTCCTAAGATGTCGCAGTAAGGGAAGCAGGTGGTAAAATGTATCATGTAGTGCCATTCTTGTCATAACATGTCTGTTGTACATTTCTTGTCAGTATCCTGTTAATGTATTTATTAAGGTGCATAGAAAAAATCTGGAAAGGTAACATTAAATCTAGAGAGAACACTGAATTGGCAGTAGTACTTAAAGAGAACTTCAGTCTATCTGTAATATTTTAGTTTTTGTAAAGTTATTAGATATGTGTGTAGATATGTACACATTCTCTTTATAAAAACTAGATAAAAATTATCTGCATGTAGCATTCTAAAAGCCTTATCATATTGATGCTACCTTGGTGGAGTGATGAGTAAAACTTGGATTGACCTGGGCTTAAGTATGATAATAAGGTGCTTTCAGGAGGACACCTCATTATTATAAAGATTCTTTGAAATCAACAAGTGAAGAAACCAGACAGATAATTTTAAATAGACATCATGAAAAGGGCTTTCTTATGTCCCAGTACAGAGCTGGGATTTGGGGACACACAGATTAGATGGGCAAAATAGGTTGCCATTCAAGAAGTTCACAGTGTAGGAAATTGTATAAGAGGTGAGGTATCAATGTGTTAATGCATGGGGGAGTAGGGAGAAAAATGGTAAAAAAATGAGAGTGTTATATCTCTACTCTCTTAATAAATCAGAATATATTCTAACTGTGAGTTAACTTTGCTGCATTCTCATCTTAGGAAAAAAAAGCTGCACTGGAAAAAGAACGGGAAGAAAGAATAGCTGAGGCTGAAATCGAGAACTTATCTGGTGCCAGACATATAGAAAATGAAAAACTTGCTCAAATACTGGCAGCGAGAGAGTTGGAAATTAAACACATCCCATCTGATGGCCACTGCATGTACAGAGCCATTGAGGATCAACTGAAAGAACAAGACTGTGCTTTGACTGTGGCTGCCCTAAGGAATCAAACAGCTGAGTATATGCAAAGCCATGTAGAAGATTTTTTGCCATTTTTAACAAACCCTAATACAGGAGATATGTATACCCCAGGTAATTTATTTTCCTTTACCACATTTTGTTAGAATACTTCCTGGTACTGTGTGTAAGAACCACCTGTATAGCTCCTATGAGGGGGAAAAATATCTCAAAATTTAGGCAAACTTTTTTTGTCATCATTTGAATAGATTTTGGTACATTTTATTTTATTCAGTTCTCATAAGTACTTACCTATTCTGTAGTTAAACTATAATTGTTTTATGTAAGATAAAAGGAATGTTATTAATCATTATTACTGAAAAATTTTTATGTTACTTAACAAGATTCAACATAAAGGGAAATAAGCTTTGGCCAGTGTCTGGAAGCACATATGTAATAAGGTTTGAAGACCACAAGTGGAGAATAATTATTGTAACTGATTTCTTCTTTTATTCTATACTTTGGAAGATTTCATGTTACTCCCAGTAAGCCATAATTAGAAAGATAATTGAGTAAAATTTAATATCACAAAATCAGAAACAATATGCTTTTTCGCTATAATATTTTTCATGATTAAGACAAAATATTTATAGTGAATTTAAAAAAAACCCACAACTAACAGATGAGGGAGAAAGCAACTGAAAATATGAAAACTTTGCAGGGAAGAAAAGACTGGAATAAAAGAAAGTTAGACTTTGCAGGCTGGAGGCATGGCTCAGCTATTTAAGTTAAGTGCTGAGTACCCGAGTTTGATTCCCCAGCGCCACATAAGCTGGGCATGGTGCTGCATGCCTGTAATTCCAGCACTAGGGAAGCTGAGACAGGCATTTGCAGTGAACCCAGGACCAGCCAGGGCTAAAGCACAAGACCCCTCTCAAAAAAACAAACAAAAAGAAAGCATTTGGAAAAGGGCAGCAGGTGGGCAGGGCCCACTGGGATCAGGTCATATGGCCCAGGTTAGGATCCTGAAAACTGACTTAGTGTAGTCTGCTGTTTGTGGAAGAAGGAAGAGCATGACACAGAGCGTGTAAGAATGAGCACTGGCATGCCATCAGGTCCCCTTTAGTGAGTGTAGCTGCCAGGTACATGTTGCTAAATCCCAAATATAACAATAGACACTTCCAATTCTGGGACAAGCTAATTTTCTGTTGATGTCATATTGGAAATGTTAATGTATCTTGCACTGTTTTAGATCAAATAAACAATTTCCCATGACACATGTAATGTATTTCCACATATTTTGATATGGATAGAAATAACTTGATAAAAAGCTCTTCTATACTTCATCTCCTGCGTGATGACTAAATCATTAAAACTCTTCAACTGTGATAGTGAAGAACCTTTGAGAAAAGACAGTTATCTTTATTCATTCAATCCTTATTGAAGGCCCCAGTGTGCCAGGCACTATTCTGGGCACTGTTCTGAACCATGAGTAAGTGAGGCAAACTCATGAGTGTAATTTTTTTGTTGGTTTTTCATGGTTTCTCTTCCCATTTTTGGACAGGAAGGATGTTTGTAGCCCATTTTCACATGTTGTCTAAAAGGGTATGGGTATGAACAAGGTATGCCCATTGTAAACTCAGATTAGGTAAATGGCTCCAAAATAACAAGTAGTGATGCTATTTGATGCTGTCTTTTAAAGTGTTTAAGCTCATTTGTACCCTGGTTCTCACATTTTTTATAGTATCTTATAGTAGGCCTGATTATGTAGAGGCAGTATTAGTCTTTCATAGTGTTCTTTTGGATGGAGGTTTCAGCTTCAAAAACATGTCGAGATGGTGCGTATTGTGGGCACTTTTGAGGGTTATTGCATTTGGCAGAGACAGAGTAATAGGTTTGTTATGTAGGTTTCTGGGCCTCAGGCTGAGGGAGAGAGGCAGAAGTGCACTGCTTTGCTCTTCATTGGGCAGGTGAGATAACTTAAATTTGGACTTGGGAAGTAGATTATAAGTTCTGAGAAAGGAGATGTTCATGACTTAGGCATTTTCATCAGGAATTGTGGGAGCCATAAAAGAGACTTGTAATAGCATGAGTTATGAAAATTATTAAGTGCTATCTTCTGATCTCTACAGAAGAGTTTGGAAAGTACTGTGATGATATTGTAAACACAGCTGCTTGGGGAGGTCAGCTTGAGGTAAGTTTGTAATTATTCATACCAATTGTGGGTTGTTAAGTAACATTTGAATCTTACATGGTTTCCAGATATTCATAGCTGATGTCATTTTCTCTTTGAAAACTCTTTTGTATGTATTTGCCTTTTTTCTACTGACAAAGAAATAGGGAGTTAACATTCTTTTGCCCTCGACTAAATAATGTACCTGGAGTAAGTGAAGTAATTTCAGCATGGTGTTAAATCTCTGTGTTGGAGAAGATGGTGTTATATTTGCCTAAGTTTTCGCCAGCATATTTGATGTTCTGTACTTATAAACAGTGAGGTTTTTTTTCCCCCTAGTGGCCTAGCTGATGAAAAAATCACATTCAGAAAAGTAACTTCTTTACAGCAGAAATACAAAACAGTATTTTTTTGTGAAATTGCTGATCAACTTTTATGATAGCACATCTATTAGAGTTGTATTTTGAATTCCTAGTTGATAGTGGTTTGCTTAGATAAAAGCAGGATTTGATGCATTAAAGTTGATGTTAACAAAACAGTCTGTTCAGTCTCTTGTAGGGAGTTATTAAGATTTCTTGTTAGCTGTAAATTTTTAAGTCTGACTGTTAACTATTTCACTGAAACAAGGTAAAACACCTCAGTGGTCCCCTTGTGAATGAAGCAATCAAAGTATTAGAAATTAAGGCAGATTCTAGGTTCACATTCTGACTTTCTTTTCTATTGTGCTTTATGACCTGTGGAGCTTGAATTTCTTGGTTATTGAATAGATATAATAAGACCCCTCTGTGTACTCCATACGTATTTGTGAGCATTAAATAAAGTAGCCGAGTACATGCAAAAAAAGTTCGTAAGTTAAACTGCTACATGGATACAGCTAATTGTACAGTTGTAATTAGTCATGTTGAATAACTGAATATTTCAGGGACTGTGTTCCTTACAACATGAATGTTTCTCCAAAATATTTTTTTTAGCGGTGTGATATTTGTACCTCTCCACCAGAGGGAACTGTGTGCATTAGTTTTGTATGCCCCTCCTAGGTCTCAGAAACTGATTTGCATAGTAGCTTTGTAGCTGTGTTGGGAATAAAGATACTTTAACTTTCTTGTAATGTTCAGAAATTATGAATTCCAGAGGCCTAGCCAATTCTGCCTAAATTGAGGAAAATTTTGAAATATCCTTTGGAGGACATCTACTCATGAATAAAGCTATTATTTTCATAATTGGGATCTATTATTTAAAAGGTGAAAGATTTATATGATCTGAAGACAAACCAGAGTATTATTTACATGTTAATCAAAACCAAAAGAAAATATTTATTGTGATTTCTGTGGCGTTAGAATATTAAGATTACTAGGGCCTGTTTTGCCCCCTCTGTTCTGTGCTACTTCAGAATTTATTTTTCTAGATATAAGAACTGTGTACTATATCTGTAAAATAGAGTACAGGATTATATTTGCCACTGTGCAGCCTAAGATATTTTCTGTATTTCTGAGCTGAAGTAATTTCTCACATTTTTTCAAATTCCTGTGAGGACTGTAGTCTTGGTGGAGTGTTCTTATAATAGGGCAGATACGTGGATCCACATTACTGTGAAGACTGGTGATGATTCATTTGTTTATGGAATGGCTCTAGAGTCAGGCTATTTCAGTGAAATACAAGTCATTTAATTTCCTAGTATTTGATAAAACTATTAACATTTCTCTGTCTTGGATTCTAGGTCTTTTAAAATAACACTAGTACAAAGTTATTGTGAAGACTGAATAAATTAATACACAGTGTTTAAGTGCATAGAGTACTCAGTCATAGGAAGTCTACAAAGTTACTTAATTTCATTACTGTTGTTTACGAGACATAAAGCTCTAATTTTATACTGTATGTTATGAAATACTTAAAATTACCTAATGTTTAAATTCATACACATTTCTTGTTCTGTTCCTGGTCTTGAAAATTACGTGACAGTAGTTCTTAACATTGGTTGAATATTAGAATCTGAAAAGCTTTTAAAAAAAATAAACTTATGCACTTACTACTGTTAATTGATTCGATTGCTGCTTAAGCATTATTACTTTAAATACCATAACAAATCCAATCTGTCCGTCACCCCAGTTTGTTAACTTTGACATTGATATTGTTACAAAGCAGTTTTGTAGCCAAAGTTTAAGAAACCTCTACATTTGATTTAATAAACATTATATTTAATTAATCAGCAGATATTTATTAACTGTCAACTGTGTACCAGACTTTTGGTATATGGAAAGGGACAGAGAGTATCCCGGCTATTATTTGTTGCTCACTCATATGCATATACTGCAGCACTTTATGACTTGAATAAATTTCTGTCTTTACTTCTCTTACTAGTATTTACTTTTCCCCTGCAGCTGAGAGCTCTGTCTCACATTTTACAGACACCGATAGAGATAATACAGGCAGATTCGCCTCCTGTTGTGGTTGGTGAGGAATATCCCAACAAGCCATTAGTACTTGTGTAAGTGCCTAAGAATTTCTGCTGTTTTGTTTTTCATACTTGAGACAAAATAATATGATTTTAGATTTTGTATGTTGATTTATCAAATAAACCTTTTTAGCCAAATTCATTTTGCTTGTTTCATGTTAAAGGCAATTTTAGAGCTAGAAAGCATTGGTAAAATATACAATTTAGATAATTGTTTAAACTTTTGGTGACTAATTTGTGTGTGAGTTAAGCATACAGTAATATCTAAAGACCCTAGCGTTTTAGGACTAGTTTGTATATTGTCCTGGTCTCACACTTTAATAGTACTAGCTGAAAGCTTCAAGTATAAAAGCTGAACTGTGGGAAACTAGGTTGACTTTGGAGATGGGAAGAGATGGGGGGGCTACATTACATGCATATTCCAGTCCCCCAAAATAAACATCACTATTCTGTACATATACATATGCACGTACATACATATATATATATGTATGTACATATGCGTATGTATATATGTATATGTATATCCACTTCGAAAAAGTAAAGCTGAAGTATATTCACATTGCCTGTTTATTCGTTAGGGATTTTCTTCTCCTTATTTTGCAAGTATTTTGATTGAGAAATTGCTGAAGTATATAGCATGGAGGATTTATTTGTGCCTTTAATGTTTGTCAACTAAATCTGTAAGGAGTCATGAATGACTTGGATTTAGTTAAAAATTTAAATTTCTTGACCTCTTGTTACTCTCAGCCTTTTCAGATAACCAATTGCAGCCTGCTAATATTTGTCTAGTGGTTTTGAACCCTTCCTTAATTATGCTCATGTCTTCTGTTATATGATACCCCTGTAGAATGAGACGTTCAGAGGGCTTTGCTTTATATACATAGTAAGAATTTATATGTAATAAATTACTTTCATCACAACTACTCTTTTTTTTCATTTCAGATATATGAGACATGCTTACGGCTTAGGAGAGCATTATAATTCTGTTACACGGTTGGTGAGCACAGCTATTGAAAATTGCATCTAGTTTACAGAATGTTACACAATTATGTTTTAGTACAGTATGCTGATCTGAGATATTCCTGCCAAGTGCTAGATTGTTCTAAGTGCTACTGAAAAACACAACTACCTTAAATCAGTTTTATGAATAAGCTTATGAACAGGCTTTTTAGAATTATGTCAGATTATGTCAGAAGTAAACTTTAACCATAGTCGTCTTAGTGGTATTTTTTAAATGTGTAACTCTTGTGGAGAATATCATTCATAGACAAAGATGGTTCCCTTTTCATTGTTATTTTTATTTATAGGTCATGCTGAGTGTTCTGTTTCGGAATTAATTTAAAATGTTTACAATCTACCCTCACCCCAATACTGCCAAAGCTTTCAAGGTAATAATTTCAGAGTAATATTTCTTGTAGAAATGAAAGGACTCCTCTTTGTCTTTGCAATAATGTGGTGTGTTGATAGCAAATTTAATTAATGCTTATAAAATAAGCTCAATTATAGTAACCTTGGTGTTGATGGGATTAATGGAGTGAGGATAGGCTTGCTTTAGTAAAGATTATTATAATATTTATTCATGTGGGAATCAGTGGTTAAGTTAAAGAAATGAGACAGAGTTCTTGGTAAATAGATGTTCACTGTTAGCTTCAAACCTCCAAAGAATCAGTGATTTGCGTTTTATTTATATGTAAATTTAAAAAGACCTAACAGATTACTATCTAACTTCCCTGTCATTCTTTGCTATTTCTAAAATTTTAGGCTGGAGTTAGTGCTGTCGTCTCCTTGTTCTCATAACTGCAAATTTTTGGATTTTCTAGTGTGTTTTGTTTTACAAAGGCAGAGCAACCTTTTTCCACGGTGGAGCGTTCTGTAGCTTTCTGTTCCTTGCATTTTGCAAGCTGAAGATTCAGTGTTACTACAAAAGTGCTGAGGTCGCATTGACTTCAATTTTTTCTCTTGCCGATTTGTTTCACAAGGCCGCTCTTGTCTTATTCATTCTCTAATTGTAGAAGAAAGCCCTTATTACTTTTGATAACCTTTTTAAGGTTACTTTTTCTTCAACTCACATACTCGATTTTGATTTTTTTGATCCGTCTGAAGCCTGGATCCCCAGCCTATTTTTTTATTTTTTATTTTGAAGTAGTGTCTAACCAAGTTGCTAAGTTGCCCAGGTTGGGCTTGAACTTGCAGTTCTTATGCCTCAGCTTCTCGGCTAGACTTACAGGCCTGTGCCATCAGGTCCAGATGACAATATTTCCAAATTTTTATAATGTATATATAGATAAAGTTGAAAGCAACTGTTGGAAAGCCCAGAGTTATTAGTAAAATCACTATACAGTGATTTCCTGCATCAGTGATTTATTTCAGATTTCAGATCATTTCTAACTATTCTTTCTAATATAGCTCTCATATATGCAAATATCTTGGATAATTTATATAAGGAAATATAAAAATGAGAATTTATTGATGTTATTACCATACAAGAATCAGCATGAAGTTTAAAACATTTGAATTTTTGCTTCATGTGTAATTTTTTGAGTAAATACTGGGATTGTAATGTTAGAAGTGTGATCAGGAGTGGACGTGTAGCTCATCAGTTAAAATGCTTGCCTGACAAAAACAAGGCCCTGGGTTCGATTCCCCAGCACTACATAAAAGTTGGGTGTGGTGGCACACATCTGTAATCCCAGCACTCGAGAGCCTGAAGCAGGAGGATTGCTTTGAGTTCAAGGCTAGCCCTGGCTACATTATAGGTTCAGGACCAGTTTGGACTGTAGAGCAGGACTTTGTCTCACTAAGCAAACAAACAAATTTTATAAGGAAAGTAGAGTCAGTCTCACATGCCCGTCTGGTAAAAATGTGGGTAACTGGTTGGGACTCCCGTCAACTAGAACAAGTAAGTACTTCTGAGGGCATTCCAATCAACTGATGAAAAGCCACTCTACCTGTGAAACAAGATATTCTGACAGCTGCCAATTTTATAAGCTATCATCTGAATATTTTTGGTGTCTGAAATTTGTAAAGGAGTGAAATTTGATTTGTGTTTTTTAAGTGAAGAGTTGTTACTCTAAAATATCAGCATTAAGAAGTAATAAATACAACAAAATAAATTATCAAGTATTCTGAACTCATTTTTTAAACAAAAAGAGGTAACATTTTCTTATTTTTTTGGTTTATTTTTATTTAAAGAAAAAGAATCTTTGTGGTTGTGAACAAGATTTGTCTGATCAGCTACTATTATTTTGTAAGAATTCAGATGAATACAATTTTATCGATAATTGAAAAGTCCTGAGAAGTCATAAATGTTAATTTAAAAGCAGCATAAGCTAATTTAGGCTGCTGAACAATGATGGTCTAATGGCAAATTTTGTATGCTGTCTTTTGTTCTACTTTGGAGAAGTGTCTAATTGTCAGAGTTCTGGAATATGGCTTTAGTCAAGAACTTTATCCAAGTAAATGTTTACAACTTGTATAAAGCAACAAAAGAATGTGTGTAATATACCGAGCAGTGCAGTTTTTCCCATATTATCTGATGTTTGCCAATATAAGAATAAAAGATGAACGAATTGAATCACCTTTGGCTGTTCAAATTGTCATTCTTTAACAAGTATAGACCTTTGAAGTAGGGGAAACTCGTTTTACCTTAGAATTTTATTCTGCTTTTATTTTGTCTTCACATATAACTGAGAATAATACAATCTCAGTTTATTTAAGGGAGTTGGGATAAATATGTGAGCGTAGCATGTGTCCCAAATGGTACAGAAGAAGGTGAAAAAAGTAATTTCCAGTTAAGTCTTGGCTTTTAGAAATCAGTTAGAAGCTGAGAACCTGTTAGGATAATGGCTTATTCAAGATAAGCCAACTCTAAGAATATTCTGAAATTCTTGTTAAAATAACAAACATTTGTGTGCAAGGATGTGAAGCAGTAAGAAGGACATTTGTGCCAATTGATGTTGGCATGCAGTTAATATAGTGTCTTGGTATAGGTTGTTCTGAACTAGGAAGGAACTGATCAGTTAATTTTCTGAAACTTTCATTGGTGATTTCATACTTTTTTATTTTTTACTTACTGAACAGATGAGTAGTTTTCTTCCCTTTGCTTATGCCTTCATACTTTGTTTTTCTTTCCCATTTTCAGTCTTATTTAAAATAATCTTTCTTCATCTTTAAATTAATCTGGTGTCCAATTCTTTTTTATGCAAATTTTAGGACACACCAGTGTTTCTCTTTGGACCCATCGTTGTTTTCTCCTACTTGAGGGCCTTTGAACTGCCAGTCAGAGTTGAATGCTTTACCTGCTTCACTGGCTTACTTTTTTCTGCTTTCAGCTTGAATAGGACCTACCTAGGTAAGCATCTTCAGGCTCACGTTTAGTCTTGATTAGTTACCCTAGTTAATGAATGATTCTTTCTAATGCCTGCATACTTGTAATTAATTACTTACATTTGTTTATGATCTGTATTTTTTGTAGTCTTATGAGTACTTGGAAACAATTTCTTGTTGGCTAATGTTAAGATATTTAGTACCTGTATTAGGTTAAAATATTTGGGGCCTGGAGAAATATAGCAGAGCGGTTAAAGTGCTTGTTTTGCAAACACAAAGGCCCTGAGTTTGATTCCCTGTACCACTTAAGCTGGGCATGGTGGTGCATACCTACAGTCCCAGCACATAGGAGGCAGAGGCAGGGATTATTGTGAGTTCAAGGCCAGCCTGGGTTACATAGTGAGGCCAGGACCAGTCTGGACTGCAGAGCAAGACCCTGTCTCAAAATAAACAAATAAATGAATAGAACATGTTTAGTTGACCTGTATTAGGTGACTAATAAATATTTGTTTATTGATATTGACAGCAGTTGAGAGGGCAGGGTATGACTGTGGAGCGAGTTACCTTTGGGTAACAGCTGGAAACAGAGGCTATAAAATTGTGCTTTCTCATAAAAGAACTGCTTTCTTATTTATACCTTTCACTTGAATGAATTCTTTCTGTCCAGATGAAAGGAGAAAGGGAACACAAGATCATATTATTATTTTCTTCTGATAGTGGTTGAGCCTCCAGAAATCCAGAATTTGAAGTGGTGTATTAAAAACCTTTGAGCACTGATGTGACACTACAAGCAGAATAATTCATATCATGGAACCTTGTTTCATGTACAGAAGTTCTAAAGATACTGTCTAAAATTATCTTCAGGCTGTATAAAACCTGTATGACAAAAAAGTATTTAGGAAACTTAAATGAGCTTTGTGTTTAGATTTGAGTCTCATTTCTAAGGTAGTATGTATAGGCAAATATTCCAAAATCTGAAAGAACAGGAAATCAGTAACATTTCTAGTCTTAAGCATTTCAGATAGGAGAGCCTTCAATTATAATGTGTCACTATTGATTTACTAATGTTTGATTTTAATGAATCTGCAGAACATAAGGGTCCATTATGTATACAAATTTTAAAAATTAAAAGATGTTAATAGATTGACCGTAATGAAGTTTACAGTTGCTTTATAATCAAGATGGCCATTTTGACTTACTGAGAAATCACTGCCTTTCTGTAAGACTGCTGAATTGGTCAATTTTAAAAGGATGATTGGGAGTCTGTCTTCTCTGTTTTGCTTTTACGTCATACTTTGTTCATAATTTGAACCAATACAATTTCAACATGGGAATTAAACTCCATTACATGAAATTGATGAGTGAAAATGGTGACTCTTCTTAAAAAGTAACTTGGATTTTTGAATCTGACATTCTTTATCCCCCCAATCAGTGATCCTGTCTAAAATAAATAGCTTTACAACACCTAGATCAGAGTTTCCCAGTGGCCCTGGTGATGTCTTGTGTTGAGTAATTCTTTGTGAGGGTTCCCTTGCACTTTAGATATTTGTAGTATTTCTGACCTGGAGTCACTAAATGCTGGTAGCAACCTCTTTAGAGTTGTAAAAGCAAAAACCATTGCCTTGGGGACAAAATTGGTCCCGTTTGGGAAACACTTATTGGATCTTGACTTTCATTGTTATTGAGGTTGCATTTTTTTCTTTTTTCTCAGAAATGGGGATTGAACTCAGAGATTTTATTATTCATGCTGAGCTACATCCCCAGTCTGATTTTCGTTTTTGTTTTTAGACAGGGTCTCTAAAAGTTACTAACTTGCTCAGGTTGGGCCTGAACTTGTGATCTTCTTTCTCAAACTCCCAGAATGCTGGGGTTATAGGACTGTGCCACTAGGCCATCTATTGTCGTAAAATTCTAAGGAAAATAATGTACAATGAAAATCGGACACATTAGACAGTTATGTGTCAGCTTTTCATGCTTTTCCCAAACATTTTGTGAACTTCCTTTTAAAAGCTCAATGGGCCTTAAGTCTTTTTCTTTTCTCTTTGTGTGTCTTTACCCTCTGAAATGTGTATATTTGGCTTTTGAGATAACTGATAACACTTAGAACAGAGTAACTTAGGGTGTGGTAACAATTTAATAATCTTGGAGTGTTTTGCTAAGAAAGAAGTATTTCTTATCCTACAGGTTGCAGGTTAAGTGAGAACTTTTGTGTTCCTACACTCTGACCCAAGCCAGGGAAGTTGCCTTCTCATGACCTCCTAGAAAGCAATCAGGAGATCTCTAACAAATAAACTCTTAGATATAGAAGAAGAAATACATCTCATTACTATTCGTTGACCATAGTTAATCCTATGATGTCATGAAAATAGGAGAATCCCAGAAGAGCATTTCTGCCCTTGTCTACTGAAGATGGAAGCTGAAATATTTGGTGAACAACATTATTAAACATTGTCACATGTACTAGAAATAGTGACATTTGGGATCGTACTGGTGTTTTTACATTTTGACTCTGGTGCCTCATGACAAATCTCTGAGAGGGTGAGTTTACTTATAAAATAGGAATAATTATTTCTCTCTTGGAATTATAAGGATAAATAGGAAAGTTTGAGTAGTAATATTTATAATTTTAGCATATTTTATATAGGTTATGAGAGTAATGATTGTTTCATAAGCATTGTGGGGAATTTTATTTTCACCTTTATTTTATTTATTTATTTATTTATTTATTTATTTGGTCTGTATGTGAGTGGAAAGGGAGGTAGAACTGTAATAGGGCATTATTACATTATTCTCTTGGAAAAGCAGAACTGTCAAAGGTGATTTATAAAGTCTTGAGATGTCAAGGAAGGAGAGACTTCCCTGTTGACCCTGGCCTTGGTAGTTAGCATGTAGGAATTTTTAGTAGTTTGTAGAATAGTGTGAGACTAAGGAAGTATTTGATAAAATAAAGTACAAATTCTCATAGTGCCTAATTTTTTTTTTTTTTTTTTGCTCTCTAACTTAATTTCACAAAATTTGGCATTTATATTGTTTAGAATGTAGCTGTCAGGATCCCTGATTAATGTAGTCATAAGATTTGTTGATGATACTATTAGATGAATTTTTTAATGGGATCCTAAAGTCTAAATATTTTGGATAAATTAATATGAATTAGGAAAATACCTTTTCTAAGTACCCAAAGAATATTCAAGGGCTTTTCAGAAATATTTTCTATATGTTGTAATATATTTACAAAGCTTGTTTTATTTATTGCTGAGGGATGACAATATTTGCACCTGTGACTCTAACCTTGTGGTTTCAAATTTATATGTGTATGTGATATATATGTGTTTTTTTTTTTTTTTTTTACTGTGATAGTCTAGATTTATCCTCTACCACACCAATAGAGCTGCTTCTAAAAGCAGTGCTGATGTCTCCTTACTGGTCTTTATCAGAAATCTCTGCTACATTTAACTCCATAGATAATTTCTTTTTTCTTTCCATCTACTACTCTGCTGATTTCTCATTTCTGACCTCTGGCCTCTCTTCTGGTCTGAGCCTCCTCTGACTGTTTTTAGATACTACTTTCGATCCCTTTTCTCACACTACATCAAAGCTTCCAAACTGGTGGCTAAAGCTGGCCCAAAGATATATTTGGTCTGTGTCTTAGTTATTTTTTCATTGCTGTCACTCAGTACCCGACATCCACAAATTTAAGGGAGGAAAGGTTTATTTTAGCTCACAGTTTCAGAAGGTCACAGTCCATTCAGAGGCGGCCAGCAGCAATGGAAGTACATGGCAGAGGCAGAGGTGGAGGCGGCTTCTCACGACGTCCCAAGCAGGAAGCCAAGTTGAGACTCGTCCTCCAAGGAAGGCAGGAAGCAGCTTACATATCCTTCTAGGTCTCCTCCCAGTGATCAGCCCCTCCTGCATCCAGGTGTGGAAGGTGTGGTGAACGCCAGCTACATGCCTAATCCATTTTACAAGCCAATAATCTAATTTATATGCCTGTAATTCACCTCTCCAGACTAGACCCCAGTCTCCCACCAGCACATGGTTCCATAGACAATTAATTTATAACATTCAAACGCATGAGACTTTTGGGGGACATTCCAGATCCAAACCACAATAATCTGTATAATGATTTAGAGAGAAAATAAAACTTAATTGCATTTAAAAACAGGAAGACTTCACTTAAAAGCTTTATCTTCAGTTTCTCAAAAAACCAAAACAAAACAAAAACAAAAACTAAGAAGAGTTTTCAACATCCAGCTAGCATTTCCCCATGGCAGCACTCAGCCAGAACGGATTGGTGGTTGCTTTTGACAGGCATGTTTGATTTCTGCTCACCCACAAGCATGCCCATGCAGCTTACTAACTTATAATTATTGTCTCAGCTTGAAATTCCCAGTTCTGAAGTCACAATGTTGCTATCTTATGCCATTTATCATTAAGTTCTGGGTTTTTGGCTTAATCCTCCCTTAAAATAGACTTTGTAGTTATTTAGCTATCCTACTGGTCTGGGTTTTATCTCAGCTGTTTTCTGTTCCATTCATTTCTCCTATGTGTTTTGACTGGCTTCTTTCTTCAGAATTCTGTATATTTAATGTTTGATAGAAACACTCAAAAATATAAGAGCAAGTAGCATCTTGAAAGCATTATATAGACAAGTGGTAATTAAATGCTAGTCTTTAGGCTTATCTTGGTGGCAAAATTAACAAAATGTGTTAGAAATTGGTAAGTTTTTATAAGGCAAACCTAATTATTTTAGAAGAATTTGTAGGTTATGTTTTAGCAAAACGGTTTAACACTTTTGTGAGATTTTACTGTAGGAGTGGAGAGTGATTTTTTTAAATGACTGGTATAATTTAAGAGCTGATAACTATTCTTACAAATCTCTTCCTGTCTTAAATCATGAGCCATTAGTAGATTTTTAGCCTTATAATCAGTGTAAGGATTTTCTATATGATGCTTCTGACAGATGTCACCTACCATTTCATTTGAACCACTCTACCAAGAGTGTGCTCAGATGCATAAGGAATTGAAGTATCGATGGATAAGGAGAGGATAGTGGCAATAGAGAGACAAATCTTTGGTTTAGGGGTGTACATTAGTACCTTGTGTTATCCCTAAGCATAGTGTTTACACACTGAAGATTCATTAAGAAAAAAGTAGATAACTATTTGTGTATATAAAACTTTATATATATATATATATATATATATATATATATATATATATATATAACTTTATATGTATATGTATATGTATATATATAGAACTTGCTAGGCCACATGGCTAGTAAGTAGTAAAGCTAACCCCAGATGGCAAGCCTTCAAGAATCTAATGCCCATTGAATCAAGCCTTCTATTTCCATATTTAAAAGACAGTGAACCATAAAAAAGCTTGTTACGGAACTGTAGCAGTCTCAAGTTCATGAAACATCTGCTCCTGTTTGAGAACTTTTAACTCAGGACTTAGACCATGCTTTAATCACAGAGTAAACTTGTCAGAACAAGTAAGTGCATTGGTTTCTGCACAAACTGTGTTTATATACTCCTGTTTTTATGTATTTTCCAGGTTTCACAATCCTTGAATTTGTCACAGACGTGCTTGCTATAGAATTAGCGAGGTTCTTTCATATTATAGAATACTAACATTAACAGTTGTTTTAACTTTAAGGTCATTGAGGTTCTAGGATGCTCTGTATGTTAGCATTCTCACAGCACTTTATACTTCCAAAGTAGTTCATAGTCATTAGTTAGCTGTTTCCCATGCAGTCTCAGTGGAATAGGTTGCTATTCTTTCTTGTTTTACTTATGAGAAGATAACAGCAAGTTTGACTGACTTGCTTAAGTTTACATAAGTCATTAACTGTCTAGATTAACATCCAAATTTAGGTTCCTAGTGCTGTGCTGAGTTCACAGGCTGGTTTCTCAAAAAGCTGATGAATTTTCTCATGTCATTTGCTGGAAAATGGATAGAACTGTGGAGTGTCATGTTAAGCGAGAAAAGCCAGACTTAGAAAGTTAAACTTCACATGGTTTCTCTTACATAAGAAAATAAATAAGCAGATACATGAGATATGACAGAACACTAGAAGGTAGACTTTTAAGGAGGGGGAGGAGAGTTCAGGGACAGAGAGGAATAGAATTCAAAATGATATGTTATATGCATGTATCAATTTCCCAAAACAAACCTCACCATTCAGTAATACTAATGTGGTCTAAAAATAAAACAAGGGCTGATGATTTTTCAGTTTTTCCCGCCAGTGGATTGATTTCTGGCTGGTGGGAAAGCACTAGATGCTGACATTCCACAAGGCTGTGCAGCAGAGAGTTCAACAACCCTTTTATTTGTGTCTGCTCATCCTTAAGGAATGTGTTTAAGATGCAGGGCAGGCTCGAGTTTCAAATAGCAAACTTCTTTTTCTAAGTCCTTCTCAGATGCCTAATGTGTTAATAAACCTGGACTTTTGTCTCAACCCTAACCTGTCAAATACTGTTCAGTTTATGTATCTTCCCACTTCACATCCTAAGTTGTGGGTCATGCTGTCTTCTGTACCTGTGAAAAGAAGAGGCTTTAGCCACGTTCTTACATGTGTTTCACAGCTTGTCTTACCTCCATCCTTCTGTGTCACCTGGAATACCAGTCTCCAAAGCCACTTGAGTTCCTTCAACTTTTCTTCATGCTACTTAAGGGAACTGCTAGAAATGCAAATCTTATTAGTTTTCCTGTACATTTTACACTTTAATTTTTTTCTTATATATTATGATGTTTTGACACCTCAGATTACTTTCTAGTTGGGGAGAGACTATTCCTCTAGGTATTGGCCAGTTCTTAAAAGGGGATAGCCCTGGAGAATAATGCAGAGGTGTGTGCAGAGGTGAAAGTGCTTGTCTAGCAAGTTCAGGGTCCTGAGTTCACTTCCCTAGGACTATATAAAGCTGGCCATGGTGGTACATGCCTATAATCCCTGTACTGGTAAGCTGAGGCAGGGGGATTGTCATGAGTTTGAGGCCAGCCTGGGCTCCATAGTGAGTTCAGGATCAGCCTGGACTGCAGAGTAAGACTCTGTCTCAAAAAAAAAAAAAAAAGGAGCAGGCGTTTGTTATGTTGACCTGGGCTGAATCATGCCTCCTCCATCTGGCCCATACTCCTGTAGAGACAAAATACTGTTCTGTCCTAATCTTCCCATGCTAAGTAACCAGACAACTAGGGACTAGGGACTAGGGACTACATTTCTTCCTCCATTATGTGATACATAGTGTTTACACTGAACTTGATTATTTTGTGCACATATGCATCCTAGCAAAATTAGAGATCCTTCCCTGCTCCCTTCCCTACCCTCCCGCTCCCCACTAGTTCCCATTATTCCCCCATTTGTTCTGTGAAATGCCTGTGATCTGGGTTTAGCCAAGGGCCAGCAGAATTACCCAAACTGGCTTCTTCCAGTCCATCTATCCTACTCTGTTTTGTCTTTTCCTAGGAAAGGGTAAAGCATGGATTTTATTCTCTCTGCCCTATTTGCCTTCTTAACCCATGGGGCCTTTTCTTTATGGCCCTGGTGGCCAGTCATACCTCTTGTACCTAGGAGGGTAAGTATGACAACTTCCTTTATCACAATCATTTCCATGACTCAGTCTGACCATACCTGATTAAAACATATCTTGGGTATGTTAGTATATAATTTAGTATAATAATAATATAATATAATATAATACAATACTTCTCATTGGGTCCCCATTCCTCTAAGATGGGATCTACTCCTGGGACTGAGTTTGAGGGAGGTCTTATATGATTGATTCTACTTCCTCTCCACTGTGACTATTATTACTCCTTTGTTAGGGCTAATCATTAGAATATTTACGTTCCCCATCACTCTGTGTATTTTACATTTCGAAAGGTTTTCTCCACGCTGCTGTAATTTAAATGCTTTCCCTTCATATTCGTTTTATTACCTGGCTAGTTTTTATTTATTTATTTATTTATTTATTTTCAGTTCTCGGAGTTGAACTCAGGAACTTTGCACTGAGATACATCCCCAGTCCTTTTACTATTTATTTTAAGGCAGGGTTGTGTAAGTTGCTCAGGCTGGGCTGAAACTTGCACATTCTGCCTTAGCCTCTTAGAGTGCTGGGATTACAAACATGTGCCACTGCACTGGGGTAGATTTTTTTTTTTAAACCCTTTATGGCAGTACTCAGCAGTTCATATAGGAAATCTGCGTTGAACCCACCCACAGATCAGCCTTTTCCCACTCTGTGCAGCCTTTACTGTACAGCAATACTGGCTTCATGAGAGAAGCCAGCAATAATCTAAGCCACTATTTGATGCAAAATTGGTCTACTTTCATTTCTAATTTCCATCTAGACGAAACATCTCGAGGGCGATGACTGTTCTCTTTGTGCTTGTCCCTTAGTATATGCAGTGAATTTGTTCCAGGACTTTCCAGGATGCCACAGTCCGAGTGTTTTGTACAAAAGGGCATAGTATTTACATTTAACCTAAGCGTATTTTCCCATATATATTAAATGATTTCTGATAATACTTAGTGAAATGTACATGCTGTGCAAATAGTGGTTATTCTGTATTGTTTAGGGAAGTCTGTACATATTTAGTACAGATAACAATTTTTTCTCCTGAATATTTGTGGTTGCATTTCACTGGGTCTGAAGATCTGGAACCTACCAATTCAGAGAGACAACTGTGCTATGCATTTGGGACAATTCCTGACAAACAGTAGTGACTTGATGTTTTTAACTTCTCTGACTAAAAATTTTCTTTTTTTTCTGTGTTTACATGATTTTTTGTTTATGCTCCTGATGTCCTTTAAATGTGGTTCTTTCTTTTCTATTTAACTTAATAAACATCTATCAAATGCCTCCTGTATATTAAGCATACTTTTAAGAGATTGTTATTTGTGGCTTAGTACAAAATGCTAAGTTGGTGGTGTTTAAAATCTTCTTTAAACATAGATATAGAAGTAATTAATTTTGCCTGGAGAGAAGGTCACAGTTTCAGGATAGCAGTTGTTGAACTAATTGATCAGGTTCTTCACAGGACTAGGAACAGTTAGGTAGGTATCCAGGTGGAAGAGTCAGATAGGCAAAATGCACAGCCTGACAAAGGGGCGTTGCATCTGACGCTGTTGAAAGTGCAGAATACAGACTTCACAGAAGGAAAGCAGTATATGGTACAGCTGAGGGTCAGACTGTGAGGAGGTTCCAGTCTTCATTCTTCAGGTTTTAATTTATGAGCACTGAGTGGCCATGAGTATATTTTGTTAGAAGAATCGGTTCATTGTAGAAGGATGACTGATACAGGTGTTGGTATACTGGAAGAGTATTGAAGCAGAAAGGAGGCCATGTTACGGAGCGATCAGACTTTGGACAGTGATTCTGCACTGCCCAGCTGAGCTTGGGCTTTACCTCAGAATTCTCTTCCCTGCATAGTTTCAGGCTCATCTTGACCACAGGAGACATTATGCACAAATCTTGGAAGTTGTAAATGAAGTGGCAACTTGGAAAACCAGTGCCATGAGTGATGACAAGAAACTTGGGAAATGAGAGCCAGAGGTGTAAGTTGTATCACACACACACACACACACACACACACACACACACACACACACACTGGTGCTCATTTGCTGGCTCACTTTTTTGGAAGGAAGTGTCTCTGCTTCTGTCAGATTTGAGCTCTAGGTGTTGTAGCAGGTGCCATAGGGGCCACAAAGTTGACAGCCAAACACAGTTGGTTTCTACCATTGTATAAGGTCACATTTCTGTTATAAATCTTATATCTTATATTATTCCTGATTGTCTTATTTTCTATTTGAAACTCAATACAGAATTTTCTACTATAACAAAATAACTAAGCTGTGTTAACAGGAGTTTTGTGAAAGTTGGCCTTGAGTACAACTTAGAAGGGTCTTGGAGTGACCATTAACAGGAAACTTGTGTCACTTCAGGATGTTGCCAGTAAAGATTTAAAGAATGTGAAGGAGTGGTACAGGCCTATACTGTCCCAGCACTCTGGAAGACTGAAGCAGGAAGATGGCAAGTTTGAGTCCCACCTTGGCATTATAGGCACTTAGCTAGATCTTATCTCAAAATCAAAAACAAAAATAGCCTGGGAATGTAGCTCAGTGTGAAGGCTGTGGCTGTGAAGGCACTGCCCGCATTCTCAGTACCAAAAAGAAAAGGAAAAGAAGAAGAAAAGAAAGATGCAGGGGAAATACTGGAAGAAAGGTGACTCATGACACTTAGTTAGCAATGTTGGCAGCCTTAACAGTGAAAAATAGTATATCTCATCGTGCAAATGGTGTAGCAAAGGAGATGTCTCAGCAGAGAGGATTGAACCTTTTTTTAAGGATTTTTCACACTGCCTTTGGTAAAAGGCAAGAAGGGAGAAGTATTCAAGAGGAAAAGTGTTAAAGGTAAAGGATCTGTAACTTCTGAGGTTTGAAAAATAAAAGTTTTTCATTTCTAGCTTCTCCAGATAGTAAAGGAAACTAAGATTAAGAAATGTGTTCCGCTTGTCAACTTGACAAGATACATATGTGCATAAAAGGCTCAACTCCATTGTACACCTTAAATTTTGCATGTATACATATCAATAAAATGGGGAAAAAAAGAAATGTGTTCCAGGTAAAGAAAGCCATGAAATTGTTAGAAAAACAAAGTCTAACGATAAAGCCAAGTATATGACTGTAAGCTAAGTATTTGTATCAGTTTTCACTAAAATGGACAGTACAGAGTGAAAACATAAACTTTGATGTACTATTGATAGGAATGTGAAATGGTACAACCACTGTAGAAAATAGTCTTGTACTGCTTCTGAAAGTTGAATATGGTATTAACATGTGGCCTGTAATTTCGCCTCTAACTCTATACCCAAAGGAAATGAAAATACTTGCATCAAAAATTCTGCACCCAAGTTCATAGCATTATTTGTTATAGTTGAAAAGTGGAAACAACATAAATATCCATTAATGAATATAAATATTAACACTTGATAGTAATACAATAGAATAATATTTGACAATAAAAAATGAGTGTTGACATATGCTATAGCATAGATAAAAATTGAAAACATAAAGCCACAACACACATGATTCCATTTATATAAAATGCCCAGAATAGGCTAATCTACAGTGATAAAAAAAAATAGATTAGTAATTGCTTAGAACTGGGCTGGGTAGGAGAAATGGAGAGTGATTACTTAGTGCTGTAGTCTTTCTTTTAGGGATTATAAGATGTGATTTGGTGAAAACCATTGAATCTTACACTGCGAATAGGTGAATGTATGACATGAGAAATCTATCTGCATGTAACTCTTACCAAAAAAGAAAAAAATTACAGAAGCCTTTGGATTCTTGAGCCTCTGAACAGGAATCAGTCTGTGAAAACTATTTGGTCAACATGGGCTACATTTTAAGGGACAGGAAAGTAATCTAGAGGTTGGAAGCAAGAGCCCAAAGAAGGAGATCAAGAGCTAATCCCTCATCGTAAGTCTGGACACTGCGGACATGGAACAGCAAACGCATACTTGGTTAGATTTCAGAATTGGAATAAACCAGTGGCTGCTTTGTCTCTGTTTATTTTTTAATTTATTTTTTGTCTTGCCTGCTTGCTGTTTCACCTATTACTGTATTCTGGGTAGGTGGGGATAGATAATTTGTATTTTTAGTTCATAGTTACTCAGATCAAGATGAATTGTAGTGGAGCTAGAAACGTGGCCATACCCTTCGATGTAATTTTCTAGCCAACAACCAGTAGCATTCACCACAAGATGTAGGTAAATGATTCCTCCCCCATTCTTTAAACTTTAGGGCTGTCTCCAAGGGGAGCATGTAACAGCCACGCAAAAGAGATGATATCATGGATTAAAAAAAGTCTTACGATCATCTTGGTTATTTATAAAAAGTTTGGAAGACATAACAGCAAAGAGCAGTGATTAGATAGCTTAAATTTGTTTTATTTGTATTCTAGTACCATTTGCTTTACTATTATAATTTTGGTGTTGTAATACTTTTTAAATTTTTATAATACTTGTAAAATTTTTTATTTTTATAACTTTGGTCACTAGCCTTACTCTTTTATTGGAAAAGGGTCTTCCATCAATAGTAGGCTCTGAATGAAGCTTTGCCTGATTTTGCCTATTTTGAATTATAAACTTCCCACCTTCCATACTCTGTATTTCTTTTTTCTATTTTTTCCCCTTTACCATCTAACACTAGATTCATTTATTTTTCTTCTTCTGTTAGAGTGCACCTTCTTTGAAAGCAAGAATTTTTGTCTTTTTCATTTACTCCTTTGTCCCTGGTACCCAAAAGTATTGAGTGTATAGGAGGTACTCTATCAATATTTACTGAATAAATGAATAAAATAATGTCTGAATTCCAAAGGAAGGATTGACATGTCAGATTTCTTTCAGGGTACGTAGAATGTATGTTGCAATGTTTCATTTTTTGGAATTCAATAATCTAAATTTGGTGTGTGTATGTGTAACCTGCTAGGTACAAAGGAGGTTCAGATGATAATCAGACATCTCTGTCTACATCTCCCTTTTTTGAACATACACAATAATGAGGCCAGTATGATGAATTCCTGTGTATGTGTTACGGAGCATCAATAATTAACACTTTTTTTTTTTTTGCCAATCTGCTTTTTCTTTTTCTTCCTGGATTATTTGTATGAAAATCCAAGATAGCACTTTATCTCACCTGAAAAGTTCATTGTGTATTTGTATGTGTTAAATACATATAAACTAAGTGCTATGTTGTGGTGTTACTGGACATAGCAGAATCAGTAACTCCTATTTTCTGATATTCAGTGCATGAATAAATTTCCCTGATTGACTCCAAAGTATTTTCATTAAAATGAAGATTCAATCGAGGTTCATACGTTGCATCTGGGTGTTAAGTTCATTTTCCTCAAGACATTTTCCCCTTTTTATTAATGCTGTTGATTTATTTGTGAAACCGTGTTATTTGTCCTGTGGAATTTTCTGTATTTTAGATTTGACTGAGTATTTACCTGACAATGTTAATTCCCTCCCTGGTCCTCATACTTTATGTATGTGGTTAGTTAGATCTCATCCTGTTAGATTCAGGCTTAATTTTTAGGCAAGAACAATTTATGTGGCTGGTGTACTTTTTATTGTAATCTATTTTAAGGCTAAAAATGTGATTGGGTGATAGTGATGGTTAAAGTTAATTAGTGATTTATTAACATCTTTTTCTTACAAGTGCCATATCAACCTTCCAACGAATACTTATGATTTTTGCGTAAATCCTTTATTTCATTAGAACTTGAGAAAATAGTGAGTTTTCTAAAGCTGTTCTTCCTCATTTATTAGCGTTGTCCTTAATGAGTGAGAAGTTTATTAATCTAATCTAGTTTATTATACTAAAATGCAGCTTATACTATGAGAGTAGAATAATCCTTTATTTGTTTTCAAACTGCATTGGAACCCTAGCAACTAGTCTAATGAGTTTCTTTTTAGAAACATACCTTTAAGAACTCTTAAGATTTTAGTATGTTTTTATGTGTTGCAGTCTACTTCAGTATTTTTAGATCAGTATTTCCCATCTTAAACTGGTGAGTGCTCCAGAAGTGTCATTTTCAGGCAATCTCATTATTCTTTGATATATTCCTTATCTCTGACATAATGCCCCAAACAAAGAACAGCTGTTTTTCCTCTCTACCTTTTACATAGGAAACCAACTAATATATCTTTCCTTCATCATGGTTGGTCTTGGAATGTTTTGGTTTCTATGACAAAGTAGTTCTCAATGAAATGTTCTAAGGTGTACAATCAAGAACTCTAATCCCTAGTGGGTACTTTTTCATGTTGTACTTCTCTTTAAAGATCATGGCTGAGAGATTGTTAATAAGAGCATTAAGGGGTGGTAAAAACACTAAGATCATTACCTTGAATGGGAAGAAGATAACAAAGATGCCTTCAGCATTTGAAAAACTCCCTGGCCTGAAGATTCTGGACCTCCAAAGTAATCTAATCTCCAAAGTGTGTCCAGAGATAAGAACCTTGACTCAGGTGAGGAGCCACTTTTTTTTCTTTTTAGGTTGAGAATGAAAAAACAGAGAAAAGTGGTGAGAGACAGAACAAAAAGACTTTCATCTATGGAGACTTGGCTCTCTGGAGAAAATATGGAGCTTTGTTGGAGATTCATCAGAAGGCTCTCTCACTTAGGGAATTACATGTGGTAGGGAGAGAAGATGTTTCAGCTTATTCATGTGCTCTTTGGCCCACATCTGGAATCAGGGGATTACTTCTCTGCCATATTCATCTTTCTGGAGGCTGTCATCTGGAGAGGGGCCGGAAGCCTGGATCTGCTTGTCTACCTTGGGGGCTCACATCTGGAAGTAGGTTTGTGGATCCAGGAGAGGACACTCACCCTGGGGATTGTCCCGAAGCTTTTGCATATGGGATGAAGAATCACTGAGGATGTAGAAAGGGAGTCCTTTTCAATTTCCTAGAGCAGGCCGAAACTTTGAAATGGGCTATTGGCAGGGAAAAGGAAGGAGGGGAACATTCATTTCTACTGAAATAGTCTTTAAAGGACCTTAATATTTTAAGTATAGAGAATACTCTTCTTAAAGAGCAACAATTGACGTGAATGAATTCCAGATGCTTGCTTTAAACATTTCTGCCTAACAATGTGAAACTGCAGCTGCTAAAAATCTTGAGGTTGAGTGAAGGCAAGGGGATGTTAACTCTAATTTTCTTTTGTCTGCTTCTGAACTGTCAGCAGCACTGAAAGAGCCTATAAGCATCTAAGTCATCATATCTCAGGAATTACAAAAAAATAAATTTCTATTTTCTTATTTTTATCCTGCTTCATTTCCTTTTAGGTTTAAGAAGTGATTTGAACTTGTAATCTATGGTATGGTAGTGTCTTTCCAGGAAATAAGGAAATATTCACAAATTCCTCCTCCCCATAGTAACTTAAAAAACAAAGAGCACTTGTAGTTATACCAAATACTTCTCAGTGGGATAGATGAGTACTAACTAAGTTTCAAGCTCATTCTCTCTCTTTGCTTAGATCTACTTTCATTAAATAATACTGCAAATTTTAAACCAATTAATAAGCTTACAGTAAAAACTTATTTGGGTGACTTCTCAGCTTTAGTCATGGCCTTTGTGTGTGAAGTGTGATCAAAATATACGGAGTTTAAACTTAAAAAATTATAGTAAATCCTCTTCTGAATACTTCCTTCAAAGACTTATCCCACCATTCTTTCACTTTTTGAAACTCACTGGCTTCTCACACAAGATCTTTTCTTCATCTTCTTCTTCCCCTTTTGTTTGGCTGAGTAAACTGTTGCTTGTATTAAAACAATAACAAACAAAAATATTAGGATGTATCCTCCTCCAACTTATTCACCAGATCTGCCTTCCTGTGACCCAGTCTGGTTATGTGGTATACTTTTTGATCCTTTGCATATCTGAAAATGTTTGTATTTTCCCCTCATGTTTGGTTAATAGTTGTAGGAAAAAGTTACATGTTATGAAATATACCTCCTCAGGAAAAGCATTCTAAGAGTCTTCTTTTGGTTCTTTCATTGGTTTTCTTCTCATTCAGGTGTAACCCTAAATTTTGACTTTGGTTTACTGTCAGTTTGCCTTAGTAAGGAGCTGGCTTAGCTCCACCTTTACTTTTGAAGAACAAATCACACCACCAACAATTCAGCTGACTTAAGAGGCTGGAGTAATGGCACATCAGTTTGAGCTCTTGCATAGCAAGCACAAGGCCCTGATTTAGATTTCCCTACACCACATAACCTAGGTGTGGCTCAGGCCTGTAAAGTCATCACTTAGGAGGTTGAGACAGGAGGACTGCCATGAGTTTGAGGTGAGCCTGGGCTATGTTGAGGACTAGCCTGAGCTACTTAGTGAGACTCTGTCTCAAAAAAACAAAAAAAACAAAGCAAAACAAAAGAAAAAACCAACCCCCGCAAAAAAGCTCCCAAGCCCTCCAATTCCTCCAATACCACCCCCCCCCAAAAAAAAATCCAACAGATTTGAAGCTAGAATTCATTCTTGTGTCCTATCTTGAGATTGCATTACAAATAAGATTCAGACTAATGACATTGTGTAGTTTAGCTGTTTGTAAATTAGCAAATTTTCTTATACAGCGTTCTCAACACTGGAATTTTGAGAATAAATTCTAGAAGCAGCTGAATCAAAAAGTGCTAGAAATGCTCTAACAGTGAATATAGATTATAACAGAGTTCAAAAGTACTAATTAGTCACAGTTGCTGATGGAAAGGGTAGATTTAAAAGAGGTAGATGGTAGTTTAGGATTGAAAAAGAGTCCTGAATAAGAATTTGGAAGTGCTGAGATAATTTGGCTTATTCTGCTACTTACCCTCTAAATCGATAGCAGTTTATCTTTCTGAGCCTTGTCAACCCAAATAACATGTCAAAAAGTACTTTCCTGAGACTAACAATTTTATTTGAGTAGAAGATTGTAGTGAGAATACATGTTCTGTGATAAACAACGACTGTACTCAAGAAGATGGAGGCAAGGGGATGTTTCTAAAGGAAAATGAGAATTATATAAGTTATTTTGATAGAAAAATCCTTACTCATGAGGATTAACAAGGCCGGTGCAAGTCTGAAGTTGGACAGTTGCAGGATAGATTTCCTTGCAGGATATTCTTTGTGAAAGGTTGTGGTGGTTTTCGTGCAGGATTGTGGATCTGGCAGTCTTGAGTGTTGTTCTTGTTGTCAGCATACATGTAAATTACCCACCTTTATAGCTCCCCATTGTATTTATTTATTTATTTATTTGAAGTTTCACAGATTTTATGAGAAAGCCACTACTGTTTTAGTGCAGTACCAATCAAATGAGTGATATCTATTTGTTGTTAGACTTTCTCTTCAGATGTTTACTCCAAGTTCTTTGGTGTTGCTTATCTCTCTGTCTCTAAGATTCCTTCAGGTGTTTTCTGTAGTGCTGGGCAACAGTCACAGATTTCTTTATGGACTATAGGTCCTCTACTTCCTCTCCAATTTTCAGGGGTAATTTTGTGAATACAGCCTGGGTTGACACTTGCTTTCTTTTAAAGCTTGAAATATTTTTGCTGTTGGCTTTCTTGGCCTTTGAAGTTTACATTGAGAAATCTGGTCATCTGACTGGGTTTGCCTTGATAGAATAATATCTGTTTTTCTCCTGCTGATTTTAATATTCTTCCTTTATGTTGCATTTCTGAGGTTTTGATTCTGATATGCCATGGTTAGGCTTGTTGATGGTTGAGGTTATTTGGTGTTCTGTTAAGCTTTTTGTACATGAAAGTTAATTTATTTTCCTAGTTTTGGGAGAATTTCTTGCATGGTTTCAGTGAATAAATTTTTTATGCTTTCAGTCCTGTCTTCTTCTCTTTCTCCCACAATTCTCTCATGATTCTGGGATTAGTTCTCTTTGAATCATTCATCAACTGTTGTGCCCAGCTACTTTGCTTATTTCTAATTTCAGAGTTGTGCTTAATTATAGCATTTCTTTCCCCAGCCTTGTCTTCCAGGTCTGAAATTCTGTCCTCACAGTGTTTGAGTTGACTTCTCCTGTTTTCAGATGTATTTTTTTATGTTCTGAATTTCAGCAAGATTTATTTTCAAAATTTCCACTTATCAAAATGTTCCTTCATATCTTGCATTTCCTTATGTACATCAGCCAACTTATAATTTGTGGGTTCTATATGCTCAGTAAGCTTTGTATCCATTAGGACTACTGTTTACTAAATTCCTATTTAAGCCCAGTGATCATTACTTTTGTCTCTCTGAGAATATGTTGTTTGAACTGGCTGTTTGATTTGATTGCTTTTTGTCTTCTTTCCGTACGAATTCCACTATTTCAGGGCCTGACATTAATCTCTCGAGTTTCAGGCATTTCTGTGTGTGTCCTGTTGCCGTGCCTTCTTCTCATGTTTCTGTTCTTGAGAGACTTCAATTTAAAGGCCTACCTGAGAGATTTCTTTGAACAGGTATGGGGATGTGCACAGGGAGTTGAAATTCCTCTGGGTTCTGTGCTGGGAGTAGGCGGTAAGGAAGGACTTACCAGTTGATGGCTTCTGAGGTGTCTTGATCACACCGAGCCATCACAGCAAAGCTCCCCTGCCTTTTCTGGCTTCCCTCCCCCAAGGACGGAGCTCTCCACCCTTGGAGGTGCTTCCACTACCACTGGAGCCATTCAAGGAGTTGGTTGCCTTTCTCTCCTTTCTGCAACTGTCTCTTGTGCTGTTTCTTCCTAGGCACTGTGTCAGAGTCAACCCAAAATCTCTGATGTGCTCTTCTGAGCCTTCAGTTATTCTTAATAGTTTGGTCTTGGGCTTTTTTTTTTTTTTTTTTTTTTAATGGCTCCTGCTTATGCATTGCCTGGTATGGATCCTGAGCACTGCTTCTGATCTAGGCTCCAGAAGGTCTTTTCTAGTGGAAGCTCACATTGCATTTGCTGTATGCCCTACTTGGAGGCTCATTTCTGGAGGCTGAGTCTATTGGCTGCTGTCAGTTCCCACTTCTCACAGATCCTTGCTTACCTTGGTCAGAGGTTCTGGGATCTGGGCCTTCTTCTATCTTTGTGTTTTTTAGGATTTCTGATCTTTCTGTGGCCTCCTTTCAGTTGTTGGTGTGCTCCTTCTCCTAACTAAGTTAAACAGAGATTTATTGATTGCAATCTCAAATTTTTAAGTGATTCTGCAAGGACATATTGTATAGTTCTGTTATTTAGCTGCCATCTTGAATGGAAATCATATCTCCTGATTTTATTTCATCAGCATTACTATCTTATCATTGCTTGGTTAAAGTGACTCCCATTTTCATTCTGACCATTTTACAACCTTAATTTCTGCCTTCACTTACTCATCCTGCAACTAATTATTGAGCTGGCTGTGCATCAGGCATAAGAATTGGCGATTCAGCCATGAGCAGAACACAATTAAAACTCTGGCTTCCTCAGTTTATGTTCATAGGGTTTGCATTCTTATCTGATACTTGTAAGACATAAATAAATTGAGAAGTGAGGTGGTGACTGTGTTCAGGAAGTAAAAAAGAGCAAGGAAATGGAATAACAATATTGACCAGTCACTGAGAGTCATGCAAAATTACTCAATCTCCTTCAATGCATTTTAGATAATTCTTCAAAGGAGTTATCATCCTCAAGCTATTAATTAATATTGTAGTTTAGGAAGAGATTATCACTTGTTAGAGGTCAATCAGTGAATGTGTCTGTAAGATGAAGTTTACTTATTTCTTTACTTTTTGGAGTTGCAGTTTGTGCTCTACTGCTGAGCTACGTTTCCAACCTGAGCTGATTTTGGAGGTTAATTTTAGTTCCATTATTTTATTGTTCTATATTTGGTGTGAAATTTGCCAGAGTTCAGTGTTCACTATATAATCCATTGCAAAATAAGATTATTGGAAGATGCCCAGTCTTAACATTATGAGGAATTGTTCCACCTTCCATCTGTTTGTATACTCGTTCTTTCAACAAATATTTACCATTCTTTTCTTTTCTTTTTTTTTTTTTTTTTTTTTTTTTTTTTTTTTTTTTTTTTTTTTTTTTTTTTTTTTTTTTTTTTTTTTTTGGTGTCTGTGCCTTTTTTACCAAACAATGTAGCCTTTACCTTCATGTCTCGGGATTCAGTTAAGTGTTATTTTATGTAAAGCCCCCAAACTGGCAGATAAGAGCCTTTTCAACCTATCTTAGTTGATATGAAAATTAGTATTACCATTATGATGTAACAAGCAACAATAGTCAAATGAAGAGGTCATTAATTCAGTTTTTTTTTCTTCCCCCATCCTTATTCCCACTGCCCACCAACTTCTCACCTATTTGTCTTTATTACTATTAGAATTTTACCTGTTTGGTTCTCCAGGAGATTCAGTGTTTCTGTTATAATATCCAGGTTTTAATCCACTTTGATTTTAATCATGGTGAAAGGTGTTAATCTTTATTCATTCTTCTGCATGTGGATAACCAGTTCTCACAGCACCATTTATTGAAGAGGCCGTCCTTTCTCCAGCATACAGTTGTGGCCCTTTTGTTAAAGATTGATAGCTGAGGGCACCTGGTATTGTTGGTGCATTTATTGTTTTGATTCATTGGTTGATGCATCTGTTTTTATATCAATACTATGTAGCTATTACTGTTGTTTGTAATATAATTTGATGTTTGGAATTGTGGTGCCACTTGCTTTTATCCTGATGCTCAAGATTTCTTTGTCTATTCTGGGTCTCTTTTGATTCCATATGAATTGTAGGATCATTTTTATAGTTCTGTGAAGAATATTGTTGGTATTTTGATAGGAATTACATTGAATCTATACATTAATTTTGGCATTATGGTCATTCTTACAATATTAGCTCTGTTTGTCCAAGAAAAAAGGATGTGTTTCCATTTATTCTAAAGTCCTCTTCAAGTTATGTTTTCAGCACTATATTGTTTTATATAGTTTTTTATTGTAGAGATCTGTCATTTCCTTGGTTGGGTTTATTTTTAGATATTTAATATTTTGAGATTACTAACAACAGGATAATTCTTCTCATCTCTGTCTCCGTGATTTTACTTTTAGTGTTCCGGAATGCTATTGATTTGTTTGTGTTAATTTTGTATTTTATAATAATCCTGAAACTTGGCTGAATTTGTTAATTAGTTTTAAGGATCTTCTGGTGGAGTTTTTGTGGGTCTTCTATGTAGAGAATCATGCTATCTGCAAATAAAGATAATTTAATTTTTTTCATTTCCAATACTTAGTCCTTTTTATTTTGTTCTCTTGCCTAATTGTCTGGCTAGAGTTTTGAGTTCTATATTGAATAAGATTGGTGAGAGTGAACAACCTTGTCTTGTGGAAGAGTTTAATCCATTTATATTGAGCATTATCGTAGAATTGTATTTGGTTAATCCTGTCATCATCTTGTTGCTTCGTTTGATTATTTCTTCTTCACTACTGTTAGAACGTTCTCCAACTTTTGTTTTTCCTTTTCTCTGGTTTCTTTTGTGCTGTTAGTCTCCCTGTAATCTAAGATTCTTTGCAGTATTGGTCTAGTGGTCATAATTTTTAAAGTTTTCTTTATTATGGAAAATTTTAACTTCTCTCTCCATTTTGGAGGATAACTTTGCTGAGTGTAACAGTCTGGATTGGCACACACTGACTCTTAGAGTTGAATGATTTTGCCACATGACTTCTGGTCTTTAAGGTTTGTGTTGAGAAATCTGTAGTCATTCTGGAGGATTTTTCTTTGAAGGTTACTTTCTTTTTTCTCTTTCAACTTTAGTATTCTCAAGTTGTATTGAGTGTCTAGGATTTTGATTATAATGTGCCATGGAGAGACTCTTTTCTGGTTCGTTGGTTGGTGTTCTATATGCCTGTAATACCTTTAAGCTAATTTCTTCTCCTAGATTTGGGAAGATTCCTTCAGTAATTTCATTGAACATATTCTTTATACCTCTTGTGCTCTCCTCTTTTTTCTCTTGCACTGCCATAGTTGTAGGTTGTTTCTCTTTATCAGCTGTTTCAGCTGTTATACCTAGTTACTTTGCTATTTTTTTTTTTTTTACACAAGGTCTTGCTCTGTAGCCCAAGCTGGTCCTTAACTCACTATGGAGCTCAGGCTGGCCTTGGACTCATGGCAATCCTCCTGCCTCAGCTTCCTGAGTGATGGGATTACAGGTTTGTGCCACCATATTCAGCTTATGTGGTACTGGGGAATCAAACTCAGGTACTTAGCACCTGACGTATTTCTTGCTAGCAAGTGCTTTAGCTGCTGAGCCATTCCTCTAGACCTTTGCTATCTTCTTGTTTTTGAGTCATCACTGAACATAGGGCTCACTTCTTCAACCTTAATATCAAGATCTGAAACTGTCCTCATAATACTTGAATTCATTTCCATTGTTTTCAACCGAGTGTTTTATATCCTGGAAGTCAGCTTAGAATCTTTCCTACTTTTCTGCTTCTTTGCTGAAATGTTCCTTCATTTCTTGAATTGCCTTGTTTATCCTTTTGTTTGTGTCTTCTATATAATTGTTAGGCATTATATCAGTTAGGACTATTGTCTGGTTGAATTCTCTCTGAACTTGCTGATCATCTCTTACATTCATTTACGCATGTCTTCTTAGAGCTGACTGACCACTAGGCTCACCTGTATTTTGATTTCCGTTTCTTTAAGTTCCGCTACTTCAGCGCCCATTATATCAGCTTCTGGGGGGTTAGGCATTTTTGTTTTCCCGTAGTTCTTTTTTTCTTTTTTTTTTGGGGGGGGGTGTTGTAGATCAGGTTGTGTTAATGAATTCTGACTGTACTATGGATATTCTTCTTTTAGATTATGTCTTTCCTTTGAATTTTTTTGTTTTCACTTAGGTTTTATTAATTATGTCCATTTTTAGCTATTATGTGTTTAGGTGTTGATTTTGGAGGGTTTCTCAGTGACCATCTTTCTGCAGTTATGTGTTCCCCTCCTTTGTTCCTTGAGGGAGAAATGGATAAAGTTTGTGTTTTACTTGAGAACAAGGTAATTATTAGCATATATTGGAAATCAAGATTGATGTCTGTGCCACCATCAAAAACATGAATGACAGCCTGGACAACAGAGTTAGAATCCATAAAAAAGAATAGACAAGCAAACAATGAGAATAAAAATATACAATGATCTTATTATCTAAGACTATCAAATTATTGATAGAACCTGATAACCAATATAATACTACAGTTGTCCTGTACTTTACTTGAAAGACATAGTCTACACCATCAGTGTGTCTATCTAAATGAACTTAATATTGACTTATCAAAAGTTCCACTAATGTTGATAGTATATCACTGTCAGTAATAAAATAGGCATTTGTATTGCTTGCCTAGGTTAAGCAAAACCACCAAAAGTTATCAATCCTTAATAGGCTCCAACTTCTATACCCTGTTTGACAGTAGGATATGTATCATTGTCAGTGATAAAACTTAAGACATACCAACTTTTGACGTATCATAATGAATTATCAACTCATGCAGTCATTCCACTCTTAACAATATATGTGATCTATACTAATAATGGAGATGTCTAGTAGCTTACTAAAGGAATTTATTAAAGATAACACTGTATTATTATTAATAGTTGAAAAAATCTGCCTTAATGTCTTATATCTAAGTAAATACAAACAATTATTGATTCCCAGCAAGGTAAACCATATGGCTGTGAGGTATCCATACTTAGCAATACTATTAATAAGAGTGACAGGGGTAGGGCAAGAGTGGAAGGAGACCAAGAGCTAGCTTTGGAAGTGCAATATAAAACAGAAGAATATATTTGATAGAGATAAGCAAGACAGAACTCCCACCCAATGCCAGAAGAAACTGGATGTACTTAAGCAATAGAGACAAAAGTAGTAAGAAATGAGAGTTATGGATGAGATAGAGTATGTCTGTAGAATCTATAGAAAGTCTTCTTGAAAAAGGCATGAAGATCTGCTTGAGAGGGAAATGCAAAGAGTAACAAATAACAAACAAAAAACCCCTCACAAATCAACACCAGAAACAAAATGCAAGTACAAAATACCCACAAAGAACTATTGAAATGAGTTCAAAATATGAAAAAAAAATTTCCTGTGGTATTTGAATGAGATGTCTCTATGTCCAAGACCTTCCATATTGCTGACTGAGCAGGAAGTTGGGACCAGTTCCCTCTCTTCCTGTGTCTCAGTCTGCAAAGATAGACAACTCAAAGTGACCCTCATAGCTCCTGTGCTGTGGCGGTGGGAGGATGAGACCTCTGCCAGTTCTTTTCTCCTTGGGTTCAAATGTTTCAGAAGGTCTGTAGTCCTTTTCCCCACTTTTCTGCTGCTGGCACTGGTTCTACTCCATCGCTGCCAAGGGAGATCCTCAAATTTCCTGGAGTGTGACCACTTGGTGGACTGTCTTCTGGGACAGCTCAGACTGGGCTGCCGAATTGCCTCTCTGGGATGGCCTAAATGGCTGCCTGGTTTTAACTCCCAAATCGAGCTTGCACCCCACTGTCCTTATGCTGTGTGGGCTGCAGCCTTGGGCCTCTGTTTCCACAACCAAATGAGGGGGCATTGTGGCATATTTCCACGAAGGGCCCTTGTCTGTAGCACACTGCCACCAGCTTCTCTGGCACCTTGTGTGCTGCCATTGTAGCTGTAATTCTCCCACTGTGCTGGCAGCTGATGATACAAGGGTTGAACAGATGTGGCCCTAGGCACCCTTTTTTGTTTGAGAAGTCACACTCACCTGACTAGTGATCCTTTCCACTTTTCTACCAGTCCTTAGGCCACAGTTCAGGTCCAGTTATACCTTTGTTTTCCTAAGCTAAGCCATTAAGGAATTTCCTGTACTAAATCTCAGTCTTTTATCTGAGTACTTGTGGAGCTGCTGATGAAACAATACTACCAGCTCTTTAGAGAATATGAACTTTTCTCTTCCTCTTGTACCTCTTTCTAGTTTACCTTTCTTCTTCTTTCTCCATGTCTTCCTCCTTTCTCATCTCCTTTTCCTTGCTAATTTCACTAGTGAAACTCTGGAAAATTCTAATTATTTGTAATGCCAAGAAAATAATTTTTAAAATAATTTGTAGTGAATTCATTTGGCCAATGACTATTGAAATGCTATGGTGCCGATAATCTTCAAAGAGGTACTTCATAAATTTTGAGGGCAAAGAGTTTATATTGTTCCTAGAGCCTGGCCATTATGTAAACTTAAGTGGAATGAAATGGAGGCAGTTTTTCTTTTTCTTTTTTTTTTTTTTTTTTTTTTTTTTGTCTAGCTTCACTGAGCACAGTACTATCATGGTTATGAAATGATCTAGGAAGAAAGGGTCCCTTGAAGGCAAATAAGCCATAGTTTTATAATCTCCTAAAAAACAAATATCCATCCTTTCTAATTGTGTGCAGCATTGTTGACATGTATTAGAGAGTTAAATGGCAGTGTGGCAATATTCCCCTTAAGCTGCTCGTGTGTGGCTGCTCAGAACAAAGATATGGTCTGCTGTAGCTTTTTATTTGCCAATACAAATTGGCAGCCAAAAAAGCCAACTCTAAGCAGAGTTGGATAAATTTGTTATTGTGCCCTTACTATCTTCTGTTTATGCATTTGCTATCCTTCATTACCCTGCCCTATTAATTTTATTCATTTATTCATATGATCATTCACTCATACATACACATCAACGAGATATGTGTGCTTGAAATCGTCTAGGTACTCTGCTAGGTGGTGACAGTAAAAAAAGGTGCAAAAAAGTATGTGTGTAGAGAAAGGTAATAAACATAGACGAATCCAAAACTGTAATTGTATAAAGTGCTCTGAAGTCTGTAATATCAGGGAAGTTTGCCTAATCATGAGGCAATACAACTGAGCTAAGACATGAAGGGTGCAAGTTAAGGAAAGGAATAGGAGGCTAACTATAGACAGACTTTCCCTCTGTGAATATCTGGGTTTGACCCCAATCCTAACAGAACAGAGTCTGATGTCATTTATATTGTTTGTCACCATCAAGTCTCTCCTTCCTGTTCTATCTGCTGGAAAGATATTCTTCCACATTGTTGATGGTGCTTTTTAAAAAATTTTACAAGTCTACCGAAACAGGAATTCACTATTCTGGTTTCTTTGTCTTCTGTCCAGGTACAAGGATACATAATGTTTTCCTTCCCTCTAAGTCACTCTTATTCCTTCTTTGCATCTGCTCCTATGCCCTGGTTTGCATTAAGGCTTCAGCAGCCCTACTGGTCCTTCAACTTCTTTCTCTGGTTAGCAGTGGGGTATCTAGAAGAGACCCACCTCTCTCATGTGCCATCTACATATCAGTGGAACAACTTACATAAACTATCTGAAAAGGAAGTTAAGAGGACTGCCCTACTCACAATGACAACTAAAGGCAAAACAAACTCAATAAGAGAGCTGAAAGTTATGTATGCTAAAAATTATAAAATGCCGATTAAAGAAATTAAAGACATATGTAAATGAAATGTGTCCTATACTCATGAATTGAAAGAGCTAATATTAAAATATTCTGCACAACCAGAAATTGTCTACAGAATCAGTGCAGTCTATACCAAAATTTCAATGCTATTTTTTACAAAAAGTGTAAAAATAATACCAAAGTACATATGAAATTACAAAAAGTTCTGAAGAGGTCAAAACACTCTTGAACAGGAACAATTTACATTGCTACGTGTCCATCAGTAGATAAATAGCTAAGAGTGTCTGTGTGTGTGTGTGTGTGTGTGTGTGTGTGTGTGTGTGTGTGTTTGTATACAGTGGATTTATTTTTAACAGGGTTTCCCTCTGTAGCCCAGGATGCTCCTGGACTCACAGTGGTCCTCCGGTCTTAACCTCCCAAGTGCTAGGATTACAGGTGTGCACCACCATGCCTGGCTTATGTGGTGCTGGGAATCAAGTTGGGTACTTAGCACTTGCCTAAGTACTTGCTAGGCAAGTGCTTTAACCACTGAACCATTCCTCCAGCTCAATATACAATGGAATATTACTCGGCCTTAGAAATGTACATATATATATATATATATATATATATATATATATATACACAGTATCACTTTATGTGCACTGTAAACACATCAAACTCTGAGTTCAGAATGATGGTTACATGTGTTTTAAGGAAGAATGGAGTGAAGTTTAGGTCAAAAGGTAGAAAATTAAGCAATGTAAGTAAGTTCTAGAGATCCAATATACAATATGATTAATACAGTTAATATTGCATTTTACATTTGAATTTGCAAAGAGGGCAAATCTGACATGTTTTTATCCTACCCACGAAGATGTTATAAGAAGGGTTTTGAGAATGATGGGTGAAGTAAGATTGGTTAAGTAGTGGAATGGAATTTTAATTTGTAAGCTATCTATTTTGACAGAGTTGAAAACTCACCTGGATGTAGATGATACATATGTGACAAGGGAACCAGGAAGGGACCAGACTCTATGATCTGGTAGTTTGGGCATTGTCAACAGAGGAAGTCTAGTCAGTACACAGCTCCACAGTGTCCAGCTGTAGAGACTTGTTGCCTCACCTGGATTGTGCATTTAAAGGTTTTGTTGCAGCTCAATGCTATTTTTAAATACTGTTATCGGATAGGAGTCATAGCAGCTTTGAAGCTATAGTTTCAGGCTTACTTCACAAATGGAATCCATTGTTCTCTAAATGTTAATGCATGCAGGGATATTTCTCTGAACTAGTCCAGTTTAAAAATATTTCTTAAGTGTCCCTTAGTTCTAATCAGATACTTCCTATTTTGGGATTTGTAAAACAAGTGATTTTCTTAGAGCAGTCAAAAAAAAAAAAAAAAAAAAGATGGCTTTTAGGAACTGCCCACCACACTACTGTGGCTAAAGTTTTCTGAGAGTGAACCTGCTGACCTTAGACTGCTTTGGGCTTCTGGGCTCATTGCTAATCTGCACATAGAGACTGTGCTGGTCCCATGGCACAATTCTGGATATTGCTTCTGTAATTGAACCTCTCAGACATACCTCTTCACCTTGAATTGGGTGTGAGTGTATATTTGTAATTTAATTATGGTTTATTTAAGCTCTGTTAAACTTAACCCCTTATGCCTCATAAAAGCTGTGATTATAGATATTTTTTGAAAAATGAGTTAGAAATAAGAGAAAAACAAATCACTAGAAAACATGTAGGTATAACATTTTAAACCAGTGGAAGTGTTGACATTTGACCACCTACTGCTTTGTAGCACTAAGCATAATATTTTGTCCCCTGGTCTTCTCCTGCATCTGAAAGACCGCAGTTAGGAGTTACCACAGTGTTCTCTTTTACAGGCACCTTACTGTCTTGTCTGTAACACTTAACCAGTAACACTTAACCACCTCATGTCTCCAGGATTTGAATGACTTGCCCAAGATCACATTGTGAAGCAGATGGCTTCCAAAGCGTGTGCTTTGCCTAATACCAGTACTGACTACAGAGTGCACAAAAGTAGAATGTTTATAATGAGAACTCCATGTACTGCGTGCCAGACAGTTTCATTGCCTGCCTGCTCATTTATTTGTGTATATTTGTGTACAAGTATGTATTGTGCCATGTGCAGACTGCATGACCATTCTGAGTGATAGTAAGTGCTTTCAAATATAGGCAATGTATTTCTCTAGAAACTGTAGTGTAGAAGTTAGGAGTATAGAACATAGAATTAAACTTTGCTATTTCACCACAAATAATAGCTTATGCCTAAGGATTCCTTTATTCTTTTCTCTTTTTTTTGAAAAAAATCAGGGTTATTTTGAGGTTCACTTCAGGTAATATTCAAGAACTGTTGAGCACATTGTCAGATACATATTAAATTTTATTTATATGCTAGCCATTGTTGTTGTTATTAGCAAGTTAACCTGTACTTTTTCTGCTCAAATTTTATATCTTCTTTAAATTTAGATTTTCTAATTCCAAGGCATTACTGAACACTGAAATGCTTACCTTATATCCATTTTGAAAGAAGAAATGTAAAAAAAAAGAAAGAAGAAATGTATTCAGCTGTTTTAAAGCAGACCACAGATAGGTTATAAGTATGAGTGAGTCATTACAGTTAAATTCAGACAGAGCTGAGAGATAGAGGTAGATATTTACTGCAAGTGCATGAAGAATAGAAAAGACTACAGGGAAGTTGGAATAATGCATGATACAGTGAGTAAGTTCCTCATGGATTGATTATTAAGAAGAACTATTTAGATGCAGTTTATTTAATGAAAGGAATTTAAGTGATAATTCTTTGCCCTTGTTGGGTGTGTAATGCTATAGGCAGGTAGTAATGAGTACTAGCGCTAGAGTGAGTATAATGGGATAGAACTGAAAAGACGTGAAAAAATTTGGCTTTTGAAATTGGTGAATGAATATACACAGATCAAGAGTTCTGTGTGACTCAAAAATTTTGCTACTATAGAATTAAGAGTGTAATAAATACATTTTTTTTCATAGTGGAGATGGAAAAAACAGATCTGGTTTGTTCATGGGCCATTGTCCAGTTTTAGACTTGGAATTTAGCGTGACCCACTGGAGATAACATAGGAGCCAAAACTAACAAGATGTAATTTTTACAGGGATGAATGTAAATTCTGACATTTAGGTTAAGAAAAGAACTCAGTTGCACAAGTCCAGGATGTGGGTGTCTGCTTGCTTGCTAACTTAGGGATTTTTGTGCACCACAGACAAAACTAATTATGTGCCAACAATGTACCCTGTTGCAAAAAGAGTGCATGCCATGTCATGCTTCATTAATAACAATGTAGCCATCTGCCCAAGGGAGACCACCAAGTGATCCCACCAGAGCCTGTGCTACGAGCCTTCATTTCCTGTCTCACCCGAGGTGCCATGTTTCCAGAGAGAGGCACTTAGAAAGGTTTGAGAGAGGCAAGGATGGTTAGGGATCTGGAAATTATGTCCTGAGGGAAATGGTTCAGAGAATAATACAGCAAATTCAGGCACAATATGACAGCGATCTTCAAAAAACAAGTTTTGTGGGAGAGAGGAATGGGAATAAAACTATTATTATTGCTGTGGGAAGAACTGGTAGAAAACACAAAGTTTAAACATAAAAAAGGTATGTAGGTGGATGGATGAATAGATAGATAGATAGATGATAGGAAGACATAATGAGAGAGCTGCCTGTTACTAGGTGAGCTTATAAGAAAGGTGCATAATCCCCATTTCGTCTTAAACTGGATGACTTATAAAACTACCACTTGTCAGATACTGTAACTCCTGTATCATTGCCTTATGAGAAATCAGTTATTAGCAGCAGCGTGTTTGATCTACATGCTCACCTATAAAGGACAGAAGAGTTAGTCCCTGAAAATAACAACAAAACCTCTTTGTGTATAAAATTATTGAACTAACATACCTTTTAAAACTTATCAAGTAGTCCTGTGACTAACATCTTTTTCTAGAGTCGTGGAGTATTACTAACAAAACACTGCAAATGCAGTTGGGGTGCTATTTCTAAAATCCTTTGCTATTAGCAAACACTATTTGGAACAACCTTTTTGGGGAATCCAAGATTTTTTGCCTTAAACATCTCTTCTTCAGAGAGACTCCATAACAACCCAATCTATATTCAATTACTTCCATCCCAGTAATCTTTTTCTTTTTAATATATAGTATTTAACATTAACAGAAATTGTTTTACTCCTTGTTGTCCTTAAGCAGTTAGGAAAAAGGGGTATCTTGTTCAGAAGAATACCAGGTGATTCATCAACATATGATGAATATAGTTGCGTTGACAAAATACTTAGATCAGGAAGCATTTCACAGAGGTAATACAGTTCTTGATACAGTGCCTCTGACCCTTCCCGTGTAATTTAGGTCATCTTCACTGAGCATTTGTTATGGCGACATAACGTGCCTGCTGCCACCTGTTTAGAGGTTTATACTTAAAAAGCTATCAAGGCATCTCTTGTTATCTTACTCCATGAAAAAGAATCCCAGTTTTATTCTTGTTCTCTTAGTTCCTACTTGGAAATTCTTTACATTTTGAGATTGTAGAATCCTTTTCATCTTTTATATGCCACAGGTTGGTTGTGGAGCTCGAAATCTTTATAGCTTTTGTCCTCCAGATTAAAAGTCCTTTCCATCTATTTTGTACCTTTTTTTTTTTTTTTTTTTTTTGGAATTACGTTGCACCGAAAACAAAGTGTAGTTGTCAGCCTTCCATCACAGTTATGTAGATTACTCTTGAAAACAGTTTCTTCTCTTCAAACATCTTATATCTTCTTTTCCCAGGAGAAGGATTTTGCTTCATATTTTGGCTATGTATTTGTTTAATTATTTGTTTATTTAGTTCTTTGTTTATTATTTCAGTGCTGGTGATTGACATTCAAGTGATGGTCATGCTGTACAGCACAGGACTGAGCTCCAGCCTCAGCCTTAGATTCACATATCATAGAGAAAAGAGACACCCCCAGCCTAGGACACCATCTTTGCATCACCAAAAGCATTTTCTTACCTCACCTGCCCTCACCCTGGCAACTTTCCTTCTTACCACCCCACTGATGAGTCTGTGCTGTTACCTCAGGGAGCAGCTACTTGTATGTTAGGTTCCTTACTTTATTCCTTCTAAAGCATGTTGATTTTGATTTTGCCTTATATATTTTGTATTTTCTGTTCTTACACATTTTCAGTATTCTGTAATATTTTCTCTACTTTTATAATCGATTTTCATCTTCGACAGGATGTTTCCCACTGTCATATAAACTGTACTACTTTTTATTTTAGAGGGAAACAAATTTTAGCTTTTTCTTCATCTTCTAGTTTCTCTTAATAAAGTTCCTGTAAGGATTGTCTGTTAGTCGTTTATTGTATTTCCTTTCTCACAGCTTCTCCACAGCCCACCTCAATCCCATTTTCTTTCTCAACAGTCTACTTGAATTGTCAAGATCACTGACACTTTCAAGTTGTTGAATCTTGTGGTTATTTTTATGTTTTTATTTTACTTAAAGATCCCATGGAATTTGATTTTCATTTTCCTTCCGAAAATAGTTTTCTTTTTTTGTTCCTTTGAGTTTTGTAATACTTTATATCTTGGGAACCTTAGAAATAGAGTTTTGTAGTCTTTCTGGGAAAATACTACTAAGGATGTGATGGAAACAGAACAGGACAGGGAGAACATGGTTTTTGGTAGTTTGTTATAGCTACAGTACAGAACTAATGCAGTAAAAAATTCTAGATTACATCTTTTTATTCCATGATGCTGTGGATGTATTTTAACTTTATCTTTATAATAAAATGAGGCCTTTTAGGTGGTGGCTCTTTTATACTTTTTAAAAACAGAATAGTAATAATTCTCAGTTGTTAATGTGTGAAGCTAAAATCTTGGCCATGAAGTTTGGAATAAGAATTTCATTATAAAAATTTCTTAGCTTGCTTTTTTATAGTAAATTGTATTATTTAAATTATTATACTAAGTAAGTTAAGATATAAATTTTAAATTTCCTACATTTGCTCCTTAATTTTTTTGTCTTATGTAAATTAGTCAAATTTTAAAATTCTTTTTCCTCTACACTTAAAGTTCTAAAATGCAAAGTTGATAATTACACATGAATGATAAATAATGTTTGGGAGTAAAAGAAAATACTTTTGATATTTTGGCAAATACAAATAGATTTCACATAAAGGAAAATTGCCATGTTTTGGAAAACAATCCTGTATTATTGATTCATGGAATTAGAGGAACATGAGAGAATTTCTGGAGCCCCCCCTCTGTGATGTTCTTCCTGTGTCTGATACTTTGTTACTTGTAGGACAGGTAAAGATAGGGTGGATCTTCTCTAGTTACAGCACTTCATTAGTTGCCTTTGTCAGCTCTGTGATCACACATAAAATGATATCAATATTAAAGGCCCTTCTGTTATATACGTGTGACAAGGCAGTCCTATTGGCTTAGGCGTGGCAACTCATTTAGGAATAGGATGCAGGGCAGTCTCAGATCCTTGACTCCATTTTTCACTTCAGAAATCAATTCATTTTCTGAGTTTTGAGGCTAATTCTGTGAGTCATAATGTTAGATTACTGCTGGGTTGCCCAGTGAGTCATAAACAGGTCATTGGCTATAGCATTTTTTTTTTTTTTTTTTTTTTAGTACTGGGGATCAAACTTAGGTCTCTGCTCTAAGTTATAATACTTCCCCATCCCATTTTTGATGTTATTTTAAACAGGGTCTCACTAGTTTTTAAATTGCCCAGGCTGGGTTTGAACTTGTGATCCTAATCTTTCTACTTCGGCCTCCCAGAGTGCCGGGATTACAGACCTGCATCCCGGGCCTGCCTATTCGGTGTATTTTTTAAATGTTCTGGGATTGATTTGTAATGGAATTTTAAATAGGTTAAGTGCTTTAGTTGAAAATTAAATTTTGCTTTAATTGACAAATTATTATTTGAACATAAAATGCAAATGACCTTGTTTAGCAAATGAACTAAATATAACTTTAGTTATAGGAGAAGTGATTCAAAATTGCTTTGAAGTTTTCTTAAGTTATATAGATTTTAATTTTTTTCTCATTTGCTTTGAAGTTTTCTTAAATTATATAGATATTAATTTTTTTCTCATTTGGAAGTGGCTAATGCATCAATTCATTGCACCCCTATGTGTTTGCAGCTAGCAGTACTGAACCTGGGAAACAATCTCTTAGAAGAAGTTCCAGAAGAGATGAAATACCTCACTTCCCTGAAGAAGCTTCATTTATTTGGAAATAGAATTTCTAGATTTTCATCTGGAGCATGTGGTAAGCTAGTGAAGGATGAATAACATTAATATCACATTTAATCTTCTGTTTTATGTTGCAGGATTGAAATGGTGAAAGTTCATATGCTTTATCGTTTTTGTTAGAGATATTTACGTATTACTTTTAAAATAAGAAATCTTGTAGGCAAATTTTTAAATTTTGTATTAAATATTTATTTTCATGTATGTTTATAGCAGGACAACTAGCAATAACTAAAATGTGGAAGACACTGAAATAGCCATCAACAGACCAGTGGATACAAAACACAACCGAGTCCTCACTTTCTTAAAGACAGATAGATTTGAAGCGTTTCTAGGTAAATGGTCCCAACTTGAGACCATCACGCTTAGTGAAGTGAGACAAACACAAAATTTGAAATAGTGCATGTTTTTTTCGTAATATGAGAAACTTAGAATATAGGCATTTTTATAGAATCAAATGGGTAATATTGGACGTTAGTGAGGATGAAGAGAGTGAAAGAGGGCCAAAGGTGGGAAGGGATTATAATGTTGATGTGATATATGTGCGTACCAAATATCCACGCTCATTGTAGCCATTATGTATTCCATATATATATATATATATATATATATATATATATATATATATATACAATTTTAATAAAATAGGGAAAAAGAGAATACCCTTACTGTTAATAAATTTACCAGTTTTCAGAATTTAGCTTTTTACTCAGGAGCCTGGAACTGGGCCAAAGAGAAACTTTTTGAAAGTCAAGAAAAACTGGCCCTTTTTACTATTAGTTTGGGTATCAAGTCACAATCTTCCATGAACATACTAAACTTAAGTCAGTTCAGGGGAAAATTTTAAAGAAAAATTATGAGATCTGACAAAAGGGACTGCTTTCTTCTCTAAAAAGGTAAATATTCTTTCTTTGTAGTATGTGTTTGTAATTATGGTTACATTAACTGGGGAGTCAGAACACATACAAATTGCATTTGATCATATTTACTCTTTGTTCTCTCCTTTTCCCCTCCCTTCCTAAAATCTCCTCATTTCTACAAAGTCTGTCTCCCTTTTCACCGCATCTCACTTTTAATTTTCTTTTCAAATGATTTATATTTTGGATTTCTCATTTAAGAGGAACCATTTCATATTTAATTTTCTTGAGTATTTTGTGCATATATATATATATATATAGTGGCAAAATTACAAATCCTTCACCTCTCCATTTTTGACCCTCCCACCCTCTTCCCCTTCCCCGCAGTTCCCTTTATTCCCCTCAATTAGTTCTACAAGATAATTGTGATCTGGGTTTCTTATATTAGAGAAACCATTCGATATTTAACCTTATCCTTCTGACTCACTTCACTGAGCATGATGGTCTCAAGTTGCATCCATTTACCTACAAAAGCTTCCAATCTATCTGTCTTTATAGATGAGTAATATTCCATTATGTACAAAATAATCAAGGTCAATATAAACATTATGTATTGTATCTATACGTATCAATAAAATAGAAAAAAATAAAAAATGGAAGGAATAGACAAAACTGTTATTTTCTGTTGTTAAAATATATTTAGCTTTTTGTTTCTGTTTTATTTAACAGGATTATGGTGTCAAGATCCATCCTTTTTTATAAATTATTTAAGCCTATCTTTCTTTAAGGCTGAGAAATCACTTTTTTATTCATTCATCTGTTGATGGATGTATAGGATGACTCCATAATTTATTTATTACGAATTTTTCTGTTGTAAATATGGATATGCATGTATCACTATGCTATTACAACTTTTCCTTTTTGGGGGAAGATACCTTAAAGAGATATAGCTGGATTAAATGGAATTCCTATTTTTAGTTTATTGAGGAATCTCCATACTGATTTTCATTGTCGTTGTACTAATGTACACTGTTACCAGCAGTATAGAGTTTTTGTTTTGTTTTATTTATTTTTTTTGATTTGTTTTTTCCTCCCCAAACCTTGACAGCATTTGTTCTTTGAGTCTTTAATGATAGGCATTTGTAGGGAGTAAGATCAAATCTCAGTGTTGTTTGATTTGCATTTTTTAATGGCTAAAGACTTTGAGCATATTTTCATATAATTATTGGCCATTTGTACTTCTTTTGAAAAGTGCCTATTCATTTCAGTTGTTCATTTTTGATTGAGAATTTTATTTTGGGTATTATTTTTATTTTTTATATATTCTAGATGTATGTCCTCTGTCTAAGGAGTAGCTGACAAGTATTTTTCCCATTCTGTAGATTGTCTCCTCACTTTGTTGATTGTGCCCTTTGCTGAGCAGAAGCTTTTAAATTTAGTATAATTCCATATGTTGATTTTTGTTTGGTATTATTTCTTGTGCATTTGGGGTTCTGTTCAGAAGGCCTTTGCCTTTGCCTGTGTCTTCAAGAATATTACCAATTTTGTTTTTCAGCAGATTTAGTGTTCTTATTTTTCAAATCTAGATTTTGGATCCATTTTTCTTTGATTTTAGTTTCACACGGATAACTGTTTCCCCTGGTACCATTAGTTGAAGAGGCTGTATTTTCTCCAGTGTGTGTTATTGGTGCCTTTGTCCATGCTTAGATAGCTAAAGAGCATGCTTTTCTTTTTGTTCTGCATCCTCAGTTCTAATCTCTTAGTTAACATTTCTGTATTTGAGCCATTCTTTTCTTTATTTTTGCCTTAAATCAATAACTTCTTCATTCCATATGAAACTTTTCTCATTTACCACAGATAGGATGTACTTAAAGAGTGATGTTGGCAGAGAGATCCAGGCATTTTTAACAGCTTTATTAACACATGTGTCTTTACCACCTGTGTCTTAGATCCTATGTTAGTCATCTTTCCATCACTGTGGTGTGATTCCTGAGAGAAACAAGGTAAAAGGAGAATAGATTTCTTTTGGCTCATGTTTCAGAGATTTTAGTCAATGGTTGCCTGGCCCTGTAGCTTTTGGGCCTTGGGTGAGACAGGTAATCATGTCAGAAAGTGAATGGTAAAGCCAAGCTTCTTATCTCATGGCAGCTGGGGCACAGAGGAAGAGGAGGAGGCTTGGGTTTTAGTATCCCCTTCAAACACACACTGCGAGGACTTAATTTTCTTTAACTAGGCCCTGATTCCTAAAGGTTCCTTCACTTCCCAATACTGTCATCAGCTAGGGATCAAGTCTTCAACACAACAGCACTGGGGAACTTTCCAGGTCCAGACCATAACAGTTCTCAACGGTAAAACTAGAAATATATTTGGAATTTTTATTAAACTCTGAGCCACGGGTGACATATGTGATCACTGTCATTGTAAAGCAACATTTGAAGCATTATTGTATACAGCATTGAATTCAGAGTTGTGTTTGGCAAAACAAACAGATGAAAAAACCAGATATAAGCTCTGGGATCAAATCTTCCTTCCTTCTTTCCTTCCTTCACCCATCCTTCTTTTGTTTCTTCTTTCCTTCCTCCTTCCCGTCCTTCTATTTCTTCTTTCTTCCCTTCCTTCGCTTCTTCCTTCCACTGGAGTTGGAACTCAGGTCTTCATACATCCTATGTAAGTGCTGTACCACTGTGGTACTAATCCCAGCCCTCAAACTAGAGCTTTGAAAATCTCATGTAATTGATACAAATTATCGTCTGTGTTATTTCCTGATTATCCAGGAATAGAAGTAATTTGGTGTCAGGCAGTTAAGTGCTGTGCAGCGTGGGTCAGAGAGCATTATTTTTTTTTTACACTTATCTACTGGAGTGAGGCATACATCCTCAAGCCGAGTCATATGCTCTTTGTTGAGGTTTGTGATATATTTGTGAAAGAGCTTCATTGTTCTGAGAAAAATATCATGTGACCTGAGACAAACTTGTAGCCTATGGGTTAAATCTGGTTTATAAATATCAATAGGTTGGTTCTGTTTTACTGACTTTTAAAAATGTTTGAACTAGATGCCAATATTTTCAAATAGAAGAACACTCAAAAAGGTCTAGATCTCTGACCCTTTGATTTTAAAAAAGAAAGATTAAGGAACACTGCCATCAACTGCATGTCAACTATTGTGAGGTATCAGCTGCTTAGTGGTATTCCTTGTTGACAAGAAATATGCTTATCTTTTTGGTTCCCGTACAGGCATTTAAGATTGAAATCTTTATCTGCCTTGTCTGTGAATATTCTAATATGAGAGTTGTGGGATGGTTGTGAATACATGGAAAAATAGAACATATCTGTTCAAAAGAGAAAGAGTGGGTTGTGGAGGGAGGAGACAGGGACAAGAAGATATAAATATGAAGCTCAGAGGAGCTCTACTGGAAAGTAAATTACATGTTTTGCAGAGATATCAGAAGGGTCCATCCCTGATTCTGAGTGCCTTTTAGTTCTTGGTTCCTGACTGTGAAGAGCCTGGTTGTGCTTTCTGTTCTTACACACCTTGACTAAGCTTTTTAACTTTGTGAAGAAAAAAATTTCCCTTTTGCCTGAGCCAGTTGAAGATGATATCATCCACCATCAAACAAAAGAGCCTTCTTGGCCATTGGAAGAAAACAGCAGGAAAACATAGTGATGTATAATAGAAAAATGACACAAAATTATTTTCTAACAGATGGCTAGAGTAACTCAAATTATTTTTTAACAGATGGCTTACAAAATTTGATCATGCTTAATCTGAACAACAATCGGTTTACTCAGCTTCCTCAAGAAGTCAGCAAGTAAGTTTGTTTCTAGCTGAATGTCGTGCTCCTTTCTACCCCATCTTGATGTTTGAAAGTGTGCCCAGCTCATGTCCTTGTGGGCTTGTATGTCATACAGAGATCTGAAGTACGGAAGAGAGACACTAATGTTAAGCAGATGGTTCCTCAAACACTGTGGAGAAATGAGAAGGAACATGACTTGGTAGTCTAAATGTAAAAAAGGGGATTTCATTCGACTCTTGAAATTCTAAAGTTGATGTTATTACTAATCTCCCAATTCTGGGTTTCTTGAGGTTTGCTTAGCCACAGGATTGGGGACATTATGTTTTATTTCACCTGAATGTTGTAAGCCATTTTGAACTTGACTGGAAAGGTAAAATATAAAAGCTTAGACTTTTAAAGTATGATGTCATTTTTATAAAAACAAACTTCTACAGTTTATTATCATTAATAACAACAAAACCTGCTGTGTTCCCTTGTCCCACACATCTGCACATACAGGCTCCCATTACAGCACCTTTCTGGAGCCAGCCGAGGACCTTGTCCTCCTGCAGGCAGAATGCCCTCTTGGGCTTCTCCTCTGACAGATGGAGAGAGCCCCTGCTCAAATTTCCTTTGGAGACTCCCTTTATTGCCTGTTGAACAGAACCAGATGTAGGACACGGAGCGTCCAGAGTTTTAAAGGAGGATTGAGAACTGTGAACGGGCCCCAACACAGGACTTTATGCACCATCTAAATTCTATTTTGATTCACTTGTCTACACTTCAGCTAATGTATTATTTTTCTAAATACATGTTAATAGGGAAAGTAATATTTTAAGTAAGGGCAACTACAAAAAAAAACCCCTGAAACAATCTAATTTCTTTAGAAGAGAAATACTTACGAAAATGCTAAGAACTGCTTACTATTCAACATATTGAGTTAATCAGTAGCTTGACAATTGATGTATGTATCAATGGTGATATAGTGAGAAGAAGGCACCTCAGGAGGGCTTTTGCTTAGCATACGTGGGTTTGAGATACATCTTACTGTAGCATTCATCAGTAGGCTTTTTATCTTGAGGAGCACTTTGTTGTAGGAGAGTATCACAAAGCATTCACCTTCTGTTAGTGTACTTTTGGGTTATTTCAAGTTTAGAGCTATGATGAATTAAGTTATTATAAATATCCTTGTACCAGTCCTTTTGGGAATGTGTGTTTATTCAATTTCTAAGGGTGGAATTGTGGGGTCATAAAGTAAAAGGTATGTATATAGATTGCTTTTGAAAGATTCGACAACCTGTTTGCAAAGTGGTTGCACCATTTTACATTCCAATAAGTATTTAAACATTTTTATTTATTCTAGTTGGTGCAAAATAAAATCTCATATTAGTTTAATTTACATTGTTCTAGTGACTAATGTTGTTAAGCATCTTTTTATGTTCTTTTTCACCATTTGTGTATTTTCTGTTGTGAAGTAGCTATCTCTGGATTTTGTTCATTTCATAATTGTTTCTTTTTCTGGCATATCTCAGTGGTTACTCAGTTCCATTTCCCAGCAACACATAGATATTATCCAGGTGTGGTGGTGCAACCTCATAATCCTAGCCCATGGGAAGCTGAGGCAGGATTGCTGTGAATTTGAGGCCATCCTGGGGTATATAGGGAGTTCAGGACCAGACTGAATTACAGAGTGAGACTCTGTCTCAAAAATAAATAATAAATAAATAAACATGTGCTCTTTTTTTCTTAAAATTGAGTCATAAGTGTTCTTTATTTTGGCTATGAGATTCACAAGAATATGTATTTCAAGTATTTTCTTTCAGTCTGTGATTGTCTTTCAATTTTTTTTTTTTTTTTTTTTTTTTTTTTTGAGACAGGGTCTTGCTCTATAGCTTAGGCTGGTCCTGAACTCACTGTGTAGCCCAGGCTGGCCTTGGCTTCAGGACAATCCACCTGCCTTAGCCTCCAGAGTACTGGGATTACAGGTGTGTGCCACAATATGCAGCTTTATGTGGTGCTGGGGAATTGAACTCAGGGCCTTGCATGTGCTAGGCAAGTGCTTTAACCACTATGCCATTCCTCCAGCCCTCAGTTTTCTAAATAGTAACTTTGATATGCTGGAATTTTTGCTTTGATGATGACCAGTACATAAATATATTTTAGAATTGTTTGTGCTTTTTTGTGGTCTTTTCTATCTTCTTTTGCATGATGAAGTTTTAGTCTTTGTTTGGATCTGCATTCCATCTTAAATTAGTGTTTGTTCATGGTATGAAGCAATGGTCAACATTCATGTTCCATACATCTGTCCAATTGCCCAGGACCTCAGGGGATGGTAGGTGCAAGGCAAATTTCATAACCTCATCCCGGTTATGAAAGCTGCATTCTAATGCATTAATCACCTCTCATCTCCTAATACCATCACATCAATATTAGACGGTAGCCTGAATTTTGAGGAGACACAAACATTCAAACCATAGCACTATCATTTCTCCAATACCATACTCTCTGTGGTAGCTATTAGGGATTTTTTGAATTTCTGTATATGTTTTAGAATTGATTTTTAACAATTTTTATACCAAAAAACCCCCTCTGTATAGCCAGGGATTGTGGGTCATACCTGTAATTCTAGAACACTGAGAGGCTCAAGCAAGAGGATCTCAACGTTGAACTCAGCCAGTGCAACTCAGTGACTGAAAAATCATTCTATAGAATGCCTGTGTTCTGGGTTTCCCAAATCAGAGAAACAATGTGATATTTAATTTTCTGCATTTGACTCATTTCACGTAAATCACCACTCTTTAGCTCAGCTTCCCACCCCTAAAATACACTGCAGTGGTCAAATCTTGATGCCCCTTCTCTGAGTCCAGCAGATCCCTTTATTGGCATATTTGCCAAAAGTTCTCTTTTTCTATATTTTGCTATATTTTTGTTGAGATTCTTTAACAAAGCCTCACCCACCAGTCCACAGAAGAAAGGAACTACAGCACTATAATTCATAAGGCTAGTAAATGCGAGAAAGAAAAAGAGAGAAATTAAATTTCAAATGCCTTAGCTAGTACTGAAAGGTAAATGTACATTCAAAAGACATTCATGTTATCATCATTACATCAATCAGTTTTCTTAGGATAAATTTACATCAAAGATTGAATAAGTGAATCACTACAATAAACAAACATTTACATCAAATTGCTAAATGAAATGTACTTAAATCGATATTACATACGTATATTATGCTTAAAGCAATAGATATAATAGATATAAGCATACTTAGCTATTTAAAAATTTTTAAACTTTTATAAATTATTCAACCATTCATAAATTCATGCACACATATTTTAAAAAGATTTTATACCAATTCCCTATGTTGAATATATTTACTATGTCTTGCAAACTAATATACTGTTACAAATAATAATTATGTGGGGAGATTTCACAGATTTTTATGAAACATTTGGTACTGTTTTAGAAGTATACCAATCAAATGATTCAAATACCAGTCTAATTTTTTTACATTTTCTTTTTAGATGTTTCCTTTCCTTCATGTTTTTTGATGTGCTGCTTGTCACTATTTCTCTCAAAGACTCCTTCAAGTATTTTTTGCAATGGTGTGCTAGTGGTTGCAAATTTCTATAGGGATTCTTGGTAATAAAATTTTTTTTTACTTCTCTTTCAATTTTCAGGAATAATTTTGCTGGATACAGCCTGGGTTGATATTTGCTGTCTTTAAAAGCTGGAAATATTTTGTTTCAGGCCCTCCTGTCCTTTAAAGTTTGTACTGAGAAATCTCCAGTAATTTGAATGAGTTTGCCTTGGTCAAATATTGTCTGTCTTTCTCTTGCTGTTTTTAGTATTTTTTCTTCTTGATGTATTTCTGAGGCTTTGATTTTACTATGTTGTGGCAAGTCTCATTTCTCATTGAGGTTATTTTGTGTTCTATATGCTTTTTGTGGCTGAAAATTAAATTCTTTTTCTAGATTAGGAAAATTTCTTGCATGATTTCAGTGAATAAATTCTTTACACCTTCCGTGCTGTCTTCTGCTCTTTCTTCCACACCCATCATTCTGAGATTACTTCTCTTTGAATCATCTGTTATATCCAGCTACTTTGCTTATTTCTAATTTTGGAGTCATGCCTGATTTGTTTCCTCAGCCTTTTATTCAAAAATCTGAAATTCTGTCTTCACAATGTTCAAGTTGACTTTCCCTGCTGTCAAATGAGTTTTCATATCCTGAATTTCAGCAAGATTTCTTTTCAGAATTCCCACTTCTCTATTAAAATGTTCCTTTATATCTTGCATTTGCTTGTTTACTTAGCCGATTTTTTTATTTTTGGCTTCTGTATGCTCAGTAAGCTTTGAATCCATTAGGACCACTATTTGGTTACTAAATTCTTCTTTAAGCTTATTGATCAATGCTTGCATTTCTTTGAGGATATCTTGTTTGAACTGATTGTTCAGCTCATTTATTTGCTTTTTGACTTCCTTCCCTATGAGTTCCACTATTTTAGGGCCCATGACATTCATTTCTGGGGGCTCAAGCTTGTTTGTGGTTGTCCTGTTGCCTTCTCTTCTTCCCATGTTTTTGTTATTAAGGGACTTCACTTGAAAGACCTAGCTGAGAGGTTTTCTTTGAGTATGAGGTTGTGTGTGCAGAGCTGAAATTCCTCCAAATTTTATGCTGGGAGTAGGCAGTGAGGGAAGACCTAACAGCCTGATGGCCTCTGAAGTGTCTTGATCACCCCCAACCCCTCAGCAAAGCTCCCCTGTCTTTCCTGGCTTCCCTCCTCCTGAGGGTGGGGCTTTCCGCCCTCTGAGGCACTCCTACTGCACCCAGCCAATCAGGAAATCAGAAGCCTTTCCCTCCTCCCCACAACTGTCTGTTGTGGCAGTTTTTTTTTTTTTTTTCTAGGCACTGATGTACTCTTATGAGCTTTCTTTTACTCTAATTGGTTCAGTCTTAGGCTCTTTTTAAAAAATGACTCCTCCTTATGTCATTGCCTGTTATGGCTGCTGAGTGCTACTTCTGATGTAGGCTCCAGGAGGCCTTTTCTATGGCAAGCTCACAGTGTGTTTGTAGTATGCAGTATCTTCCGGCTTTTGTTTAGAGGCTGAGGCTACCACCTGGTGTCGATTTCCATTTCTCCTGAATCCTGCTTACCTCGGCCTGAGGTTCTCATCTGCACACCTTCCTCTATCTGTTGATGCCGGCAGCTGAGGGCCACACTTAGTTGGCTGCCATTTCCCTCCATTTCCCGTATGTCTTCAGGATTTCTGATCTTCCTGTGGCCTTCTTTTGGTCGTTGGGGCACTCCTTCCTCTTCTAGCTAGGTCTGAGGTTCTGGACTCCAAGCCAGCTTTCCTCTGTATGTGGATACTGGAAGCTCCCAGATGCTCACACAGCCTTGTGCAGTCTCCTGGAGTGCTGGTTTCCCCCCCACTTCCAATGTCATGTTGAGATTTCTGATCATCCCCTCACCTCCTTTCAGTTGTTGGGGCACTCCCCCCTCTTGTACATTGCAGAGGTGTTTTTTTTTTTTTTTTTTGACTATATTCTCAACTTTGTTAAGTGGTTCCAGGTGAAGACATTGTGCAGCTCTGTTACTTGGCCACCATCTTGACTGGAAGTCCTTTCTCTATCTTTTTTTTTTTTTATTATTATTTGAGACAAGGTCTCAATTTATAGCCCAAGTTGGTTCTGAACTCACTTTGGAACCCAGGCTAATCTGGACCTCATTGCAATCCTTCTGCCTCAGGATCCTGAGTGCTGAGATTATAGGTGAGCACACCATGCCCAGAGTATGTGGTGCTGTGTTGAGCCCAGGATGTTGCACTTGCCTACAGCACTTTAACCATGGTGCTGTTCCTCTAGCCTCTCTGAGCTTGCTCTCTGACATGGTCTCTGTATGTATAAGTGTAAAGAATAAGACTAGAATTTCTTTTTTTAAAACTTAATACAGAGAGCTGAAGAAAAGTAAGCCTACCAACATAAAGGATCCTATTAAAAAGTGGGCAAATGAAATGAAGAGGCAGTTCACTCATGAAGAAGTACAAATGGCCAATAGATACATGAAAAGATGTTCAACATCTCTAGCCATAAGAGAAATGCAAATCAAAACAATGCTAAAATACCATCTCACTCCAGAGAGAATGGCCTATATCAACAAGTCAAATAGTAATCAGTGCTGGTGAGGCTGTGGGAAGAAAGAACCCTCCTGCACTGCTGATGGGAATGTAAATTCATACCACCACTTTGGAAAGCAGTAATGGAGATCTCTCAAAAGACTAGAAATAAATATCCCCTTTGATTCAGCGACACCTCTCCTGGGAATATATCCAAAAGAGGCCAAAACAACACATAATAGAGATATATGTATACCCATGTTCATAGCAGCACAACTAATGATAGCTAAAATATGGAAGTCACCAAAATACCCTTCAACAGACCAAAGAGTACACGAACTGTGGTATTTCTACACAATGGAATACTATGCATCTACAAAGTCCAACAGCGTGGAGGCTTTTGCAGGCAAATGGAAGAAACTAGAGAACATCATGCTTAGTGAAGTGAGTCAGAAGCATAAGGTGAAACATCAAATGGTCTCTCTGATATGAGAGACCCAGATCACAACTATCTCATGGAACTTAAAGGGAAAAACAAAGTGAACCACGGGGGTAGGACGGGAGGGAAGAAGGGGTGGTTAGGAAGAGGGACAAAAGGAGAGCAGGAAAGTCCTTGTCACCTTGACAAGATATGTAGGTGCACAAAATGCTCAACTTCATTGTAAACCTTAAATCTTGAGCTTATACATATCAATAAAATGGGGGAAAAACTTAAGTATTGATTAGATATTTATGGCATAGATATATGATTATAAAAAATCTTTGAAAATGTCATTTCCACAAGGATATTTTATGCTGAAATAATTTATAGTAGCTTTAAAGATTTGACTGAAGGTTCAGATAAACTACAAATATGACATGTAACTTCTGATACATCATGTTGATAAATTGACTATCTTTTGTAAATTTTACTCATATACTTTTTAAAAACTTTTTTTTAGATTAAAAAGTCTTACATGTTTGAATATGAATTCTAACCAGCTAGTGAGTATTCCTAGAGAACTTTGTTTCCTTATGAATCTGTCTGAACTTCATCTTAACTTCAATCAACTCATTTGCATACCTGAAGAGATTAAATTTTTAAAGAAGCTCCAGAAGCTTTCTCTGGGTAGGAACAACATTGAAGAGTTGCCAAAGGTACCCACAGCATGGAACCTCATCTTTTGGAAGGGTGGGGGGATCCATCATAACATGGTGGGAAAGGGTTTAGATTAGATTTAGGTGTTGGTATATAAGCCATCTCTTACTTTCACTCAAGGTAGATGTAGTCAGTTCCCAAAACCCTAAAACAGAAGAGCGTTCTAATTTGAAATATTCCAGGTGCTCCCATATTTAATAAATAAAACTGTAAAGTGATTACTTAAATTTGAATTTCAGATTAGCGACGATTAATTTTTAGTATATGCGTGTCCCAAGAGTTATACTTATAATGAAGAACAAAGAAATCTTAATCATTGTTTGTCTGAGATTTAAATTTAGGGGAGTATTTTATGTTTCACCTAGTAACTATCTGTCTCGAACAAAAGACAAATTCCTCTTGGCTTAGAATGTGTACCACCATATGTGCTTCTAGTGTTCCTGTATTGTATTCTCAGTTCTCCAGCCCTCCCTTGGTGTGGAAGATACTTGAGCTCTTTGTGAATCAGTGAGCTCCTTGGCTCTTTTATTTTCTTGCTTCCTTTTGGATATGCATGGTGAGAGGCACTGACAGGAAGTAGAAATGCAAAAAAAAGAGCAAACCTACCACATGGTATTCCCATGATACCTTCGTGTTTCTAGAAGGCAACAGTCAATGTCAGGTGGTTCTCTTCTGGACCACTGACACTTCACTGTAGCCCTTTGGTATTAGGATGGGAGAGAACTTGCTGCTCCTAGCTCTGCATGTTGATAGAACTGTGGTTGGTGATTCAAGGAGACATAGTGCTCCTGAAACCCGGTAAACTGTTATTGTTGGTTTCTTAAAATTTCCTCAAATTTCTGAGTTGAGAGTTTTTTCTTTCTGGGATCGTATCAATGGACTTACTGTCCTTTAGGTAAATCAGAGTTAAGCTGGTTAAAAATGCTTGTTAAACAATAAGGTAAGAAACAAAAAAGTGATTAATAAGGAACACATATAAATGGAAAGTACTTACAAATTCACTTTTTCTTATGAAGATGTTCCCTTTAAAAATTCTATGCATGTTATAAAGTGATTGATGAAAATACTAAAATGATGAACTATACATATTTCAAATTTTCCCTTAGATTTATTGAAAATTCTAAATCTACAAATAAGAAATATATCTTGAAATTAAAAATTTATTACAACATACCTTTATTTGAGGGAAAGATCGTAGTAGTTCATCTCAAATCAGATGAACCATATTATTTAGTGTTTGTAATAGCCATATAACATGGCCCTTCTTATTAGTCCCGTTTTAGGATAAAGAGCAGGGCTTTACTGTAACCTGGACAGTTTAGAAACCCTGTCTGTCTGTCTTAAATGTCTGTCCTTCAAATTTTTACTTTTATTAGACTTTTTGAATTCTAAGAAATATGTTTTAAAATTTTAAATGCTAATAAGTTCCATTGTGCATTTTCAGTGCCTGTGACCGTTTATATTATTAGACTTTAAAATCATAGAATGGCATCACAATTTAGCTTTGAAAAATTCCCAACCAATCTGTGAAGTTTGCTTAGTATTGACCTGTCCAACTGGTCGGGCCATCCTGGCTGGTGAAAATATACCATCACACTGGACATAGGGATTTGTTAAATATGACTTACACCAGATCAATGAGATGGAACTTTGCTGAAACAAATGTCTTCTTTGTGTTGACATTGCTAAGGAAAATGTAAGCCCAGATGTGGCGGTGTCTATCTTGCCATTCTTTGGGATTCGCTGGCTTTCATGATGCAGTCACAGAAGTCAGAGATAATAACACAATTGAGCTCTCAGGACCAGTGATATACAATGTCAACAGTTAATTTTTTTTTCTATTTTCAGTCAATTTATTCATGATAGTTTGGGCTGGATTTCTTTTCCTTTGCAACCCAAATAAGCCTGAGTATTTAACTCAATAGACCTGCAGAAAAGACCTTTTACAACCCGACCTCTTCTTTTGTTAGTCCTTTTTTCTCCCTCTGAGTCTTTGCTTTACTGGATTTCCTGCAGTTCCATCTCAAGTAACTGTCTCTTAATGGAACATTCACTATTTGAAGGAGTCAGTGAATCTCAGTTTAAACTTCACCATCTTCCAGGTACTTTATTTCCTAATGTTCAAAGTCCTGTTATTTTTCTCATATTACTGTGTCTTTAACTCTTCAGAGAACTTAATCTCATAATGCAACTTTGTAATCATCTGTAAGTTTTACTTTAATTAAAGGCTTGTGGGGAATGTGCAGATGCAAAGACAAACAACCACAATAAAATCAAAAACAATAGCAGCAGATGTCATGTCAACAACAATACGATGCAAATTGGCACAATCAGGTGCTTGTGAGTGGTCTGGCAACATTTATAGTTTAGTTTAATGGATGTTGAAAACATAGTGGGTGTCTGAAATCTTCATAGCTAGCACAATAGTGAGGAGAGTGTCATAGCAGTCGAAAGGTATGTGGAACTTAAGGAAAGGAGCACAGTTAGTGTTCTCAGGGTCTCCCTTAGTTGGAGGGAGTGCCCTTTCCGATCCAAAGTCACGGTCTTCCAACAGCATCCCACAACCTGTGACCGGGCAGGAAAGGAATATTAAGGTTTTGCCATTCCTGTCTGATGAAGAACAAATGAAAGACATAAATCCTATTCTACAGCTTTCCACCCGTTTGAAGGAATTCCTGTTGGGTCTGTGTCCTGCATTTGCTTTTCCTTTTCCCAAATCCTACTCTTTGACTCTGCCTTTTACAGGGGTGAATCCCTAAAAAAACTTCCAGTGCTACAAACACCATCTTACCCTGCGCTTTCAGAGAATTTAACCTATGATAACATGTGATCAAACCAAAGTAAATGAATTTTGACATTAGAGACATGATATTTCCCAAGGGAGAGGACTGGCCATTGAGTTGGAGGGACATTTCAGAAATATATCTACAGTAGTTGAAATCATTTAGCAAATAACACCAATATTTTTCAATTAAAATGGTCTTTGGTGTTTTTATTTATAAAACTCACCAGTTATTCACGTGGTAGTAGATAATATTAAAATCTCATGCAGCATAACAACATCATAGTTACTATGATACTGCATAGTCACATTGGGTATGTAGATACAGTAACAGATTTTACTTCCTTTATAAGGAAAAAAGACTTGTCCTAGCACAGTGCTAAGTAAAACCTAAATGTTTAATAAACTTTTGTGGAATTATCAATGGAGACAACATGCCAGAATTATTCAGGCTTTCTGCTCTCAGATTCTATTTTGATAATAATCTTAATTTCTATCAAGGCCTCACTACGTAGTAGGCCATTTAATAAGCACTTCACATTACAAACTCGTTTAATCTGTTCACCAACCACCTGAAGTGAATTTCTATTAATATTTTCATTTTACAAATGAAGAAATCAGAGTACAGAGTTTTTTTTTTTTTTTTTAGAAATTTGCTCATGGTTTCAGTTAGTAGCTGTCAGAGGTGAAATTTGAACCTAGAAATGGTCTTAGTCATAACATATTGTGTAGCTTTGGGCTGAGTGGAGAAAATAAGCTTGTTGTCTGAGAAACTGATCAGGTAATTGGGAACGATTGTTTCTTCCATGAAAGGGAAAATGCTTATGGTTTTAGGTATTAGATTTTTAAAAAAAATCTCTCTTTTGTTTTCTGACACAGGAGATTTGTGATCTTAAAAACCTAAGAGTCCTAGACATAGCTGGAAATATTGTTCAGATATTTCCACGAGGAGTAAGTAGAGTCAACTTCTATATAATTGTACAATAATTTTGTTTATACTATGGGAATAGAAAAATACAGGCAATCAGTAAAAGCTGTAGTCATTGGAACCTTAAATTATATGAATGACTCAAAGATTTACTTTGTTCTAGAATTTTAAACCTGTTTTTTACCCTTCTTTGTGTTCTGTGCCTGTTGAACTTGTTTAAACCAAGTGAATTCTGATTGCCATTATCAATATTTTAATATATCTGTTATGGTTAATATTTTTCAGTTATTATGTACTGCTGTTAGTCACTTTGGATATCTTGAAAATATTCCCAGGGTGTAAACTTTTATCCCCTGTAATTAAGCCAAAGGTTGCATTTTTGTCAGTTGTTTTGAAGCCATAAACAATGGAAAATGCACCTTTTCCCATTTGGAAGTGAGTTTTGGCTTGGTTTATTTCTAATAACTGGCATCTTCTTTTTCTCTTGGAAATTTCTTTTTTCTTGTGAAAAAATGGAAGGTTAGCTTGTTCTGTTTTTTTTTTTTGTATGTAAGTGAACATACTTGAACATTCAAGGTAATAATTAGAAGTCCATTAATTCATGAGGTATTAAATAATTAGTTGTTCACCTTGTAATTATTTATTCTGATTAATCGACCCGAAATTGAGGTCTCTTTCATGATCTGTAACAATATTTTTATCCTAATGATGATTCATGAGTTGAAAATGTGTGGTTTAGGAAAAAGATATGTTTTTATTGTGGTAAAATATAGATGACATAAAATTTTACAATTTTAATCATTTTAATTGTAAGGTCTGTAATGATAATTTCATTCTATCACTACCTACACCTTTAGAATTGTTTTCATCTTCCCCGATTAAAAGTCTGTATCCATTAGACAAACTTCCTATTTTCATTGTAGCACTTACTTCAGAAGTTTCTGTAAATATAAAATGATACTATTTTAAAATAGGATTTTTTTCTCCCTTCTGTAAAACACAACTCTACTTTTTTTGTATCTGTGGGTGTGGCTGAGTACTTCATATAAGGGGATACATACATCATTTGTTCTTTGGTTACTGGCTTAATTCACTTAGCATGCCTTCAAAGGTTACCTGTGCTGTAATGTGTAAAAATTTCCCTCCGTTTTTTTTTTTTTTTCTAGGTGGAGTGATATGTATTTACATGCTTATACAGAATTCTTTGTATCCATTCATCTGAGGTGGAACACTTGGGCTGTTTCCACCTTTTGCTATTATAAATAATGCTGGTATAAGTATAGCTATACAAATGTTTGTTCAGGTTTCTGCTTTCAATTCTTCTAGGCATGTACCTAGAAGTGGTGTTACTAGTGAAGGAAGTCTTGTTTATTTTTTTTTAAAGGATTCACTACACTATTTCTGAAACTTACAGTTTTAAATGTTTGATAAGAATTAGTAAGAATTAGCTGTTATTAATGTTGACTCGGTGAATGCTACATGATTTTATTTGTTATGTGAGGGTTTTTCTTTTTCTTTCTTTTTTTTTGTGACAGAATCTTGCTTTGTATCCCAGGCTGGTCCTAAACTCACTGGTGTAGCCCAGGCTGTCCTTGGACTCAGGAAAATCCACCAGGCTCAGCCTCCCAAGTTCTGGGATTATAGGTGTGTGCCACCACGCACAGATTTATGTGATGCTGGGGAATCTAACCCAGGGCCTTGTGCTTGCAAGGCAAGTGCTTTAACTGCTGTGCTGTTTCTCTAACACCTGTCCCATGAGTCTTAATTTAACTCTCTGTGCCCTGTAATGCCTCTCTTTCTTTTTTACCCTACCATTTTTGTTAATATATATATATATATATATATATATATATATATATATATATATATATATAATACATAATGTTTACAATGAACTTGAGTATTTGGTGTACATATATATCACATCAGTATTACAATCCCTTCCCCTCCCCATTTTTGGCCCACCAATACCCTGCCCATCCCCCCTGTAACTCCCACTGTCACACTCATTTGATTCTATAGAGCGCCTGTGTTTTCCATTTCCCAAATCAGAGAAACCATGTGATATTTAACATACTTAATTTTCTGCATCTGACTCACTTTACCATCCAAACTACTATTTTTTAGCTCAGTTTTGCACCTCTACAATGAGTTGCAGTGGCCATATCTTGATGCTTCTTCTCTGGGTTCAGTAGAGCCTTTTGTCAAGGTGATTTGCCAAAAGTTCTTTTCTTCTGTATCTTACTATATCTTTGTTGAGATTCTTTAATTTGGCCTCACCCACCCCGTCCACGTAAGAAGAGAGCTACACTAATGGAGTTCATAAGGTTTAGAAAACGTGAGAAAGAAAAATAAGTTAAATTTCAAATTTCTTAGCTGAGTACTGAAAGATGAATGTTTGTACATTCAAAAGACATTCAGAGTGTCAGTGCATCAATCAGTTTTCTTAGCATAAAGTTACATCCAAGACCAAATAAATGAATCACTACATTAATCGAACTTAAGTCTGTATTGAATTGTGACATTAAATGAACTTAAATCTATATCACATAAGTATACTACACTTAAAACAATAAAGTGGCATGCTTAGTTATTTCAGATTTTTTTAACTTTTGTAAATTATTTACTCACGTTTCACTGATTACTAACATTTTGCCAGATTTGGTTTATCATTTTCCCTACCTATCCGTCCCTAACTTCATGCATACATATTTTTAAATATTTTATATCAGTTCTCCATGTTGAATATAATTACCATGTTTTGCAAACTTACATACTTTTAAAATAATAATTATGGGGGAAGATTCACAGATTTTATGAGACAGTTGGTGCTGTTCTAGAAGGATACCAATCAAATGATTCAAACATTAATTTATTTATTATGCTTTCTCTTGAAGTGTTTCCTTTACTCCATGTTTTTTGGTGCTGCTTCTCTCTTTGCTTCTTTCAAAGATTCCTTCAAGTATTTCCTGCAATGCGGGCTAGTGGTCACAAACTTCTTCAGGGATTCTTGGTCATGAAAATTTTTAAGTTCCCTTCAATTTTTACAGATAATTTTGCGGGATACAGCAACCTGGGTTAACACTTGCTGTCTTTTGAGAGTCTCATGCTCTGCTGACTGAGCTAGCTGGGCCCACTTGCTGTCTTTTAAAGCTTGAAAGATCTTGTTCCAGGCTCTCCTAGCCTTTAAAGTTTGCATTGAGAAATCTGTAGTAATTTGAATGGCTTTGCCTTGGTAGAATAATGTCTGTTTTTGTCTTGCTGTTTTTAGTATTCTCCCTTTAGGTTGCATTTCTGAGGTTTTGATTATAATATGTCATGGCGAGTCTCATTGCTGGTTGAGGTTATTTGGTGTTCTGTCAGCTTTTTGTACCTGAAAATTAATTTCTTTTTCTAGATTAGGGAAGTTTTCTTGCATGATTTTAGTGAATAAATTCTTTATACCTTGGGTGCTGTCTTCTGCTCTTTCTCCCACACCCACCATTCTGAGATGAGTTCTCTTTGAATCATCCATCAGCTGTTATAACCAGCTACTTTGCTCATTTCTAATTATGGAGTCAAACCAAAGTTTAGCATTTGTTTCTTCAGCCTTGTATTCAAGGTCTGAAATCCCGTCCTCACAATGTTTGAGTCAGCTTCCCCTGCTTTCCAATGTATTTTTAATATCCTGAATATCAGCTAGATGTCTTTTCAGAATTACCATTTCTCTATCAAGATGTTCCTTCATAGCTTGCATTTCCTTGTTTACTTCAGCCAGCTTTTTATCTGTGCCTTCAAATATGCTCAGTGAGTTTTGTCTCCATTAGGACTGCTATTAGATTAGTAAGTATCTTTTTAAGCCTGCTGATGAATGCTTGCATTTCTTTGAGACTATCTTGTTTGAACTGGTTGTTCAACTCGTTTAGTTGCTTTTTGACTTCCTTCCCTATTAGTTTCACTATTTCTGGGCCCATGGCATTAGTCTCAGGCATCTCTGTGGGTGTCCTGTTGCCTTATCTTCTTCCTATGTTTTTGTTATTGAGGGACTTCACTTGAAAGGCCTAGCTAGAGGTTTCTTTGAATGGCTATGATGGTGTGTGTGAGGAGCTGCAGTTCCTCTGAGTTCTGTGATGGGAACAGGCAGTGAGGGTGGAACTAACAGTTTTATGATCTCTGATGTGTCTTGTTCACCCCAAGACCCTTTAGGAAAGCTCTCCTGCCTGTTCTGGCTTTCCTCTCATGACGGGGGTGGGGAGGTGCTCTCTGCCATTGAGGTACTCCCACTACATACACCCCAGCCTTTCAAGAGGTCAGTGGCCTTTCTCTCCTCTCTACAGCTACCTTTTACAAATGCCAATTTCTTCCTAGGCACTGCTTAAGACCCCTGGTGTGCTCTTTTGAGCTTTCTTTTACTCTAATCAATTCAGTCCTGAGCTCTTTTTTTAAAAAATAGCTCCTGCTTACATTATTGCCTGTTATAGCTGCTGAGCACTGCTGCTCATCTGGGCTCCAGGAGGCCTTTTCTAGGGGGAGCTCACATTGTGTTTATAGTATGCACTACCTGCAGGTTTGATTTTTTGGAGGCTGGGACTGCCAACTGCTATTACTTAGGCCTGAATAATTCAGAGTACTTCTTACAGTATCTGAATCAATTTTGTCTCTGGAGCACAGTGGTAGTTACATTTAACTAAGAAATTTAAAATTAGTAGCTTGGAAAAGAAGTGAGGCAGCTAAGTGATAATTCTGTTTCCCAGTTCAAACTATGAAGGGAGAAAGTGAACAGTTGCCTCTATGACTTTTGACAAAGGGGAAAGAAAAAAGGTATTGTTGTTTGGTGCTAAAGAGCTCTGGATAGAGCATCGATGAGATTTCTGAAAGAACATCGTTACCAATTTCTCTGTAGACCTAAAAGTCAGGGCTGAAAATTTAGTCTCTGAAGTATCTCTGATTCAGCTCTTTCAACAAGGAAGATAATAAATTACTGGGTTTTTTTATTTTTCTTGAAACAATTTAAAAAAATCTTTTAAACAATATCTTTCTCTGGCTTGTCTTTTACCCGGGAGCCCAATCATTTTCTAAACTACAATCACTTGAAAAAGTTGACCTAACAAGAGAAAAAATTTTAAAGATCATCACTAGGGGGCATCATGAGGTTTATCTTTGATGTGAACTTTATAACACATGTACAAAACATTGTGACCCTGACAGAAAGCTTCCTATTTCAGGAATACTCAAGTTCAACATCCTCCTTTAGCAATCTGTCTAACCACTTCACCATTTGATTTTGACTACTTTTCAAATTAGAAGTGGCATTAGAAGTTATCTTTCAGGATTGATACTTTGCAGTTATTTGCAGTTATTTAGTGGCTTACAAATTTGATAAACAATTTGCACATTATAAATCTATATGATACTGAACAATCTTTTGAAGATGATAGATTGAGTACCATAATTCCTGTATGGAGCTGAAGATGTTAAGACTAGAGAATTAATTTGCCTGGAACCCTCGAACTTGTGTGCACATTAGAATCTCTTGGGTGGCTTGTCAAAACCCTGAAGCCTGGGCTGCACTCCCAGAGTTTCAGTCAGTAATCTTGGGAAGCCCAAAAATTTGAATTCCTATTAAGTTACAAGGTGATGCTGATGTTGCAAGTCTGGGGACCACATTTGGAGAACCACTGTCCTGAATTATAGAGCAGTTGTGGAGCTAGACCTTAAACTGAAGACATTTAACTGCAAGGTTAGTACTCCTATCCTAGTGTACTTCCTCTGAGGGGTCCACTTGTCTCAGGAGTGACTGACCAGGGTAGTCATTGTTATGCTAGATAAACAAAGAAGACATTTATCTCATTGGGACTATATGTTCTAAGAATTTTACTGTGTCCTTGACTGTAATGATACTAAAGGAATGTATCTTGAAAAATTCTTTTATGTTCTGAAAAATACTTCACATAAAAATGGTGATTTGGGGCATATGAACACATGGAATCCCTTTATAATTGGAGGCTGAAATTCGTATGGTGCTTAGCAGGGTCAATCTTAATCCTCTTAGCCACATTGTAGATGTAGTTACATAAATACCATTAATGAAACTTGTTAAATGTATTCATCAGTCAATTTAAAACTGGGAGAGGATCTTTTTTGATATGGAGAAGTTTTGGGAAAGCAAAATCTTTAGTATGTTATTTCTAATTGCTTGTAAATTTTGTCTTTATAAAATTTCCCATTTACATTGGCTGGTTGTTGCAATGGTTTGGAAATGAAACCCAGGTTTTGTTGAAATATTTATATGAACATAGGTCAATATGAGAGCTTCAGAGAAAGTGCTTTGCTAAGACTAGACACTCAGGAAATATGGTTTAAAAGATGTAAGTCATAGCTGAAGCTACATTTTCTACCACTACTATCTTCTTTCAGTCACATTCATGATATTAATATTTCTTCAAATCTGTAGTTCACATAAACAGACTCCATGTCAAAGTTAAGAATCTTAAGAGTTTGTATATCCCTAAGGTTTGCAGGCACACAGTGTTTTCATAAGAAAAAAAATACAAGCAGGAAAAGCCTTAAGCAATGGTGGTGTCATAAGAAAACTTATGCTCAGACTATTTATGGGGGATGATAGTTATAACACCTATTCCATCTCATCAATGTCTGTCCTTTGCTTCAAGAATTCTTAATGTTATCATAAATTAAGGAATTGTGGAACTATTTTCCCCATTTATAGTATGAGAAACTTAGGAGGAAAAAAATGTAGCAACTTTCCCAGAAACACAAATCACTTGGAGAATGAAGATTTGAATTCAGTATTCCAAAATAAAGATTGATTTTGCCACATTTAAATATTTGCCAGTTTTGTGACCTTGGACACGCAACTCAGTTACTCCATATCTAGTTACTTTGCCTCTGTGAGATGGGATATTAGCAACATTTATAATATTGGGAAAGTGTGTAACATAGTTGGTGATTAGCAAAAATAGAATGAGTGAATAATTCCAATGAGATTAAGAATATATACCTTTTGCTAGAGTTAGATATTAATTTCTATTTTCTTTTTATTTTAAGAACTGTTCTGATCCTCCTGTATAATATATCTCAAACTCAGATATTTATAAAACCATGTGATCACTCGAATAATTATAGTTTACAGCTATCCAGGTAGGGCGGATCTGTCCCCACAGGTGTAGAAGAGTCACAGGATCTCAGCAGCACACTGTGCTTCCTAGTGTGTGTGAGCACTTTGAATAGTTGTTCCGCCGGACTTTCTTCTGCACATCTATTTACATTCTTCTGTTCTTCCTGGCTAACACAATAAAACAGAGCTAATAGATTATCACCCTGAGGGCACCTTTTCCCTCAGATCTTCTTTGATCCTGTGTGTTTTCTCCTTTTCCTCTCAGGCTTAACTCACTAGGTTTCTCAGTGCCTGACTACGTTTCCCTGAAAGTAGAGCCTCTCAACAGGAACTCCATTTTTCTCAGACTTTTTACTCAGCTTGTTTTCTGCTCTTTCTCCTGACAGGCCTTTCTTTGCATACTTTTACTTTAAAATGGCTTTATTCATAGCTGTCACCGTGTGCTTTTAGCCCACTCCAGTGTAAGCATTTCTTGTAAGGGTGTGCTTGGACTTACCTTTAGTATGGTATAACTTACTTTGCTCTAATCTCTGCTTAGTCCTTGTCTAATAAAAAACTTTCCCCAATTTTCATTAGTATATATATGAGATACGCAGCGGTTACATTTAGCTTGAGTGTTTTGTGCCCATATATTTCGTATCAGCATTCCAATCCCTCCCCCTCCCCACATTTGGCTCTCCCAAACCTTCCCTTACCTATCCCCCTGTGACTTCCTATATCACACCCATTTGCTTCTATAAAATACCCATTTTCTGGGTTTCTCATATTGGAGAAACCATGTAATATTTAACCTTCTGAGCTTGACTCACTTCACCAAGCATGATGGTGCCAAGGTGCCTTCATTTACCTACAAAAGCTTCTCATCTACTATCCTTATAGAAGAATAAAGTACTCCATTGTGTACATATTCTGCAATTTTTATATCCATTGGTCAGGTGATGGATATTTTGGTGGCTGCTTCAATTTAGCTATTGTTAGTTGTGCTGCTATAAACATGGTATACACATATCTCTATTATACGTTGCTTTTAACTCGTTTGGAAAGGGTATCTAGAAGAGAGATTATTGGATTGAATGGAATATTCATTTTCAGTTTTTTGAAGAATCGCCTATAAAACTTAAATACTTTGTAAGTGCTTCCAGTGTCTCTTGTTATTTTACCTTTTTGTGATTAATACAAAGTCACATGAAAGCAGCTATTTTATTTTGAATGATTTTCACCAATTCTGATTGAGTTTTTCGCCTTCAGTAGAGTATTTTTCAAGTATGAGCAGTTACACACAAATGTATTCATGTACACATATGCATTTGTATACATTCCTAGGAAGATTACTTTGTTTTGAATGACAAGGCATATTTCTGTGAAATTGAACACTTGGAGAATAGCTGTTACAAATGTCAACGTGTTCGTGATCAAAATGTCTTTAAGTGATTTAGAAAGTACAATGTAATTGTGGATAAGAAACTCCTTGGTAAAATGAAATTATTTGCATTATACAAAGACTTCAAAAACTTTTCCAAGATAGTTAGAAAATAGCCTTAAAATTTAAAAATGGTACCCAGGCAAATATTCATAACACTAGGGTCCAGAACATCCTCAAGTATCTCCACGATCTAGTAATTTGGATTAAAGTGTTTCTTCTGCTGGAAGAGCCATGAGAAATCCCAGTTGTCTCTCTCATCCTACCTCTCTTGAATAGCAATGATAGAGCTCTACTTTGTTCTTATTCTCACATTAATAGCTTGTTTTGTGTCTCTATTGAATATTAAAGGAAAACTCTACCCTATCCTTGAAGCTCATTAAATACTTTTCTAAAATTTGACTTTGATTTAAAAATAGTATATTTTTCTTTGGTTGTCAGTGCTGCCTTCAGTGGCTTAGTTTATTAGGAGATATACATTTGAAACAACATTCACTGACCTTTAAGAAAAATGGGACCCAAGCCAATGCTTTCCTAATGGAAACCCCTTGTGGGCTCTGTGGTTTTATGTAAGTGATGTAAGTTTAGCTAATATAGAATTAGGGAGTTCCAAATCTTGACTAAATGCTTTCCCTGTCACTACTTTTATGAGAATGAGATCATGTGTTCTGCTGTTTCTTATTTGGGGGTGAGTGAGGAGGAGAGTGTTGAATTATATGTTATTGCTTCTTTGACTATTCTAATTCTAAAATTTCACGAGATAGAGAAAAATTCATAAAATATTACTTTTGATGTAATGATGCCTTTTTTAGAAGTCTGGTTTAAAATTTGAGTGCCCAATTAAATTAGATGGGTATAAATTTTTTCCCTGCTTACCTAATTAAATAATCTGAGATCTGACTTTCAATCTCTCTATGTGATCTTACTGTAATTAAAGCCAGGGTGGTGCTAGATGCCTATAAAATTCAAACACTGAAAAAGAACCCTGCTTCACATGGTATGGTGCTTGGCAACCAATGTTTAGCTAGCAGTAGTTGAGCTTTTGGAAAGTTTAGTCTTCTAGCCAAGTAGGTAATAGCCTGGTTTGGGAGATAAAGGGATACTTTGCTTTTCCTTACAATGGAAGTTTCAGAATTGAAGTACCATCCATCTCACTTTCAGGAAGACGAAAAGACAGTTATTTCTTCATAAAGTCAGAGAGTGTCGGAACTTCTTTTTGCCTTATCATAAAAGTGGAGTTCCAATTATTTCAAAATCAAAGTCAGATTTTTAAAAAAATAAAGTAAATCTTGTAAAAAATGGGAATTATTTTAAAGAGTTTGGGGACTGGGTGTATAGGTTAGTGGTGGAGTTCTTGTCTAATATGCCTCATGGGGCCCTGAGTTGCATCTCTAGTATTGCAATAAATAAGTAAGTAAATAACGACTCTAATTAAATCTAATAATGTAGGGTTTATGCAACCTGTTTAAGCCTTAATGATTTATTTATTTATTTATCTGGGGACCAATCCCAGCACCTTCAGGTTGAGCTACATCCCCAACTCCTTTTTAATTTTCATTTTGAGGCAGGGTCTCACTAAGTTTTTAAGTTGCTCAACCTGAACTAGAGCTTGCTATCCTCCTGCTTCACTCCTCCAGAGCGCTGGAATCATAGGCAAATGTTACGATTATCATGTGATGATCATTCAGAATAAAGCTCATTCTCTCTCTCATACTCCTGTGTCATATCTCTTAAAGTTAAGCTCATGAAGGGAAGAGATTTTGTATCCTTTTGGTGATGTGTTCTAAACATGTAGAATATTGCCTGGCAGAATAGGAACCAGATGACTGGTTGTTAAATAGTTGGCTAGATGGATAGATACAAGGATGGGTAGATTGGGGCTGGATTTGGATTTTACATAACAAGCATGACTATTTTTGAAAAAGCACAGTTGATTTGTGATAATTAGTAATAAAAATTGATCTAAGGTATTGGTTTTCAATTTGGTAAGATTTTGTACTATAGAGATACTGGGTGGTGTGTAAAAAAATTTGGTTGACAAAATTGAGACGTACTGCTGGAATCCAGGGGGTAAAGGCCAGAGACCCTGTAAACATTTTGTGTTATATAGAAGAGGCCTTGATGACTATGGGTTAAGTGGCTCAATATGTCAATATTGAGATTGAGAAACCCTAGTTAAAAAGATTTATTATTTGTTTCTTTAGGTTTTCCAGCTCTTAATTCATGTAAAATATATAATTATTAATTAGATTTTAGAGCACATATGAGAATCAGGAATGAGGGAAGCCTAGTGTTGCAGGCCTGTAATTACGATATTCTAGGAGGCTAAGTCAGGAGGATCACAAATTCAAGCCCAACCTGGACAACTTGACAACTGAGACTGTCTTAAAATAAAGTGAAATGGGCTAGTTATGTACCCCAGTGCAAAGGCTCTGAGTTCAACCCCAGTATCATACACACACACACACACACACACAAAAAAAAAAATCAGTAATGGTGCTTATTGAAAGTTTGATGCCTTATGTGATGGTTGAGCTTAATTGTCAACTTGAGCTGCCTGTGAGATGAGAAAAACACACCTTTGGGTGGCTGGGGGTGGTGGTCACAGAGTTGTGACCTTGGGCCTGCACCTGGCTCCTGGCCCAGCGTCTCCCACAGCGCTGTCCTGCTCTGCCTCGTGGCTGCCATGAGCTGGCTCAGCAGTTGTGCTCTGCCATACTGTACTGCCCTGGAGCCCGCTGAGCGTGAACTGAATCTTCTAAATCTGTGAGCAAAATCAAACTTCTCCTCTATTGGTCATGGCTGTCAAGGTTTTTTGTTGTTGTTGTTGTTGTTTGACAACAAAAAAACTGACATACAAATTATCTCATGTATTTTGAATTATTGCTAGTAATGCTGATACCTCTAAATGTAATTTTTCTGCTAGTAATATATCTGTGCAGTTATGTCTATTATAGTTTTTTGAAAGATAGGCCTATTTTGTATCTTTTGATCTATCTATGTAACCTTTCATTGTAGATGTATGACATATTAAAAAGCTTAAAACTCTTGATTTAAAAAAGCCTAATAGAAAAATCTTTTTATCTTAAGTTTTAGCATTTAGGTTATTTAACTTAATGTAATTAATGATTTATTTGATGCTAAATCAGTTTTTTAATTTGTTCTTCTCTTTCTGTGTTCTTGTCTCTTGCCTTCTTTGAAGTGATTGAATATTTTTAAGATTTCTTATTCTAAATCTTAATGAGAACGTTTTATACAATTTTATTATTTTCACTGACTACCTTAAAAATTTTAAAAAACCCTTCCTTGCTTTATGAGCATTATTGATTTACATCTACACCCTCTTCCTGTACAATGAAAGCACTTCATATCTGTTTAACCAGTCCCAATTTAAAATAGTTTTTTGTGTATTATAATTCTTTTTAACTCTAAAATGTAATTATTATTTTGCACAGGTGGTATTCATCTAGCTCTTTTGTTATTTTTATTGTAATTTATTTTTCCTGCTATCTCTGATCATCTTTCTGGGAGGCTGTGTTTGCTTCTTGTTCAAAACACATTTAGTCTTTCCTTTCTACTTTTAGTTCATTCTCTCAATTTTATTTGATTTAATCTTAAATTTATCCTGGAATAATGAATTATACTGGATATGTGACTCAAAGTCAATAATACTGTCACTCAAAATTTTAACATTCAAAATTTTATCCTACTGTTCTCTTCTGGAAGCATTTAAGATTTTCTCATAATCTTTCATATTATGTGTTTCAATTATGGTGTCTCTAGAGAATATTTTCTCTTTATGCTTTCTGCCTGGAATTTATTGGGCTGCTTAAATATGTGGATCAATGTCTTTCATTATTTTTCAAAAATTTGTGTGTGTGTGTGTGTGTGTGTGTGTGTGTGTGTGTGTGTAGACTGGGAATTGAACCTAACATCTCATGAATGTTAGGCAAGTAATCTTCCACTGAACTAAAACCTCAGCCAAAACTTTCTTGCTGTCTTTTCAAATATCATTTCTGCTCTGTCTATTCTTTTATAGCTCTAGTTTCCTAGGAGCCATGTACCTTATCACTTTTTTTTAAGATTACATGTTTCTTCCTTCTGTTTTCTGTCCTTCTGTTTCTCTGAGCATCACTGCAGATACGTTCTCCTGATATTTTACAATTTAGGAATTTTGTGCCTAGATATTTTAAATACATTCTTTAGGTAATTAATTTTTATTTACTGCATAATTTCTGTTTTTTTTCCCAAATATACTATGCTATTTTTTTGTATTTTTCAGTAATCTTCTGAAAATTGAAAGCTTGGCAAATATTCTGTTCCCACATGAACTTGCTTTACATATTGCTCTACTCCCATTGTCTGGAGAATATTACTTGGCAAATGATAACTTTGAATGTACATTTGTTGAACGAATGAATCAATGAATAGTTGATCATAGCCATTGTCTGGTTTCCCTGTTTTATTTATTTATTTAAAAAAATCTCATTCTTAAAAGTCACAAGCATTGAGAGAGGTCAGAAATTTTTTCAGACTTTGATGTGAGAACTTACCGTCTATCTTGACCCTACCCTCCCGTCCCCAACTTCTGTTTTAGTGGCTTGGTTGTGTATTGCTTTCTGCTCTACTTGTCCTTCAAAGGACTCTATGTCATCTTCCAAGACCACTGGGAGGCAAATCTCTATTTGGTAGCTATGTTACATTAATATTATGGTTATTTTCCTTTACAGTTTTATCCTATAATTAAAATTATATAAACCCTTTAATATTCTTTTTGACTTGGTTACCAAGAAATTCAAGAAAAAATGTAAGAAATTGCAGGTTTAGGATCATCATCATTTTCTATATTTTGATGTTTAATTTTTTGACCATAATTTATGTTTTCTATTATAAACCACCTAGGTTTCTTGGAAGATAAATAGAATATATATTAAAATGCAGACAAGCTAAAAATAAAAACCCAGCTTCTGACTGAGAAGTATCTCAAGGGACTTTTAAATCTTTCTATATTAAATTTCAGGTTATTTTGGAATATTTGATTTGTTGTCAGCAGTAAGGGAGGCGGCAGAAGATCAATTTCTCATTATTCCTAGAGTTTTTTTGAGATGAAGATCAAATAAATTTATAGCAAACTGCCAGCTACCTTCTAAATGTTAGTTTTCTCTGGCTTTTTCTTCTAAGTGCTCCTATGCGAAAATCCCACTGCAGATTGGGAAAGAGGCATGGTCTTTAGCTATGGACGATGGATGCAGGGAAAAAAGGTCATTCTGTGTCAAGAAGATTACCTGCAAATGTCAGAGACATAAGCCCAGAAAAAGACATAGTGCTTTAGAAACGTCCCAACACTGGCGTGCTTTCTTCTTCTCAACACTTAGGTTAAATGATCTCTTTGTTAAGGGATTACAAATGCTGCCAGTCATTCCAGCAGCACACAGAATGTTCTTGATTGAGAAGAAAAGATGCTGGGCTTGAGATGTATTTTTAGGTACCATATCTTGGAGTCGGTTACTGACATTTCTGTAGTCCAGGATAAAATGGAAATGTCCAAAAATTTTGCATGTGTGGTTTTCTGTGGGGATACACTATAAGAGGAGCAGCATTATTGGTCAAGAACATAGTTTAAACAGAAGACAATGGTTTAGAACCAGGCGTGTAAAATTAAGCTGCACTGTGAATGTCCTGCAACCAACTCTCAAAGGAGTTGACAACAGGTGACAATGGAGAAAAAGAAACTGTTTGTGGGGACTGTTTCAGAATATTAGTTTGCTTACGTTCCCCTTTTTTTGTGTGTGTGCCTGTAAGTAAGGAGTTATTGCTAATCTATTCGAATCCTTTGGTGGTAAGTTTTTTTTTTTTTTTTGTCGTTGTTGTTTGGGTGTTTATTTGGGCCTGAGACTTTTTTCTACACATATTTATGTCATAAGACATAAAGTTTCATCAAACACATCCACACATATAACTCTAATAAACATATATAGTTAATGAGGTTTCCATTTTTATGTACGATTGAATATATAGTATTTTTTCAATTAATAGAAGAAATAGTATTGGTGAAAAGAAGGCAGACAGAGTTTGGACCAGAAAAATCTAGTTTGAATCTGACAGTCCTTTTATTTTTTAGACTAACATAGCACTCCAGTCCAAAAAGAAAAACATTATAGGAACCAGAATGAGGATTAAGTGAATCATCATGTTTAACACTTGATAAAATTTAAGAGGCTGTGCTCAAAAACTGCCACTTACTGTATAAACGATTCAAGTAATAAATAATCCATTAGAGCCATTAATCCGTACTTTAACTGGAATCATAATAACCTGAATAATTTCATAGTCAAATTTTTAAGAAGTCCGTCTAACATCTTGGAGAAAATGTTAGCTCTTGGCACATTTGGTCAAATCTTCATGGAACTATTTAAATACAAAACAAGAAAAATTCAGTGCTTAGAAAAAAAATCTAACATTTAATAATATATCATCCCTGTTAGTATAAAAATTTAGGGACAAAAGCAAGTTATTGAAGATACAATCTGTAGAGTTTCCTGTAAGAAACATTAACATATATGCAGAAATATATATATATATATATGTGTGTGTGTGTGTGTGTGTGTGTGTGTGTGTGTGTGTGTGTGTGTATGGGCACATATATGCATTTGTGTGTACTTTTTATTTTTTGCATATATGTTTAATTAGAAAAGGAAATAGTCAACACTGAGACTTCTGTTACCTAACTTAACAAAAGAGACAGTGCATATTATAAAGCAAGAATTTGAATTTTATGTTTCCGTAGTTGAGCCAGCATTTTCTAATTGTTTTCATTATCCTTTCATATCAGATACTTTCCCTAGAGCCTTTTAGGGCTTTTTTCTCTAATATCTCTTCTCACCCTCTTGATATATTTAATATGAGAGATCTTCTGTATATTTTTACTATAGAATAAGACTGAGTTTTGTGTTTTGGAGGAACATATGCCATTGTAATATCTAAGATTTATTTTTTTTTACCTCCCCTGTACACCAATTTTTACTTCCTTGGGATTTTATCATTCCTTCAGTGAAATGCACAAAAGTAGCAGAGGACTTAAATTTTTTTTTTCTTTCTTTCTTGCTTTTTTTTTTTTTTTTTTTTTTTTTTTTTTTTTTTTTTTTTTTTTTTTTTTTTTTTTTTTTTTTTTTTTTTTTTTTTTTTTTTTACCTCATGGGCCAGATACGTGGGAGAGTTTTCAAATGTCTGAGAAAAATCTTAGAATCATCACAGATGTTGATATAGCTTTTTTGAAAGTCTTATAATATTTTTAGCCCTGGGAAAATTTATCTACTTTGGAAAACTGTATTCTCAGTCTTTTAACCCAGTGTAGAAAGAGTCTATACATTGTTGCTCTGTTTCTTAACTTTGTCTTCTGAAAATTGCAGATTGATCATCAGAATCAGGCTGATTTAAATTTAATTATATCTGAAAAAGCATTAAAAGTGTTCACAGTGTAGTTCCTGAAAAATATATTTATGTGAAAATACTTGAGATATATATATATATATATATGAAAAGTTACTTAAGAAATCTGAACAGTATTGGGGCAGGGTTCACACCATCAATATATTGGCTTTTTTCTGTACTGTTCTTTCAGTTTTTAAAATGTATATGCATCTGGATTGTAAATATGGCTTAGGGTTAAAGTGCTTGCCCAGCAAGCACTTAGTCAAGGGCTAAGTACCCAAGTTTGATTCCCCAGCACCCAGGTGTGGTGGTCCACACCTATAAACCCAGCACTTGAGAGGCTGAGGCAGAAGGATTGCCATGAGTCCAAGGCTAGCCTGGGCTCCATAGTGAGTTCCCTCTGGCCACAGAGTAAGACTCTGTGTCAAAAATAAAGTAAAATAAAATTAAACTTATATGTATGCATTATATACACATACAGATTTTTTCAACCATGGAATATTCCGTATGCTCCCATTAGTATAGTAAACATTATTTGTACATATTAGTATATCATTCATACATAAGTGCTTTGTGACATTCCTTTTAAATGTTTATTGTATTTCCTCATGATTTAAAATGTAATCTCACACCTCTACTTCTAGTGGCTGTGTATAATTAATATCTTGGCAGAATTTTAAGACGACTTACCACAATAAAAATGGTTCCTTGAATTCCATTGTAGCTAATCTTTACACATATAATAAATGATTTTATTAGGAAAGACTTCTAGATGTGTAGTTGCTGAATCAAAAAACATTATGCACACTTACTCGTTTTATAGAAGTTGCTAAACTTTATGAAGCAAAGTTTACAGGAATCAACATTTACATGTTTTCTAACTTTTTTTTGCACTCACCTTTCCTTGTCTTATTTTTTTTACCCAAATAATTCTTTTTTATTAGTATGTACTTGTGGTACATAACAATTACATTTCACTGATTCATTTGCTTATTGCATGTTGGTCATACTGACTTCCTTTTCCCTCCTCCACTCTGCCATCTCTCCTTTTCCTCACATTTTCTTCCCCTCTCCACATAATCTATATTCCTATTTATTGCTATCACTTTTTTTGAGACGGGATATCACTCTGTAGTCTGGACTGGTTCTGTACTTACTGTGTAGCCTGTGTACTATTTCTCTTTTGATTTTTTACTTATTTATTCTTTGGGTTACTTATGTTATAGAAATCATGTGATATTTAACCTTTTTTTTCTGTTTTATTTTACTAACGTAATGGCTCCAAGGTGCACCCATTTGGATTACAGCTGTGTACCACCACACCAAGCTTATGTGGTGTAGGAGAATCAAACTCAGGTACTTAGTTCTTGCTAGGTAAGCACTTTAAATGCTGACCCATTCCTCCAGCCCCTTGATTTCTTGATAATAACCATTCTTACTGGAATAAAATGGAATCTTAATGTTGTTTTGATTTGCATTTGTCTAGTGACTAAAAATGCTAGACTTTAAAAAAAACTATTTACTATTTATATTTTTTTCTGAGAAGTGTCTGTTCATTTCAATTGCCTATTTTTTGATTGCACTTTTTGTTTTGTGAGTCTAATTTTTCTAGTTCTTTATATATTTCAAGGAGTTAGTCCTCTTTCTGGAGAATAGCTGACTTTTTTTTCTCATTCTACTGATTCTCTCTTCATTCTATTGATTGTTTCCTTTGTTGTGTAGAGACTTTTTAATTAGTTGTGATCCCATATGTTGATTAATGGTGTTACCTGTTGTACAAGAGGTGTGCTGTTGAGAAAGTCCTTGCCTTTGCCTATGTCTTCAAGAGTTTTGCTCATTTTATCTTCCAGCAGATTCAATGTTTCTGTCTTTGATCCATTTTGATGTAATGTGAGTATATCATGAAAGGTGTAGGTCTACCTTCATTCTTTTGCACATGGGCAGTAAGTTTTTCCAAAACCATGTCATACAAAGGCTATTTTTTTCCAGAAATGTTTTTGATCCTTTTGTCAAAGATCAGATGGCTAGAGGGACTAAGGGTAAAGGTACTGCATCCTCTGTGTTCTGTTGATCCATGTGCTGTTTTTTGTGCCAGTAACGTGGTTTTTGTCATTATTGTTTTGTAGTATAAGTTGGTGTCCCAGGTTGTGATGCGTCCTGCTTTTGTCTTGCCCAGGATTCCTTTGGTTACCTTGGTTTTTTTTCTGATTCTATATAAAATTTAGGATTACATTTTCTTGTTCTGTGAAAATGCTGTTGGTATTTTAATTGAAATTGCGTTGAATCTGTATAGCATTGTTGGCAGTATGGCTTTTTCGACACCTTTCTGCCTATCTGCGAGCAGGAGATGCCGTTCCATTTTCTAATTTCTCTTTACTTTCTGAAATTGCATTTGGAGTGCTACAGTTTTAATTGTGGATGTTTTTAATTTTATCATACCTTCCTGCAGATATCAGTTCCACAATTTTTATACTATTGCACTATGTCTCTGTTTCTTCGGATGTAATCTCTGATTCCTCTAATGGTGTCAACACAATGATTGTCGGGTGATTTCCTTTTTAAAATGTCAGCTTATTTTTAATTTGGAGCCTCTCAAAGTCCCGGGAATACTGACAACTGTTTCTGCAGTTCAGTTTGTGGGACAGGACAAAGTTCTGGCCCTCAGGTCAGGGAAAATATGAAAGTGCTTGACAAGTGTATGCAGAAGTGGTTCATTTCGACCCTCCCCCACATTACTGCTGGTCACTTAGGGTCCATCAACTCTCTGTTCATAGTGTGGTTTTACTAGGCTATGGATGTATGGGAGTCAGAGGAAGAGAATAGGGTGGTGGGAGGGTGGGCAGGAGATAAAGAGTGGGTCATCGAATCCACAGTGCTGTCTGCTCCTGACTTACAGTTGCTCCTCTGTCTTTTGTTCCTTAGTCATCTTCCTCTCCGATGTCCTCTATTGACTCTATGTATTGAATGCCATCCATTATTTTTTGGTGGCAGTCCTTTCCTGAGATCCCATATTTTGTATTTTGGACTGCTGCTTCCTTTTTCACTTGACGCTGCACATGGTTTCTGTTCCTGTGCAAGATCCTGTCTTTAAGTGATTATTTACTGCATTTAAAGATATTCCATCATCATTTTCAGAGTTGTCCTAGGAGAGAGTAACTGCTAAATAATTTGAATTTTACCATCTAAAACTGGTTAATCGGTGTATCTATTAACTGATACACTCACAATGTATAACATTACTTCCATCCTTTACTTGTAGAGATGAATTGAAACTATGTAGGTTAGCCTGTGAAGGCTGTTATAACAAAATACCTTAGACTGAGTGATTTATAAACAGCAGAAATTACTTATAAATTTGAGCTGTTTAAAGATCAAGGCACTCATATATTTAGTATCTGGTGAAGGGTTTTCTCTGCCTTAAGATGGTACTTTCTCATTGTGTCCTTAGGTTTCAGAAGGGTGAATAACCTTCTTAAAGTTTCTGTATCAGGGCAGTAGTCCTACTTCTGAGAGCAGAGGCCTCATGGCCTCTCAAAGACCCCACCTCTTAATATTATTACATTGGGGGAATAAATTTTAGCGTATACAACTTGGAAAGAAAAGGACACTTTAAAATTATAATTCAGTGGAAAAAAGGAAGAAAAAATAATGGCTGATTCAAACAAAATTTTCTATTGAAAGAGAGCAATAAATATGACTTGACTAATTTAGGCAATGGACTAGCATGTTACCCTGTTTTCCTAGAATGCCTTAAATTTTACCAAATACTTTAAATATCTCTCATGTATCCTCACAATTTGATAAGGTGAATATTATTACTACTTTTAGAAAAGAGTAGGCTCAGATGCTTTAAATGACTTGTACAGAGAGGTTGTGTGGAAGAAATGAATTTGAACCTCACTTGTGGCTTTAAGCCCAGGATTTTTTCTTGTCAACTACTAGGTATACATTAAGTTATATAAAAGGCTAGAAAATGAGGGTTTTTTTATTTTTTGTTTTTGTTTATTTGTTGTTTTTATTTACCAGTACCTTAATGAGAAGTGAAGAAAACCATTATAGATTTCTTTGAAATATTAATATTCACTTTGAATAAAGAAGGACAAAATATGCAGAGTGAAATTAAAGGTGCTGTGCCTTCAAGAGGCTTTATTTAAAACCATATTGGGACTTGTTAGAATCTACGAGTCAGAACTACAAACTAAAATTTTTTTCTGTACTTCCCATCATGAATCTGGCCACTGAAGTTTTAATTTCCTGTCAGGAGAAGAAAAATAGAAGAACAAAGATCCCACATGTTTTCAAACCATAAACAACTTTCAAAAAATCCTTGAATATCTTTCTTCCATTTCACTGTTTTGAATTGTTGCCTAGTCTGAATAAGTTTAAAAAATGAAATTCTCCAGTTAAATTGTGGACTGTCTCAAGGTGGAAGTTGAAAACTTGTTTCTTTGGCAACCCCTGGAAATGAGCTTTGTATGGAGCTTGATTACTGTTCCTTCATGCTTTTCTCTGTCACCATGTCCAAGAAGTGTAAAAACACAGATAAAAGAGAACCTCTAAAGTATATGGCTCCTCTCTCCAGTGGAGAGAACCTAATGATAAGACTAGCTTTCTAAACCCAAAAGGAAGACCGTTTCTACAAATTAAGAGACTAAAGAATACAAGTCTTAGCTAGATAGAGAGAAGGGAGAGTAGATTTTTATATTTTGCAAAGGAAAATTCACAAGAATGCAACATAAATGTTATTTGGAGGGGTTCAAAGATGTTGGAGAGACTTGTCTATTTGCTGCGGGTTGGGCAAGAGAATTTTGTTTCATGTTGAAACTGGTGTACACATTTTCGTTTGGTTCTTTGGCTGTGGTGTAAATGGAGTTTAACTAAAGTTGCATGGGAGGAGTAGGAAGAATTCCCTGGGGATTTGAACAGAGGTATGGTGAGGGCTTGAGGGTCTTGGAGCTATTACATGGTTCTCAATTCAAGGAGGTTCTAGAATCCTCAGCTGTGTAAAAATTAGGTCATGACATTGTTACATTGTTGGTACTATAGCTATATTTGAAGTGCTTCCATTGATTTAGACTTAGTTTTTGTTCTCTTTTAGCTTCAGTGTACACTGTGGACTCTCCTGACATAATATTTCTTCAATTTCAGCTTCCAGAACTAAGTGAAAAATTATTTCTTTATTTCTTGGCTTAAACTCCCGCTTCCTCCCCTGCAACCAAAGTACATAATTAGGCTAGTACTTTTGAATCTAAGTGATAACCAGAATTCTTGACAGGCTATGATAGGCTCACTTTGACTCACGAGTCAAGGCCTAGTTCAGTCAGCTCAGTTTTCAGGCAGAAAAATCAAGTGGTATAAAAATCTGTAGATGATAAGGTGCCTTGGGAGATGGGTTCTCTTAGAAGGAGGGGGAAAGTATAGCTTAAGCAGAGTAAGAAAAATTTTATATAGCTCTGATACATGCCTAATGGAATCCTTGAATAATATTTAAGTATCTCTGAGAGCCAGGCCCAAGTTGTGAGTGAGATGTTATAATTTTAGAGTCCTTTGGGCCGAAAGATGACATGTTGTAACATGCCCTAAAGGACAATTCTAGATGCTCTTTGTACATGATCACTATTAACATTTTGTTGTAGTGCTGGAAGAATGGCTCAGCGGTTAAAGTGCTTACCTAGCAAGTGCTATACCAAGTGCTAAGTATCTGAGTTGTATTCCCCAGCACTGCATAAGCTGGGTGTGGTGGTGTACACCTGTAATCTCAGCACTTGGGAGGCTGAGACAGGAGGATTGACCTGAATCCAAGGCCAGCCTGGGCTTCATAGTGACTTCAGGACCAGCCTGGGTTGCAGATTGAGATCCTGTCTCAAAAACAAAGCAAACAACAAAAAACATTTTGTTGTATTTCTTCTTACCCGATGCAACATCTTTTTTAATGAATTTTTTCCTGATCTCTCATGTATGAAGTATAAGCAAGAAAAGGAGTGAATATTTAAATTAAAAAACAATTTATTTCAGTAAAAACCCATATTGCCATTAATCCCCCTCAGTATATATTCCTCCAGTTTCAACCACACTTACCCAGTCATTCTAGTCACTTTCTGAAGCAGTCCTGAAAGTCTTTTTTGTGAGTATCTTTAATTTCACTGTTATGGCTGCCTTAATGTCCTGGACCAACTCAAAGAGTTTACATTTTGTAGTCATTTTGACTTTGGAAAAGGGCCAGAAGTCTCACAATATCTGGTGCATTAGGTGGCTGAGGACACACCATAATGTTTTTAGTTGATAGAAATTGCCATAGATGTTTTGAATCAGTTTAGGACATTAAAGGAGTCATGAAAAGATCACACCTCATATGATTACTCAGCATTTTGTGAGAAAAAAATACACACACACACACACACACACACACACACACACACACACACACACATATATATATATATAGTTATATAGTTATATTTTGTCATGTATTTTATTCTCAAAAAATGTTATATATAAAATTTATTTAATTAAATTTTAGTTTTTTTTAACTGCCACCTGTCATAACATTTTTGCTGCCTTTTTCCTGTGTGAATTATTTGCTTCTTGTACTAGTCACCATCTTTCTCTGATATCTCTTAAATAAATGCATTAGGGGTCTTCAGAGCCAGAGAATAAGACATGCATGCCCATTTGTATGAAGAGACTTTTTTTGAAGCAGGGTCTCATTTGTAGTCCAGACTGGTCCTGAACTCACTTGTAATCCAGGATGGCCTCAGACTCACAGCAATCCTCCTGCTGTAGCCCCCCAAGTGCTGGGTTTACTGATGTGTGCCACCAACTCACGTGGTGGTGGAGAACTGAACCCAGGGCTTTGTGCTTGCTAGGCAAACATTTTAATCACCTAGCTGTTTCTCCAGCCCCCAAAGAGATGTACTACAAGGAACTGGCTCATGTGACCGTGGAGGCTAGGAAGTCCTATCCTCTTCCATCCGCAAGCTAGGGGCCCAGGAGAGCCAGTGGTACTGTTCCAGTTCAGGCCTGCAGGCCCAAGAAGCAGGGGAGCTAGTGGATAGGTTTCAGTCAAATATATGTTTAAATATTTTTGAAAGATTTATATTTATTATATTACATTATTTATGTTTATATCATCAATTAATTGATCTATTTGTACTTGTAAATAGTTAACTATGTGGTTATTTTGTGAAAATTAGTAACTACCTGTCTTGTTTTCGGGTAAAGGAATGACTTAGATTTGAATTATTTTATTTCTAATTATTTTTTTCATGAGCAGTTGATTGACTAACACATAAGAAGGTATTGTCCTATATCACAGATGGCATCAACTTGCTCAGGAATAACCTTATTATAAAATGGCACACATTAGCAGGTGTTTGTGTGGGTGTGTGGATGTGGGGGGTTGTTCTGTATTAAGCAACTTGTAAAAGTATTACATGAATAATCAATTGTTCTTTTCTATCTTACCTGTTTCTCAGAAAGGATTTTAATCTTTCCCCATTTCATTGATATGTATGTATGTAGGACACAATATTTACATTGATCTTGAGTATTTTGTGCATGTACATATTGTGGCAAAAGGTTTAGGATTATGTAGTGCAACAAAAAATATTTCTAACTTTGTAGACTATAAAGTTAATATGAAAGCTCCTTGGCTTACAATGAATGGGATCACATCTTGGTAAGTCCATTTTAAGCTGAAAATATGCTAATTCAAACACATTTAATAGTTCAACCTACCAAACATACTAATTATGCTAGTTTACTATATACATACTCAAGATATACTAGCAGCCTACGTTGGGCAAAGTCACATAGCACAAAGCCTATCTTAGAATGTAGTGCTAAATGCCTTATATAAACTGTTGAGTTCTGTACTGAAAATGAAAAGCACAATGGCACATAGCTGTGCTTTCATCCTATTATAAACTTGAATAGTCGTAAGTTGGACTATTAAGTTAGGAACAGTCTGTATATAAAATTGAGGAAATGTTTTAATAAGCAGAGGACTAGCTTTTGTTTTTATCTTTGTGTCTCTGCCATCTACTGCTTATTATTAGGATATAGGTTGGCACTTCCAATTTTTTGAGATATTGACAAAGATGACAACAGTCACTGAAAAATGTGCACAAAATATTACCTCTGATATGACCCTTTTTATGTAAATGAATATTTAGAAATTTTAAGAGATAAATGCTTCAGGTGACAGGTAGTAAGTACACGGTTTTTACTACCTGTATACTTTTAACTGCATAGCTTCTTTTTGACTTTTAGGATTCAGATGAATCACCTTTTTTATGTAAATTTTGCAGAATTTTTGTAATTCATTTAAATCTCCCATTTTGCATCTGAAAATAGAAAGTAATATCTTCTTTGTGGATTAAAGGAAGCATGAGGCTGGAACTAAGTGCCTCTAACTGCTAAGTCATTGAACCGAAATAGAGCTCGCAGCATATTGTTTTCCACTCTCTTTTTCTTACTTTATATTTCCATGGGTACTCTTGCCATTTGCATTTGTCTTTTGTCTCCAGAAATTTCTTATCTTCTATTGATAAATATTAGATTTTGTATGGACAATCAATAATTTGTAAAAAGAATTTTTGGGCCCTCTGTGTTGCAAGGAAGAATAAAATGTAGTTCTTTGAAGTGGCTGCAAGATTATGAGTTCTGATCATCTAAATAATAACATTTGATGTAAGGTGGGATATTGCAGTTCGAAGTCAGTGCCATTTTAGAGCTTCAAGTAAGTTCAACATAATGTAAGATTTGAAGGCAGGAATTGGTCTTCAACTTCATTTTACTTTTTGTTGTTCTTGTTGCATAGAATCTAAATACTGGGATTTACCAAAATAATTGTTGATTTGTTTTAGTAAAATAAAGGGTTTTTATGTTAGTTCCCTATTTCTGTGTTAACAGATTGCCATATGATTTTGCTGTTTAAAGCAAGAAATATATATATATTTCTATAGATTCTTCTAAGGATTAGGAAGCTGTGGGTCTTTCTGCTTTAGGGCTTCTTGTGAGTTACAGTCAAGTAGTTACCTGGGGATTGCAATAATCTGAAGGCCTGACTAGGGCTATGACATGTGCTTCCAAGGTGGTGTACTCACATGGCTTTTGGCAGAAAGCTTCACTTTCCTGTCATGTTGGCTTACTAAATGTCCTCATGTCCTGGCAGTTGGTTTACCCGTACATGATTGGTTCAAGAACATGAGACAAAAAGCAGGAATTGCAATGCATTTTATTATTTAGTCTCTTGGGTTGTAAACATTACTTCTGTTTTATTTGAATTTTTAAAAATGAGTCACTAAGTGCAGTGCAGCTAAGAGAAAGAAGACAATTAGGACCTATTTCTTGAAGGGGGAGTATAAAGGAATTGAATATATCTCAAAATTCCCGGAATGCACTAACAGCACCAACTGTATTCTGCTTCATTTCTCTTCTTGAGCTTCATAGATGGAAAACATAACTTCAGAAAATATATAGACAGTATCAGATAGGAAAGACAATGGTGAAGGAAAACACAATGTTGAGAAGGAATGTGAGTCTGGCTTAGGACAAGAATGTCCACAACTTGGAGAGATCTGTGCTGATTTTTAAAGGTAATTATATGAAGGAGGCAAAAGCAAATGACAGTGGAGGATGGTAATGGGGAAAGAGTGGAGAACAAAAGAAACAGAAGAAGGAAAAAGCTAAGTGTGTAGAATTCAGGCCACTTGTGTAAAAAGTGAGGGGCAAAAGAAGAAAATAAAATACCTTTGAGGAAAAGGCTGCAAACAGTCAGTTCGCTGCTTAGTTGCAATGAAATAAGCTTCTCAGATATGTGTAGAGGGGCTATTTTTGAAGTGTTTATTGTATAGTGTCAAAATAAGACTACTGAAGATATGTCTGTAGTGATTCAGATACCAATGCTGAGCAGAATGACTTCAGCTTTAAGAGTAGCGTAATTCTTATATTTTGTTACTGTCTTTCAGCTGTTGTGTCTTGAATATTTTATGACTGAGGACATGTAAGACGACAGTCCTGTTACTTTTGTATATTAATGACCTCTTGTGTGGTTTTCAGGTTTTGGAGTCATTTGCACTTTGCCTTGCAAGCCATAAAGAGTCTGCTTCTCCTTATGTTTTGACTTTAAAGGTTTAAAGATAAGGTCAAATCTGATACCAAAGAGTTCCAAGAAGAGGGAAATGCAAAGGCTACGAGGTAGAAGATGCTTGAGAAGAGAGACAACCTTACTTTAGTTGGGGGAGGTGAGGAAAAGAGAGAGAGAAGAGAAAGGGAAAGAGAAAGGGAGAGGGGAGAGAGAGAGAGAGAGAGAGAGAGAGAGAGAGAGAGAGAGAGAGAAGAGAAGAGAAGAGAAGAGAAGAGAAGAGAAGAGAATGGAGCGAGTGCCATGTTGGAAGGTCAAAGAGAAAGAACAGGGTGAAATAGTAACAGAGCCCCTGAGGCTAGGGTGAGAAATTTCTATTTCATTTTGAATGAGGTGAGAAACCACAGTGTATTTTCTGCAGGACAGTGATGTGACCTGACCTATACTGTGAAGAGATAAGACTTTCAAAAGGGGCACATACAGGGCAAAATGGAAGCACAAGCTGCTTTGAATTCCCAGATAGTTTGTGGGCGGAAGTTGAGTCAAACGCAGGCATGAGATCTGGTCTGTGAGGTGATACAAAGAAACCATTCCAGGGTCAGTTCTTTCTACCCTAATGTTTAGGTGGAGAGCTTTGGAATACAGGTAAGAGCTGCTGTCCCTTCAGCATCAAGACCCACGAAATTGAAGGCAGGAAAGGGCCTGAATTTGAGGCCTTCAGCTGTTGTTTCTTGGCCAGAATGAGGAGGGCTATGTGAGGGGTGTGTGTCTCTGTGTGTGTGTGTGTATGTGTCTGTGTGTGTGTGTGTGTGTGTGTGTGTGTGTGTGTGTTCGCGCGCGCGCGCTTATGGCATGTTACCAGTTATCTTCTTCCTTCTGGGCTTGGCTCTGAGAATCTTCTCTTGGACACATATCTGGCAGATAAAGCAGGATAATGACTGTAACTTACTTTCTGCCTGTTCTCCCTCTACTCGTGCAGGGTATACGAGAGGAGTTCCCAGTACAGATTTATTTTGGCTTTTTAATATACAGATTATGTCATCAGCCTAATCATTCCACAGTTCTAGTTAGATATCAAATTAATCAGTGTCTTTAATTTCCCATTGGACACAAATGTTATTCATATAAATTTTTAGAAATATTAACTAAACTTTTGGATGCCATGATCTTGGCAAATAGATCTTAGCCTCCTCATGATTCAATTAGCCTATTTAGAAATTCCAGTTCTTACTGAAGGGTAACTGTGAGTCTTGGATGGTCTGAAGAGGGCTGAATAATTTGACATAGCTTATTTATCAAATCTATTTTTGAGTCCATGTGAAATCTCAGCCTACTTTTCTTCTGTTTATGTTAAAAATGCTCTTTCAAACTCTTTCCTGTCGACCTCTTCCATGATTTTAGGTTGGTCTAAAGTAACAGAAGGACTTGCTGGGCTTGTGTATTATCCCTGGGGCATGGGGCTTTGTAGCAGCAGTTGGATCAACTCACTAAGTTTAGAGAAGAAAACCTTCAAAAATGATGAGTGCCAGAGAGAGCTGTGTGTTTGGACTTTCTGGGCAGATATTTATTAAATTATCATTTATTGAGTATCAGCAGTGTACTTGGTACTGAATTTAAAGTTTTCATTACATAGTCACCTAGGACATAGTCCTTCAAGTCACCAGAGCCTGATATATGAAATAGATTTCTCAACAATGACTGTCCTGGGAAGTGTGGTTAATTTGTAATATATACAAGGTCCAACGAAGGGACAGGAAAATATTTGGTAAAGGCTGAAATATACTTAGAAGAGTAATATTTTAGTTGTAAACAGGTGACCTAGATTTGGGATGAGTTATAAGGGTACAGCTTGGGTAATAACTGTATAAGACACAAGCCTGAGTGAAATTTCTAAATATCTCAACATGGTGGGGCTCACTGGGCTATATGCTGGAAAAGTAGCTGGTGGGGAGCTAAGTATGACTTTTGAGTTTAGCCTATGGACATAAGGGATCAATGAAATGTTCTAAACAAGATTGTGTTGTGACCATGTTTCTGTCTTAAGATACCACTTAAGGAGCATAAATTTGCACTGAAGTCAGAGTCCCACTGTAGTCCCTCATGAAATAGATGGTTCTACTAAGACTGTGGTGGGAAGTGCCTGGAGCATGGAGACATAGAGATTATGAGAAGATGAGTGGACTGAGGGGGAGAAGATTTGATGTTCTTAAAAAGGTTTAATTGACAGGGCATAGTAAGAGATTTGATGTGAATGGTGAAGAAAAGGAAAATATTAAAAATTTTTGAAAAGCACGAGTTCAGCTTTGAAATGTTGGAATTCAGGGTCTCTTGGGACTTCCAGCTATAGCTGTCCTGTGAATAGCCAAGTGTTTCATTCATTCAAGGCAAGACCTTAAAACAAGGACCTTATCCTCAAAGTTTGTTGACTTTCTATGACTTCCCAGTCTTCTGCCAGTCATATCTACAGTCATATCTAGACCAACCTTAACCCTAACCCTTTTCCTTTTAGTACATAAAATGTGTTCGTTTATTTATTTTTTGGTATACCAATTTTATAAATTCTTAATGTTGGTTCTAGCAAGCTGGGTGCTAGAGGAAAATACACAATTATGTAGACGGGACCACCCCTAAAGTGTAGATTTTTGGGTACCTCAGTTATTCTGTAATAATAGTTTTCCATACCCTGCCTACGTTCTTCTCCTGAAACCTGTAGCAGGTTTTAAATATTCACCACTTTCTTCTTGCTTCTTTCCACATTGATACCCTCCCACAAAACTTGGTTGACATGTCATCTATTTCAAATGGAAGAGGTCATGTCTGACTCTTCAACGTCCAGTGCTGCATGTTTAAGTTTATCCATGGAACTCTTATTTCTCCTTTCCCTTGACCAAGGAGAGGAGCCAAGTGAGAGATTAATATTCATGATCACTTTTTTCTTCATGTGACCATTTCTGTTGTGACTGTTACTTCATTCACCTCTACATTGATCTTCCCATGCTGGCACTCACCTTCCTCGGGCTCAAGCCTTGTTAAAAGATAAAAACCCTCATGTGAGCCTTCTTTCTGCCAACACCTTCTCCAAATGAGATGGGCTGGTGACTTTGCATATTCTTGTGCTTTTAAAAGAGGTCTCTCAACTTCAGCACTGTTGACAGTTTGGTCTTGATATTTTGTTGGGGCTCTCCTGTAGAATGTAGCATCATTAATAGCAATCCTGACCTATATCAACGAGATGCCAGCAGCACTCCTCTATTAGTTGTGACAATGTGAAAAGTGTTTGTAGACCTAGGGTGGAGGTATGCAAAATCGGCTCAGTTGAAAGTAAACTCACTACACTGATTGCTTGAATAGACATGTGCATATTCTAAAAACTCAAGCAAAATTTTGTTATCAAGGGGAAATGCAGTTGATTTTACCACTGCATGCATGATAATAATAAAATTTATTTTCTTACAAAGAGCCAAGGAATACACAGAGAGAAGATACAAGGGCAGTTATGGTGGACATTGAGACATTATATGACTTTAGTCTGCTGAATCTTACCTGCTGCAAGATACATGTAACTCAGCTTTATTTTCATTAAGACAACTTTTTCCTCATCTATTTTGCGCAGTGGACTAGGGAGCCGGAGAACTCACAGCAAGCTTCATAGAAGAAGAGGGTCAAGACTTAATGGAAGAGAAACGTGACCACGAAGAGAAATGCAGATCCTTGAACTATGACCAAATTTGAAATTAAGTTTACATATTAATGATATTGACACATGCCAAGATAATCATATCTGAGTCTTTCTTAAAGGACTGTGATATAGATAGATGACAGAATGATACTCAGTATAACAGAAAAGAGAAACAATGGTCATGTATACCCTGAGAATAAGAAGTGCTCCTTTAATTCATCATGCCTACAAGGCTTGTCACTGTCACTGGATTCAAGTCTCTAAGTTGTACCCTGGAGACGGTGAGGTGGGAAATTACAAAGGGTAGAATGCTTGTTATGAGACAAGCATTACCAAAGAGACCTTGAGCTCTACTTTGTTTAACAATCTTGTCTGTTTGTTTGAGCTTTGTAATAAGTTTTGAAACCCTGGGACATGATAGCCTGGAAAGCTGTTTTAAATGAATTATTTTAAATTTGTTGAATGCATACTATCTTTCAAATCCTGGGCTGAAATCATGGAAATCTCTAATTCTCTCATAAATTTTGTGAGATGCTGTGGTCTGATGGGATTAGCACATCCTGGCTTACCCGGGTTGATTCTGAGCATGTCATGTTCTAGCTCTGTACTTAGTGACTTGAATCAGCTCTCGTAGTATTTATGCCAAGGGATCGCCATGCACCCCTCTGCAAGGCTCCTTTTTTTCCTTCTCTGTCTCTGTTTCTGTCTCTGTCTCTCTTTCTTTCTTTCCTTCCTGTTTTCCTTTCCTTGTCTGTCTTTTCCAGCGAAATGGTTTATTACAGTATCACTGAAAACTGGCTCTTACTGTTCTCAATTTACAGCTGAGATTTAGGCCCACAGAACTCCCTAAATTAGTTTAACTTTAAAAGCCACGTAAGTTCTTAGGAATGAGATAATATAAAAATCACATTTTTCTAGTGTAGTGATAGGCGTCAGGAGGACTTAGATTTCTTCATAGAAAGCTATTGTGAATTGTACATTTTCTTTCACTTTATCTTCCTTCTTTTTATCTTCCCCTTCTTCATTTTCTTTGTATTACTGAACATCTAATATAGGACCTGAGTATTTGTATGTCAGGCAAGCACTGAAACTACATGCTAGGCAAGCTGTATACATACATTCCATGCAGACACTTCACATACATTCCAGGCAAGCACTATTCATACATGCTAGGCAGACACTGCACATAAATGTCAAGGAAGCACTGCATATATGTGCCAGGCAAGCAATATCCCACACATTCAGATTCCTTCTATTTCCATTGTGTACAACAGGTTATAATGAGAGCACTTTGATGATTTATGTTTCTCTTACCATCCCTATTGAACACATATGTGTAGTAAAATAATCTTTGAAAATTGGACTATGGTGTGCTTTAGAATATTTTTCATCATGCTTGATTACCTAACACATATATTATTTATGAGGCTGAAGGAATAGCAAAGTAGTTAGCACACTTGCCTAGAAAACACACAAGCCTCTGACTTCATTCTCCAGCACCACATAAACTAAGCATGGTAGTATACGCCTGTAGTCTTAGCACTAGGAAGGCTGAAATGGGAGGATTTCTGAGAGCTCGAGGCTAGCCTGGACTATATTGTGAGTTTGGGACCAGCCTAGACTGCAGAGTGAGACTCTATCTTCAAAACAATGCATAACAAATAAAACTCAAATATAATATTTACAAAATGTTCCCATTATTTCATTTATTATAATATGATGCTTTATTCACCTTCTCTGTGACCCTAAACAAGTTGTTCCCAGATGTTTAATGATGAGAATATGACCAGTGACTTTTAAGGTTATATTTTCTCATGTCAGTATTAAACTTTCTATATTTCTGATGGCTAACATATGTCCTATTCTTAAAATATTAGTGCAGAAAATTAAATCATTAGTAAAGTAGTTTTATACTAATTTTATTAAAGATGTAGCTTTAGAGGTAAAGTCTATTGTTTTGCTGTGTAATGAAGTTCTTATTTTGTTTTACAAGTTTCAGAATCTGAAACTAAGGGAATTCTACTGTGAGGGAAACCCCCTCTTCAGGAAGCAGCCAATTCCAGTTGCCCTACATGAGGATGTCTGTAACCTAAAGGTGAATATGTGGCTAATATGCCTACATTTTCAAATGAAAAGATTAGCTTACATTTTAAAGGGCTCTCTTTAAAAGTATTCTTGTCATGCCGGGACATGATTCAGGTACTGTAGTTTATTGGCAATGGGAATTCTACACAAAACAGTTTTTTTTTTTTTTAATTTGGTTTCAGAAACCAATTAGATTTCTAGAGTAATTAAACACCTGGAAATGGAAATACTCTCTTGGATAAAAAGAGAGAAACATATTTTCACTTTGCTTCTGTTTTTAATATTAACTGAAGAAGCATTTGATTTGTTTTGATTGGGCTCTTTAACTCTTTGATGCCCTTGCACTTGTCTTCATTCCTAATAAATGAATGAATATGATCGAGAACTCACATCCACTACAGTGATGTATGTAATAATAACAGAGGAGAGAACAAGAAAGAAATTAGAAGAGTCTTCACAAGATGAGTTAAAGATTATAGATCTTTTCACATTTAAATGTGATTGAAGGTAGACTTTCTGACTAGTTAATGTCTACAGCTGAATATTTAATATTGTTGAAAGACTTTCAGAAATCACAGAGGGCTCAAATATCCTGGTTGCAGTAAATAGATAATAATGTTCAACAGTTTGTTTTAAAATATTTTCCCTCTGGGTGGAGAGTGATCGAAGAGAGAAAAGGGAAGGATTTGTAACTTTGCCATGCTATGTATGTGCACAAGATACTCAAGATCAATGTAAATTTATGTTTTGGGCTTATACATATCAATAAAATGGGAAAATATTTTCTCTCCTTATTACATAGATAATGCATGTTTATTACAACTGGAAAATACAGGTGAATAAAGAAGAAAATAAAAATTAGTTAAGTGTACTAACTAAGAAAAAGGTTGTTATCATGAAATTAATGCAAACTTGTTTAGAAAAAAATAGACAAATAATAAGCCCATGGAACTTGATAAAAACATACAGAAATATAGTACAAAGATAAATCCACTCTTCTATGACATTTATTCTTTTAAATGTGCTTTGTATACAGAATGTGTTTTAAGTTAAGGACAAATTCAAATTCTACATGTTATGTACTTAGTTTTTCACTCAAAATATTGTGATGATTTTTAATCAGATGATTTTCAATCAGAAAAACTAAGGCATCTTTTTTATCAGTGCATGCTAAGATATGCTTTTGATGACAGAATTCTGTTTATTTTTCACTGCTTCCCTGCTGTTACATGTTTCGAATATTAACATTTTTTTGACTTTTTGGCCTTTAGGGTTATATGGACAATTTTCAGTAAATGCCTAGTTGTGTGATATTCGGTAAATTTCCATGAATGAACTTTCTGGGCTAAAAATTTGTTTTTTCTTAAAGATCAACTGTTTACTACTAAAACCAGAATATTAAATCTGTGGACTAGCTTGGTATTTTCAATTTGGGGGAAAAAAGAATGACAGGATGGATTTAGAGTTCTTTGGAGAAATTGGGGAAGAAGGAAGAAAACATTAACTGTTTTGAAATTCTCTTTTAGAGAATATTTCCCCCCCAAAATCATTATTTCCTACTTATATCAAAAAAACTCCTCTGGAATCCAACTGTAAATCCTCATCAAAATCTGCTAAATTCAATCATGTATAACCGCTTTTGTTTGCATCAAGCATTTCAGAATAATAAGAGTCAACACTTACCTTACTGTAAATAAGGCATTGTTCTATGTACTTAACAAGAATGAACAAATATGTTCCTTAATAATTCTAGAAAGGTCAGTTTCATTATTGCCCCATACTCCATTTTTTGTGGATATAGAAACAACTTTAGAGAGGTTAAATAACTTGTTCAAAGTCACAGGAAGAGTGTTAGGATAATGGTGCCAACTTAAGCCTTGGCCTCCAGTATTGCTGCAGTGTTGCCTCAGTGAGGCTAATGGAATAAGAGTAGTCCTGGGTTGGAGGAGATTCTGCTCTGTGGAGGAGGCTGGATGAGCAGTTAGCCCAAAATTGTGGTGTCCTTCAGTGAGCCACCAAGGGCGAGTATATTGCAAACATTTTATGGTGACAGACCAATATTTCTGTCTTGAAATTTTTGAAACTCTGAGGCCCAAGAGTACAAGAGTTAATTTTATGTGCATCTGTATGTAATCACTAAATTGTATATTTTCAAAAACTGCTTTCAGTGTGTCTATAAGAGGAGTCCTAAGAGATACTATTGGTCTGGTCAGTAATATCTTTATAAGTACATTTCCAAGTAACACATTTATATTTTGATGATATATGTTATTCTCCCAGAGTAACACTTTGGCAGCAAGTAGAAGAAAGTAAATAATGGCTAATGTCAGAGTTGCCAGGAGACATACTGAGTGCAACAAACATGTTTTTGTCCAGAATTCATAAATGGAAAAAAGTAAGCTGTAGGAGTCTGTTTATAACTCCCAGGCAAATTCTTCTATCTTCTACTTGAGAGAGTGAATCTTTGTTTTCAGCAGCTTTGTAGTGAGACCTACTCATTGAATTCATGTAGCTAATCATCTACCTAATAAAATGAACGTTTTGTTGAGAATCAACAAGCTATGCTGTGCTTGCATGATCAGAAAAGGGTGGCAGGAAATGTCTGAGTTAGCAGCGCTGGTGATATTAGTCTCTTGGAAGCATTCCCTCAACCAACCCCCCACCCCCCGCCCCTCAATCTCCCAATGATCTCAGGTATGTAACCATCCAAGATAGTAGACTTACGTAGGTAGGAGTGTTTGCTTTTGAAATGCCAGACATTTAAGGAATACATGATCAGGGCTATTACGCAGAGACTCTTACTGGGAAGGATAAGGTAGTAGGAACCACAGCCATTTATAGACTTTTGTTGCTATTTGACTTGTAATATTTTAATTGCAGTGAATGAGTGAAAGATTGTGTGTGTGTGTGTGTGTGTGTGTGTGTGTGTGTTCCCAAAGATGCTCATCAGGGCCTTATAGGGACTATTTTAATATCACTGGGAGAATCATTTTCTTTGGCCAGGAAATAAAAAGCCCCCAAATTATCCCCATACACTCTTAAAAACTCAGGTCCTGTTTGTACAACATTTATACAAGACTTCAAAGCCACTGGCATAAACAATGAGAGTCATTTAGGGAGTAAGGCAAATGTTTAATTTGTTTTCTTCACTTAGTCAGTGGAGATTTAATTCTTTGTATTATCTGGTATATTTTACTGTAAAGTGTTGGTATTTTTGTTGTTCTGGTGAAAGGTAAATTCTATTTTCTCAGTATCCCTTTTACTATTTAATATTATAATGTCATTGCATAAAGTCAATATTCTGAACATAAACGTGACCAGGCTTAACACAGATTAAATTCAGAGATTCAGTTCAAAGAAGTTACTGCTCTTCAACAGAGTAGAGTGGTTCAGGTATTCAGTACAGCTAAGAATTCAGACCAGCCCAACTTATATGTGGATATGGACAAATTACTTAAAGACTTTATTGAGATTTTGATTGAGAAGTTGGGTGCATCTGGGATCTTGCATTCCTGATCGACTTCCCAGATGATGTAGATTCTGATGATTTGTCAACCACAGCTTAGATATATAGAATTTAGACCTTACTGAATATGACAGATTCAATTTTTGAATCTGGTTTGAATATTTATATAGTCCTAGCTTATAGTAATAACATGTACTAATTCCAAATTTGAATGTAAATAATATCTAATTTTATATAATAGGCAATGCAAACTTATTTTGAATTAAATTACTATGCCCAAAATATAGGAATAATATATTAATAATATATTAAAACAGAAATATATAATACATAAATAATATATTAATAATGTATTAAAATAGGAATACATTAAATTTTATATTGTTGAAAAACTTGTTTACAATGCTAATTAATCATTGATAAACTCATTACATGCATTACATCTTGGTTTAATAGACTAAGAGATAAGACAAGTATTATGTTAATGAAATTGGAAGCAATGCAATGTAAAATTTAGAAAATAATTTTAAGAATCGTATTCTTCTTTTTTAATTTAGGAAATAACGATCAGATTTGTCATGAATCAACTAGCTGAAAAAAATTCTTTCCTAATGCAAGCCATTGAAGAGTATCCAGAAATCAAGAACATAATTTCTCAGGGAAAAATCTGTGTAATATGTGGAAAATTTTTTTTAAACACATGGCTGGAGTGTGTTCAGTTTGTTTCTCCATCAAAGGTAAATTGTGCTTTTTTGTGTATGTGAATATGATCTAAGTCAACCCATATTAACTGAATTAACACCTAAAAATTGGCATCTTGTGTGATAGAATATTAATTTTGGGAAGACAAATTTGCATAAATGTCTTAATAATTATCATCACTGTTACATTTGCATTTAAATTTTTCCATTTACCAGAGTACATACATTCTATCAAAATTCTATGCCAGCTGGAAATTTTTAACTCACAAATACCTCTTGTTTATGAGTTTTATTAATAAAACTAGAGATCTCTTAAGAGGCAGAGTTACTCAGTGATCTTCAGGGTGGAGAAAACATGGTGGTGACTTACTTGATGATGTTGTTCCAGCACAGGGTCCGTGCGGACAGTGCTGTGTCACCATGACTTGTGCACCCCCATAGCCCTCGTGGCTTGGGATGGGTGTTCCTGACCAGTGTTCAGCAGACTTTTATTTCTATCAATGGACAGTTAATAGATGTTTTAGGCTTTGTGGTCTCTGTCACAACTACATAACTCCTTTATAGCTTGAATGTATTTGTAGAAATATGTAAATGAGCACGTTGCTGTAGAACTTCATTTACACACCTTAATATTTAAATTTCATATTATAGTCATGTTATAACATATTTTTAAACAACCATATAAAAATGTAAGAAAATATTTTTAGTTCACATGTCACATGAAAACAGAATGTGGTCCTGCTTAGGCTTGAAGAGCACAGTTGCCTACGTCTGTTCTGTACTGTCCAATATTTGTTTTTGATGATTTAATTTTTTTTCTAGTTTGGGGAGCTCTTGGCCCCCTTGGGAAGGTGTGTAGCGCAATAGTTGGTAATGATAGTAAGCAAATGAATAAAAAAGATGAAATTTCTGTAGTTATTAAGGTTGTTATCTAGCAAAAAAGGAAACAAATGAATACACATACACATGTAATTATGAATTATGATAAATATTATGACAGAAAAGAAGAATGGATTAATTTATCAGGGATGATGTAACATACTCCAAATTGGATTACTGAAACACAAACTTGTCGTGTCACCTTCTGGAGACTAAAAGTCCAATATCAAGTTATTGGCAGGATTGATTTCTTCTGAGGATTATGAGGAACAGTCCTTCCCATCACTCTTCTTTTTGACTTGTAGATTGCTATGTTCCACTATGTTTCTTCACATTTATGTCCAAATTTCTCTTCTTATCAGTGAACATCAGTCATATTATATTAGGATCCCCACTAATAACGTCATTTAACTTGATGAACATAAAAAGGGGCTGTTTCCAACCAGGATCTAGTTCCTGTAGTTCTAGTAATCAAGAGTGTCATTCTACTTACATCGTCTTCGTACCCACAGAGGGTCTGAATATAGTCGCCATGTATCACTAGCCACTCACAGATTTACCTAGTGTGACACTGTGCTCTATTTCCTGGAGGTGAAGGGCAATCCTGGGAACTTTCTACAACCTAATAATGAGTTAGTGCATCTAAAATAACCTACATATTTTCTTGATCATAAATACGGGTGAGCTGTGGTTTTTCTTGGTAGAAGCTCTTGAGTTGATAAAATGCACAGATATTTACTTATCATACTTTAATGGAATAATTTTTATTTTTATTCTGGAAAGTGACAGATTCCCTCTGGATAAGCCATTGTCTTTATTTTTGTCAACATCAATTTTTTTTAGACAGGATGAAATTTTAAAGGTAAAGAATAAGCAAAAGAGCCAATTAAACAAAACATTCAAAACTGGTAACTCTAACAAAGGATACACAATTGTTGCCTATATTATTCACTCAAGTTTTGTACTATTTTCAGATTATTCAAATAAAAAGCGGTGTGGGGAAGTGTTAGCCTTACTGGATGTGATCATGAACAGCACACACAGTGAATTTATAAAATAAATTCTTGCAATTAATAGTCCTCAGAAAGAAAATGTAACTCCGGGGGATAAATAGTGATGATCTCATTCAAAAGTCTGAAATAAAAACCTACGAAACAACTAATAACACTAATGAAAATTCATCATCAGCATTCACATAAGATCCTCAACAGTCCTTAGGGAAGCATCAGCTGTGAGCCAACTTACCCTGGCTTCACAGATAGTGAGGGACCCAGCACCCTGCACACAGTAGGAAACATGAAAAGCCTTCCTACATATGGATCCCAAGAAGCAGGCTATGGAGAGAAAACCTCCCAACGTCTTCCAAAGCAGGGTTTTTGGTGATTCGTTCAGGCTGAAAGGTAGAGGCTGCACAAAGTGTCTGCTGTCAGTTTGCACTACACAATGGGTTTACCCTTTCGCGAGCTGCCTCTTTGCCTTTTGACTATTATTCATACGCTAGTCTTACTACTAAAGATCACTTAATAATTCACACATTCAACCAGCAGCTTTGATTCTTTGCTATGTGTAGGGATTCCCCTAAAGTGAGGAAGGCACAGCTCACTGCCCTGTGCTGCTGGAAGAGCCTAAAATAAGAAAGATGGAGACTCCCAGCTCTGAGTGACATAAAAAGCATCTGGGAAACTTCATAAAAATGTAAATGCCTAGGACTTACTTCTACAGATTCTGATTTAGTAGACATGGGATGGGTTATCTATATTTTTAGAAAGCTCCCGAGATTACTTTCTCATTGCTGTGACAGAATACCCAACATACACAACTTAAGGGAAGAAAGAGTTATTTCAGCTCCAGTTTCAGAAAATCTCAGTCCACTCATGGGCAGCTGCCAAAGGTACAAGCACAGTACAGTCTCTGTACCCTTAGTTCTGTTCCATTGATTGATTTGTCTGTGTTTATGCCGAAACCATGTGATTTTTATTACTGTTGCTTTGTAGTGTAACTTGATGTCTGGAATTCTGATGTTGCCTGATTTTCCTGTTGTTTAGACCACTTTGACTCTTTTGGCCCTCCACATGAATTTTAGGATTGTCTTTTTAAGTTGTGTGAAAAAATATTGTCGGTATTTTGATGGGAATTTCATTGAATCAGTGTATTAGTTTTAGCAGTATGGCCATTTTGACAATATTAGTTCTGCCTATCCAGGAACTGGGGATCTTGTTGCCCACCCCCCTCCCCCAATTTTATTGATATGACAAGTGCAAAATTTAAAGTTTACAATGAAGTTGAGCATTTTGTGCACATATGTATCTTGTCAAGGTGACAAAGACTTTTCCATTCTCCTTTTGTCCCTCCCCATACACACCCCTCTCTCCCTCCCCACCCTACCTCCCTGTTTCACTTTGTTTTTCCTTTTAAGTTCCATGAGATAGTTGTGATCTGGTACTCTCATGTCAGAGAGACCATTCGATGTTTTACCTTCTGCTTCTGACTCACTTCACTGAGCATGATGTTCTCTAGTTTCTTCCACTTGCCTGCAAAAGCCTCCATGCTGTTGGACTTTATAGATGTATAGTATTCCATTGTGTATAAATACTACAGTTTGTGTATCCACTGGTCTGTTGATGGATATTTGGGTGTCTTCCACATTTTATCTATTTGTTAGTTGTGCTGCTATGAACATGGGTGTACATGTATCTTTATTATGTGTTGTTTTGGCCTCTTTTGGATATATTCCCAGGAGGGGTGTCACTGGATCGAAGGGGATATTTATTTCCAGTCTTTTGAGAGATCTCCCTACTGCTTTCCAAAGTGGTTGTACTAATTTACATTCCCACTAGCAGTGCAGGAGGGTTCCTTTCTCCCCACAGCCTCGCCAGCACTGATTGCTACTTGACTTGTTGGTACAGGCCATTCTCTCTGGAGTGAGATGGTATCTTAGCGTTGTTTTGATTTGCACCTCTCTCATGACTAGGGATGTTGCAGGTTTATTACGAGGTGTTCAGTTTTTTGGAAGGCTATTGAAAATGAAAGTGTTCTTGGCATCTCTTCTTCACTGGGTTCATTTTAGAGCAGAGGAAAGCTATTGTTTGTTTTTTTTTTTTTGGTATTAATTTTGTAGCCTGCAGCTTAGTGAAATTTTTAAAGTAGTTCTAAGAATCTTTTGGTGTAGTTTGTGAGGTCTTCTATGTAGAAAATTCTGTCATCTGAAAACAATGATAATTAAGCTTCTTTCTTTCCGGTATCTTATCTTATTCTCTTGCCTGATGGTTCTGGCTAGAGTTTCAAATACTATATTGAATACACTTGGTGAAAGTGGACAGCTTTGTTGTGTTTCTACCTTAAGGGGAATTTTTTTTTCAACTTTCCTCCATTTAGTATAATATTTACAGTATATTTGACATAAATGGTTTCTATCAACTTGAGGTAAGGTCCATCTATACCTATTTTCCTCAAGGTTACTCTCTCTCTCTCTCTCTCTCGTTCTCTCTCTCTTTTTTCTCTCTCTCTCTTTATCATGGTGGATGTTGGATTTTTGCTCATGTGATTTTTTCGTTCTGGCTTTTATTTATGTGGTATGTTGCAGTAATTGATTTATGTATTTTGAACTATCTTTGCATGCCTGTAATGAAGCCAGTTGGATCATAGTGCATGATCTTTTTAATGATTTGTTGAATTCTGTTCTTATTACCAGTACTGATTGAGGATTTTTGTATTTCTATTCATGAGGAAATTGACCTGTATTTTTTTTTTTTCCTGTTAAGTCTTTGTCTGGTTTTGGTATCAGGGCAATGCTAGCTTCCAGAAATGAGTTTGGCAATGTTCCTTCTCTTTCAATGTCATAGGATAGTTTGAGAAGTACTGATGTTAGCTCTTCTCCGAACTAATAGAAGAATTCTGCAAAGAATCTATCCAGTGTTGGAACTTTGTTTATTGGTAGAGACTTTATTACTGCCTCAATTTCAATACTTGTTGTTGGTCTATTTGTGATTTTTATATGTTTTTGTTCAATCTTGATGTCTTGTATGTGTCTAGGAATTTATCCATTTATTCCAAATTCTCTGATTTGTTGCAGTGTAAGTTTTCAACATAGTTCCAGTTGTTTCTGTAGTATCCATTGTGATTTCACCTTTTTCATTTCTCACTGCTCATTTTTTGATTTATAATATAACTTGGTGTTTGCAGTTTTGATCCCTCCTGTTTTTATCTTATTGCTTAGAATTCTTTGGCTATTCTGTACTTCTGACTCATACAAATTTTAAAATGTTTTCTTCTAGATCAGCTAAAAGCACTGTTGGGATTTTTACTGGAGTTGGATTGAATCTGTGTCAGTTTTGGTAGTATGGCCACTGTCACAGTACTGGTTCTGCATATCCAAGAGCAGGGAATCTTTGAATTTCCAAAAGTTCTCTTAAATTTCTTTCAAAAGAATACTATAGTTTTCATTCTAGGGTTTATTTTAACTTCTAGATTAATTTCTATGTAATTAATTTTTTGAACCTACCCTAAAAAGGGCTGTCTTAAACAAATTTTAAATGGAGTAACATCTACTCAGAGAAAGCCTCTTCAGCTCATATTATTTGTATATTGAACTGTAGTACAGAAGTTCTCTTTGAATAAGAGATAGCTTTTTTAATTGCTCAGTCTTTTCAGACTCTGATGTTGTTGCTATGGAAATATCTTTGACAAAGCCAAGACAGTGTTTAATACTAGAAAGTTTTGAAATCTTCATGGCATTTAGCAAAGTATAAAATTATTTACTTGATGTCTCACTTTACCATTGAAGTTCTAAGCTCAAAGAATTCAAAGATCATTTTGTTTTTGTTCATTGTTATGTAGGAAGAGCTTAGTGCAGTGCCCAATAAATATCTTATTTTAACTTAATGACTGATGATCCCGAAGATCTGGATTAGAATGCCATCTTTTTTTTTTTTTTTAAGGTTTTAATATATCACATCAAGTGCATTGTAGAGAACAATCTGGCAGAGCTGCTTGCTGCCAATAAGGGCTGAAATCGAGGCTTAAAAAAAAAGAAAACTTTGTGCTCAGGACTAACCATGTAGTAAAAGAGAACATTGAAATAATGGTTTAGTAGAAATTGAAAAATCAGAACCAGCTGGATATGAACACTAAAAGAAAAAGAGGAAAGTGAAGATAGATGTATGTTGATTCTCAAGGTGGGAGTAGATGTTTCCTCATGCTCACATACGTAACCTGTCTGTGAATTGCTCACATCATCATCTGGAAGAATTTGTTGTAGTCAAAAGACATTTAATGAGAACAGCATGTCAGATTACTTGGCAAGAGCTGGCAAAACACCCTGCTTCCCACTGGCCGCATGTGACCACCTTGGACAAGTTGCCATGATAATTTTTGTTCTGACAGATTTTTTTTTTTCAAAGTCATTGGAAGAACTGCTGCTCCATCTCCAGTCATTCTTGCAGAAATTGTAACTTAATAAAAATAACCACAGCCAACACTTACTCAGTACTGAGTGTCTATTTGATGCTGTGCTAAACACGTTACTTACAATACCTCAACTTATGTCTAAATGAACCACAGAACTCTGATGAGAAATCCTAAAAACAGAGAAGTCAAGGAATTTTGCCAAGTGTACAGAGCTGCCAAGTTGAGACTCTGGGTGAGAAAACTCATGCATATGATTCCTTGTTCTTAACCAGATATGCTGGACCATTTTTCCTGTGTTTTTAAACCAAATTATTCCTCACTTCAATTTAATTTAAGATATGTTGAAAAGCCTTCTACTGTCATTATTTTTACATTCAAACCCATTTATTACATTTTTCCTCCTATATGTCAGTTCCTCTCTCAGTGGCTGGGATCCTCTAACTCTTGAGAAACGAGGCTAGTAAGGTGACTGGAATCTGACAATTGAGGTGTGATGACCAGTCCCACCATGTTCTAGCCGTAGTATCTTAATTTCCTATTTGATGCTAAGCTTTTTTTTTTTTTTCTTAAATCATTCAGATGACAGTACTACAGTACCTATCTCAGAGGGCTGTGGTCAGGAATTTATGAGGTAATAGAAACTGCTTAGCGTTACAGGTGTTCAGTAGTGATAACATATAGCATGCTTAATTAAGGACAGTTTTTTTTTTTTTAAATTAAGGGCTTCAGGCAGAAAAGGATGATTATCTTCTTGTAATAACTAAATGTTGAGATGCCCAGGGTCTTATGAAAGGAAGGCATTTGAATTGCACGGAATGTTCCCCAACCCATCCCTGGAGCTTAGTGTAATGATTGTGTTTGGTACTTGGAGAATACACAGTAACGGCTAAAAGGATTCTCAGAGATGTCATTTGAAAGTGTGCTTTGAAGGATAGGGAGAAATTAGAGTAGGAAAAGAACCAGTGGATGGTCATTTCATGTGAGGCAACCGAGAGTGTGAAGGAAATTCTCAATGGGAAAAACTGCACAGTGAGTACTGGGAACTGGCTGAAGCCCTACAGCAGCTGATCTCTACCACCTGTTTATGATTTAGCTTTTATTGTTAATGTCTTTTATATCTTTGAAGTTTAATCTCAGATTTTAATCCTTTCAGGACCGACTAGGTCTCCTATTTATTTGCTTTGTATTTAGCACCTCAAGTTTACTGCTTCAAGTAGGTCCTGAAGTATTTAAACAGCAACTAGAAATAATTTCTAAGCCCCAAGATGTGTATTCACAGTGTGTATTCACTCCAAATCAGCAGTGACAGTACCAGCAACGAGTACCACTCTGAAGTTGACTACTCAGTTTAGGCAGGGTTGCCACACATTCAGATGTACCACGGACAGTTCTGGCTTCCCGCTGTTTTTAAGGCTCTTTATAATTTCTACCCCCAAAAGCATCTTGGCTTAGATGACATATTATTTGGTCATTCAACTGTGAGGGTATTTTAGACTGCAGTTCACACAGAAAGAAAAATCTCACTCATGCCCAAGCCAACCACCTAGCTAAGGGGCATTGTCACCTCTGCAGAAAGATACTGCTCTGCACACTACCTCCTCCCTGCATAATAAGTATCCTTTGATTCTCACATAGGAGTTTCAAACATTTTGGTCATGTATAGCTTCAGATGAGTGAACTGAAGCTGAATACAAGTTAGATTCTTCAGAAGAAGAAAAAAGTAGATATTAAGTACAATTCTGACCATATCCAACAATTCAGGAACAAAGGGGGATTCTTTTTGGGGAAAGGGAATTCAGCATCTGCTTACAGGAATAGAAGTAATCAAAGCAGTATGCGTATTCATTTATAATATATGCAAATGCCTTTTACTATTTTCTGAGTAATAAGGAACACACAATACCACTTCAATTTTTCTGAACAATAAATACATATTACTTCCATAACTGTTTAGTATTCAAAAAGCAACGCCTTGTGATCTTCTTAGTGCCTAATGTATATTAAATTGACTAACCGCTGTATAAATGTTTTAAAACCTACATTAATTTTCACAGTCGACTGGTTGAAATGATCAGTTTCATAAATGAATGTCAGTGGTATCTTAGCAGTAATAACTTTTTACTGCAAAGTAAGATTTTACTCTAAAAGTAATGAGTAAAATTATTAAATGTAATCTTATATTATGTTTCATTGCTGGCAGCTTGTCATAAAAAAGGAATTAAGGTTACAAATTTTCATTTATTTTCATAAAGTATATGGGCATTTTCACTCATTTGTAGTGAGACCTATTCAGTCTAATCTCTTTTGAGGGTATTTTTAATTACATTACATCATTCAAAGCAGGGCTGAAAGTTCATGTTCCAAACTCTTCCCGCCCTAAACTCCTCAACTTTAAAGGAATCTGGGGACATGTTAAGTTCAACTAACAAAACTATAAGAAATGAAAACTATCAGATGCATACCTTTGGCACAGGATCACTCAAGTGTTTGAAAAGGATTTTATAAGACTATTTAGGTTACTAGTTCAAATGTGGCCCAAGATAGTAGTAACTGAAATGATTAACTTTTGTTGCTGTTTCAAAGATTTAAATTCTTAGTAGTTAATATATCAATTACATTTGAATTGTTGCTAACTCCATAATTGCTAAGGGCTAACACCTCGGATGGTAGGGCTGAAACATTGGGAAAAAGGAAAATCATCAGATGGATTATTGTAAAAGTTAACATTAGAGACGAACAGTGTTCATCCCCTGCTTCCTAAGTGTCATCTCCTTATTTCGGAAGGCAAACATGACAGCCCATGTTCACGTGAGCAGAAACAATTGTAATCAATTGTTGGTAGCATCTGTGTGTTATGTTAAGAATCGAAGTCACATCTCTCATCCAGTGTCTCCTTCCTCCGAATACAACCCTTTTAGAGGCAGAACGTTCTGTAAAGCACAAGGGCAGCCAGACGTTGGCTTACCTCTCTGCAATACAGTATTTGCCACAGAGGTTAGCATTCTCTCCGTTTAGTTTCTGAAGACTTAATTAAAAAGTTGAATGTCTTCTTCCATGGGGAAGCAGCATTAAAAAACAAAAAACCTCAAGTTTATATAAAAACCTCTTCTTACCAACATGGTTGATCTGATTATCGTTATCATGTGCAGTACACAATGTTATGGTCTGGATCCAGAACATTCCCCAAAATCCATACTTATTTTCAAGGTTATTGGATCATGGGGGTTTACTGGATCAAGTGGATAAATCCTGGATCGTACATATCCTGCACTGGTAGAAGATGGGGCCTGACGTGTGGGATGGGTCGGGTGAATGGCCTAGAATGGTAAGTCTCTCTCCCTAGTTCTTCCTGTTACTCATCTTGCTTCTGGTCTCCACGGAATGAACGGTTTTTTTCTGGTCAGTCCTGCACAGGTCCTCTGCCGTTGCCAGCCAACCGTGAATGGACCGAGACCTCTGAAATCTGAGCTAAAATGATCCTCTTCTCCTTTAAGTTGCGAGTGTCAGGTGTCATACATATTTCAGCACTGAGGAAGTGAGGGAGATAAGATCTGTGCTAATGCCAAGCTTCAGCTTCTGCTAGTTCCTTCCACAACCCACAGTCATGCACATATTCCTCTATCTGCTATTTTTTTTTCTTCAGCTTCCCCCAATTCTTCCAGGGAATGCACTAGCCTGCTCTGCCTCTTACCTCTGCATGTGATGGAGATAAGTCAAGACACACACTATCATTGTTCCTGTGAGGTTCCTAAACAATGCAACCAGCTGGCAGCACTGTCCTCTAATTTCCCATTTCTGCTTTTTTTCTCTCAACTTAAAATTTTAACAATTCCGTTCTTGAGTTTCTGTTAGAATAGAAGAACAGACAAATTTTCTCATGCCCGAGGATTACTGTGCAAGTGGTTGAAGTAGGATCAGAAGGTGAAAGAGACATCAATGTCAGAACACGAAGACAGAGCGTGTATAGAGGGAGAAGCAGTGACCACTGGAAACAGACCCTCAGCAGACACCATCATAGGGCTCTGGCCATATTTCAAGTTTCAACAGGATGACCATATGCCTCATATGGTCATAGAGGTGTCTATGTGAAGCAGAAGACATTGGCAGGGCATTCTACTCACACAAGCTAGTCCTGACACTATTTAAGAGTTCCAAAATTTGAATAATCCAGAAAGAAAGAAAGGGAAGAAAATCTTAAATGATCAAGATCAAATCTGAAATAACTGAGAATAACCTAAAATCAGTATATAAGCCTGGAATTAACTAGAATAAAATTTCCAATAATTCAGAGTCTAAATTTTTGCCAGAAAAGAAGCAAAAGAAAGAAAGAAGCTGAATGAAAAACAAGTTCTGTCCATTGCACTTCTGTGTTTTAAAGCTGGAGGACCCGTGTCTCCCTACCTGGCGTTGTCCCTTATCCTGCCTATTCTTTCTGCCCTGTTTTCATTTGCTGACTCCTGCTTTTGCCCAACATATGGATAGTGTTGTCCACTAGAGATCTTTCTGATCTTCTGTCCTCACTGGATAAGTCTCCTGAGGCCATTTCCACTCCTATGACTTCATTTGCTAAATTTAACATAAATTACCCTTAAATTCACATTCCCAGATCCAACCTTTCTTTGTCAAGGAAATATTTCTTGGTGCTTCACAATTTCAGTGACTATAAATTGCTGTTATGGGATGAAATGTGTCACCAAAAATTCTATATGATGAAGTCTTACCCCCATTGTTTGTTAGTGTGACTGAATTTAGGATAATTAAAGATAAATTCTTTAATATGGATAATTAAACATTGGTAATTTGGTAATTAGATTAAAATTAGCCACTCAGGTAGGCTCTAATACAATGAATATTGTAAGAGAAAATTTGGAAACAGACACACACAGAGGGAAGACCGTATGAAGACATAAAGAGAAGATGGCCTTCTACAAGTTAGGAAGAGAGGCTGCAGAAGAAGCCAACACTTCTGACCCTCTGATCATGACTCAGAATTCTGAGAAAATAAATTTCTGTTGTTGAAGCTCCTTAATCTGTGGTACTTTGTTGTGGACGTCCTAGTATGTTAACACAGTAATTTTCAATTGAAATTTATACTTCATACTCAAGAGCCTCCTATATCATACTGCTTTTCTCCAAACTCATCTTCCACACCTTCTTAAAGTCAGAGTCAGAGAGGACATTAGAGCAGTCCTTCTTTATGTCATCTGAAAACATCGGCTCTCTAACAACTTCCCATTCTGTCAAACTGTTCTGCATTGGATATTCAAACTTAGCAAATAGTATTAAACTATTCTGCAATGATACTCAACTATAGCAAACATACCAATTAGTGAAAGAGCTGTAGAAACCTACTTTCAAACAAAGTGAAAGATGGAATCCAAAGCTTTCACACTAAGCTAAATCTCTAGCCCATTTTTATTTTTTGATTTTGGGACAGGGTCTCAGCAAGTTGCTAGTCTGCCTGAGTTGAACTTGATCATTCTGTCTCCATTGTCCAGAGGGCCAGTATTATAGAGCTACAATTCAGTGAACTTACATTCCAATCTTGTCTCTGTCTTGAACTAAGTGGCCTAGGGTAAGTCACCTCCCTTCTCACTTATTTGCACTAGTTGTCATGTCTAGACTAAAGTGTCCTTTAGCTTGAAGTGCTTTGGTCCCATAGTTGGAGGAAGGCTGCCGCCATCCTGCTTTTCAGTTCCTGCTAACTTGGAACATAATCCTGTTTTCTGTTTGTGCCTCAACTTACTGTCATGTACTTGGTGCCTTACTTAAGAAATTGTATTATTTTATAGTCCACTAGGTTCGGAGTCCAATAAGAGCCTTGTTGGGCTACAAAAAAGTACTGCAAGCTAATATGCTTTGTGAAGGATCAGAGGGAACATCCACTGTCTGAAGCTTTACCACTTTCCATGATTGTCCACATTCTTTGGCTCATGGTCTTCCTCCTCCTTGAGAATTAGCACTGATAGATCTAGTCTTTCTTGTGTCATATCATCTGGATCATCTCCTCCGTCTTCCTTTTCTGCTCTCAACCTCTTCTCATGGCAATCCAGGATCGCCTCCCTGTCTCGGACTCCTTAACTTAACCCCACCTGCAGAATCCCTTTCGCCTTGTAAAGTGACACACATATTTGGAGGTTCCAGGAATTAGAATGTGCATAGAATTGAAGAGGGTGTTACTTTGCCTACCGTGATGGCTGTTCCTGGGAAAACAGAAAACTTGTTCTTTGTTCCTGTTCTTTGGACTTCAGTGATATTAAAATACCATCCAAACCTTACACTGTGCAATATCCATATATTTTAATAAATTTTGATTTCTTCGTGTTAAAATACTGGCAGAGTCTATCAGTGAACCACATGATGGATGATGCTTGAAAATGACCCAGTTCTACCATTCAACAAGTATAAAGCTTAGCAAACAATACATATTTAAATTTAAAGTAGAAAACTACTTTTCCCCCCAAATAAATACTATATAATTATGTTTATTTGCTTTAGCAAATATGCATTTTATTATAAATAGTAAAAAGTAAAACATTAAATTTAAGTATAATGTTTCATTTTTTAAAGACTTTTACTAAAATGATGCTTTTTCAGTTTTGTCTAAACACAGACAACCTTTTTTTCTTTTCTCTTGTTGGCTTGACAACGAACATTTTTATTCAGTGATCTTCTACTTTCTATATGTAAACAAAACCTAAGCAGTAACTATCTCTGTTAGAGTTGTGAAGTTTTGTTATTTTCAGGTTTGTGAAGTGAGGTCTTTTACAGGAAGGAGAGTCACTATCCTTTGGAACTTGTTCATTTCAAATGGACATATGTCATGCCAGGGAAAAGAGGTAGAGTAACATGACAATTGAGATAAAAGACTAAGTGAGCAGTGGTGTGATATTTTAGAAAAATTTGCTCATGCAAGCATTGTTGAATATGTTGGCTGTCAGTGGAAAAGTATATTATCAAGGAGTTATGTCAAAATGCTTATTCTCAATAAAATTTCTCGGCAACAACCTATAGCACTGAGAAATACTGTATCACAAATAGAAAGGATTAATTTAGTTTCATGTTCAGCAAAGTTTCATGCTTACTACAAAACTGATAACAGTCATTTACAAAACAAACTCTTCAAAAGCTAAACAAAACATTTACTTTATTTTAATTAACTACAAAATAATACCCCTCAGAAGAGAAAAGAGGGACCAGGACACTTGGCATTCCTCTTTGCAGTAGGAGCCAACCCAAACCCTGCCCATGCAATGTCTTAATGACACAGGGAAATAGTTAAAACCACAGTGGAAATATAAAATGTCTTTAATAGCTTCTATGTCAAACTTTTCACCTCATGGAGAGAAAGGGCAAAGTAAATTGAGTAACAGTATGGCCTCAATGGCTTTCTTGGCTTATCTTTGTTTCTTTCTTCAACCTTCTCTTTTTAGTTCAATGCTCTACTAATTGTTTTGGTTTCTTAAATAGTACTGAGTAAAATTGATGTGGCATTTTTATTTTCAATATTCTCTTAGTTCTAGTTCATGTATGTTACAAAAGTGGGCATGAAGAATTGTTTGGATGAGAGGGTTGTCTACTGTGCAGGGAAAGGGAAGAAAGGTTATTTATTTATTTGTTTAGTTTATTTATTTATTTATTTATTTATTTATTTATTTATAGAGAGGGTCCTGCTTTGTGGTTCAGGCTGGTCCTGAATTTCTGGTAGTCCTCCTGCATCAGCCTACAAAGTGATGGGATTATAGGCATGCACCACCGCACCAGCATATGTGGAGCTGGGGAATCAAACCCAGGGCCTTGTCCTTGATAGACAAGTGCTTTTGCTGCTGAGCTATGCTCCTATTCCTGTAATTTTAATTTTTGTCATATTTCTTGAACAATATCAATACTCACATGTTGCAATCTAGTTACCAATATTATGTCATTTGGTGTAGGTTTAAAATATGTGTATCTTTAGAAAAATACTTGAGTTATTTTTACACGGAGAATAATGATAACCTATGGTTTAACGTTGTGTGAACTATTTATTTCTTCTTGTTTTCCCAGTGTACTAAGAACTTTCTTGATTTTTTGCTTTCTAATTGACGCTTACACTTTTTGAAACATCCTTTTGCCTCCTCCATAGGCAACTGCATCCTAGTCATACTTGCAAATCAAGCTTACCTTATTTTTATATTGAAAATCTTAGTATATTTAGTATATAGCCCATGGTGGTCTCTCCCTTTTCTACATCCCATATAAAACTTATTACTGGGCTAAACCATGTGCTTTCAGTTATTCTGTATGTGTGTGTGTGTGTGTGTGTGTGTGTGTGTGTGTTTATTTTGTGTCTTTCCACCCACATACTAAGAAGATTCTTAAAGGCAGAGGTTATTTACTGCATATTTTTATATCTTTGGCACTTTGCCTGATGTCATGCAGATTTTTAGTTTTGTCTATGCTTTTTCACGACTCTTGGTTGTATATTAAGAATCAAACTTACGCTGACTCAAGTAATGAAGAAGGCCAAGGACGGGTCTGGTTGAATGTAATACTTACTCATGACTAGGTCCAGCTCCCAAATTTATCATCAGGAATCTGTCCTTATTATTTATTTGCTTGTCTTTTCTTCATCTTTGCTTCATTTTCAAATAGGAGCTCCTTAAACTGTGCCTTCTGGGAGTAGAGGGAGAGCTTACTTCTCTCAGTAGGCACAGAATAGCTCTAGGAGTGAGCCTTCTCAGCTTTGTTTGACTTTTCACATCATGGGCTCGCCTTACCTTACTTATCACAGTTGTCTGAAGGAAGTGGTTGAGTCCTTAACTGAACCTGCTTACGTGGTCCTGTCTTCAGCTAGAGGAGACAGTGGAGTCTGTGATTCTTTTGCTCACTTACATATGCCCTGAAATTCAGGGAGTGTAGGGTGGTTCTCCAAATGACAAAGTGGGCTTCTGTTAGAGCAAAATGGAAAATGGATCTGAATAGGTGTTTGCTATTGAGCCATTACTTATTTTTGTAGGAAGGAGTCATGTTTGCAAGCATTTGATCTTTTTACTTTCATCTAAAATATTTCATGGTTAGAGTAGGCTTCACAGTCTCTGTTGGCAGTATTTATAACGGTAATTATAGCCTATGACTCTGATTCCCTGCTAACATGCTACCAGTGTCAAAAGGCTATTATGCTCTCAGGATGAAATTAACAATAGTGCTTATACAGTCAGAGTGCTATAAGAGGTCTTAAAACTTCCTTTGTGGGAGGTTGAACAGGACAATAATCAAATCTTGCATTGTGGTTTGTGATGATATTGGTCAAATAATTTTATGGTAAAGCTAAGTTCCCTTATTAACTAATTAAACTACTAGTTGTGTGTCTCTCTTGAATTCTCCATGTTTTAGAGCACTGTTGACTTCAGAGATTGATTATAAACCATATAAAATAAAAAGCTTTTAATTTTTGTGTCTCTTCTGTCTCTGTCTGTTCCCTCCAACCTCCTATTTGCAGTGTGAGAAATTGAACCCAGGGCCTTGTACATGCTGAAGTCACAATTATTTCAAACACAAGTAACTCAGGATGTGTGCACTAGGAAGGCTAGTGGTATTTTTGACTACCTATCGTGTCTACTAAGAAGATCAGAGATATTTGAAGTGTAAAACTTAAGTTATACATTGAAGAACTTACTAGATTCTTAGCCAATGAAGGTCTAAATGAATATTTCAGAAAGTAAACAAAATCACAAAAAGATTAATTTCTAGGACAGATGGATGCTAGGCAGACAAAATCAAGATGTCCTGTAGGATGTTCCATAAATGTTTGCTGATTGACAATTTAACAGGTCTGTCTAAAAGGAGTCAGGTTTGTGTAGAATATGTACTATTTTTGACCTTCATCCCAAATGCTTTATGGTCATGCTGTATGCTAATGTTTGGATAAAACACATGTAATCCCTTATCATCTGATTTTTGTTTAGGGTTGAACATGCCTTCTTTGCTTGCTAGTTATTTTTGTGTGAGGAAAGAACAGATCAAGCATAAGGGATAATGTGCCCTTTAGAAGTCAGTGTTCTGAAACATGTGAGAAAGTGAATATTTATTTTACAAAAATATCTATTGGGCAAAGCCCTAATCTAATTTTTGATCTTTACTTTTTAGACCTGGAAGATAAGCAGAAACCTACAGCTGGTGCCTCTCCGAGTGTTACTTTGCTCTTACAAATGTTTTAATAAGCGCGATTTCAACCTCTTTAGAATTTCTGAAGAATAGAGTAGGTGAGCCACTTCTGTGTCCTGCTCATGGCCCTGTCGTCTCTGCTTACTGTGTCACACTGTGTCTGGTCTCTGTCATACATTAAGCAAAGGAAGGCAAATGATTCAGTTGCAAACATCTTAATTTCAGTACTGCAGTCCACCTTGCAGACTGTTTAAATTCCAGGTATGCTGCCTTTTTCCTTTTGACTTAAAAAGACAATAAAAAATGGAAAAACAAAGATCTATATGCCACATTTATTTTTCTCCCCTATTGGTTTATGACCACAATCTTCCTTTTCTAGAAAAGTGTTAAGAGATTTGTGTGGGGGAAAGTATATATTCCATGCATGTCTTGGGACTTAAAGAGAACCATGTTTTAGTGCTGGATTGTTTCACATTTGTGTGATTCCATCTGAGGCACTAAAATGTATGGATTGGAGTAAAACTTTTTATTCCATTTAAAAATGAGTGGGAGGCTGGGAAGTATAGTAATTTCTAGCAATAGTAACACATGTTACTATTTATAAAGTCTCAATTTTTGCTTTAATTTTTTAAATAAGTGAAACTAACAAGCCAGGGAGGTTGTTGCTGAGATGAGAATTTGGTTCATTTTCTTTGAGAGGTAATGGAAAATAAAAAAAAGAAGTGATAAACATATATGGCATTTTTTTTTTTTTTTGGATAGATCAGTGGTTCTTGGAAGGTTGGCCTTGTTCAGCACCATCCATGTTACCTGAGAACTTGTTAGAAATGCAAATTATCTGATCACACTCCAGAATTACTGAATGAGACAATCTGGCTGTGGGGCTTAGTAATATTTGTTTCCGCTAACCCTTGAGATGATTGCTTTTGCTTGTTCTAGTTTGAGAACCACAGTTTAGTCTAGTTGTGTGTCAATCTTAGATTTATACTTAAACTCCACCGAAATGTATTTCTTCATGTAAGTCTTGGTTGTTCCTTCTGGTGAAAGGCAGAGTGGTCTCTCTTCCTCTGTACATTTATTACTATGTCACCTTCCTAGGTAGGCCTTTAGGAGTTCAACTCAGGACATACTCCTTTGTGCAACAGAGTTGCCTCTGGCGTAAGTGGAAAGCTGAATCACTGGAGCATGGCAGAGAGGCCCTCACTCCCCAAGAGACAGGTTCAGGCCCTGCTCTGAAGAGATGCAGCCTCAAGGTAATTTTCTACAGGCTTCATTAATCAAGAATGCACTTTAGACAAAAGAAAAACAGAGTGCAGATGAAAGTCATGGAGCCTCATTAGAAATGACTTACAGAAGTACATTATGTGTGTTTATTGAGGGAAAATACACAGTACATTGATTTTGATTAGGGAAATATTTTCATATAGCTTATTTTGTTAAAAGAACATTTCGTACTGTTTTGATCCCATGACTTCAGTCACCATTTATGAGCTATCATGGGCCTGGAGAGAACATTCTGTCCACTCACCCATCTCTGTAATTACTTACTAAACAATATTTCAGTCGTTCCTTGAAGCTCAGGTGACATCAGAGAAGATGTTAGCTCTCTTTCTGTCGCTCTCTGTCTCTCTGTCAGCGCTCCTTCTATTGAAGGTTGGTTCTGGTCCATCATTCCATAAAAACTGGCCTTCCTCAGGCTTTCAGTGTCTTACTCTCAGTTCATTCACTGCTTCTAGGTGTAGTACTCCCTCAATTGACCATCTTTCTTACCAGAATATATGCTGTAGAGTCATTTGTCTTCTCCTTCCTGTTAATTGAATCATTTTTGTAGTTTCCTTTCAAAAACTATTGTTTTGTGAGATTCTCAAACCAGTTCCATTTTCTGCTTTCTTAGCATCTTTTGTTTCTCTGAATAGATTTATCTGTCCCCAACAGTTTCACTCAGCTACGTTTGTCACACCTGGGTTGGCAGTACCTCAATTTTTATTAGATTTTTGAGACAAAAGTATCACTGTTAGACTAGAGTGGTCTTGAACTCACCAAATAGCTCAGGCTGGCCTCAAACTCAGGACAATCATCCTGCCTCAGCTTTCCCAAGTGCTTTACTAGAGGTAGATGCCACCATGCTTGGCTCATATGATGCTGAGGGATTGAATGCAGGGGCTTGTCCTAGCTAGACAAATGCTCTGACTGCTGAGATATGTCCCCAGTCCCAATCTATATTAATTTTTAATTCATGTTTCCAAGCTATTTAAGTTTTTCCATTTTATTAATATACAAATGTGCAATACATAGAGTTTACATTGAACTTGAGTATTTTGTGCACACACACACACACACACACACACACACACATCATATCAGAATTATAAGCCCTTCCCTCTCCCTTTTTGACCTTCCTCCCACCCCGACTCCCACTATCCCCCCTCATTTCGTTCAAGCTTCTCAAGGTAAAAGCATCTGAAACCGAAAAGAATCTCTTCTACACACCTTGCACTTTTTAAAATTATCCACTTATTAGACAAAGATTCATCAAGTGGCTACTTGTATCTACCAGGCACTGTTCCCTGCTCTGAAGATGTAACAATGAAAAAGACTGACAGTGACCTACTGTCCTACAGCTGATTTTCTAGTGGAGGGAAGGGAGCACCAAACAATCAACAACATGGGCAGAAAGTACCTTGAAGTGAAGTAGAATAGGATTAGGATGTCAGGAAAGATGGGCCTATTTTTTATAGAGAGTAGTCTGGAACTAGTAGGGTAATATTTGGTCATAGATCTGGAGTAGTGAAAGAGTAGTAGAATAAATAGGGTTCAAGTCAGTTTTTGAAAACTGAAAACCTGGGTAGTACTAGAAAGCATTAAATAACTGAAAGTGTGCCAAAGGACAGTTGTAACTCAAATGTCAGGAAATTTAGTGTTGGTGGGTGCCTGGTTACATAGCTAGCATCACGTGGGACCTGCACTGGGAGGATGGATCTTCTTCTGTCTATGGTTACCCCATATGACGAACCATTAGCTAATGAAACTAGAAACTCAATTAATCTTGCTCCATATAGAAATTAGGTGCATGTGCAGGTGTGGCGTCTCCTTGCTGATCTGTATTCCATCAGGGATGGAATCTTAGGATCTGAAATATTGCAGACTATTTTCATTTTCTAACAATTACAACTGAGCTTTGTCGAGGTCAAGTTGAAGCCAGTTGGGCATTAGCTGTATTTTTTAATTCATGTTTTCTACTTGTTTTTCTCTCCATAGGTGCTTTCTGCAATTTTCCTTTGTCATCACATTTGCATCCTCAGTAAAATTAAATAAAAAACTCTGAAGTCTCTTATTGTTTGTTACAAACATTTATCACCTGTGTTATGGGAAAGTAATTTCAAATAAGACTATTATTATTTTAGACTTTAGTAATGAAAACTAATTATATCTGCAGTTATGCATAATTCAAGCATGGTCTCTGATTATGTTTGTTTTCATTTTTTATTCAAGTAAGTTATGATTGATTTTCTTCATTTAATTACTCAATATTTCTAACAATTTTTTTCCAGAGTGGTGTTAGCTGAAACTAATAAGAAGCCAATAGATATGGCTAAAGTGTTACTATTATTTTTCTGAATCAAAATAATAAGCCATTTAAGGGTGTTTGCATTGTTTTGGACTTCTATATTAAAACCTTTTTATGTTATGATTACTCTCAGATGAGGATTCCAAACCCAAATGAATAATAGAGTCAAGTGGGAGGGAGGGGATGAGGGAGGGGATGGGAAGGTGAAAAGGGGATGGGAATAAATTGTAAAGTGGACGCTAAATCTGCACACACAAACACACACACACACACACACACACACACACAAACACAAGCTCAATGTAACCATTGTGTATCACATATGTATACTAGTAATAATGGGGAAAAACATGAATCTATAAATACATAGCATTCTGGGTCTTCAAAAAATCTGTGAAATTTGTAAGTTTTTAAAAGAAAAATGGTAAAGTAATAAGACTCAGAAATCAAATGTAGATACATAGGATACATTAAAATTAGAAATCACAAAAATTAAAGATGTGTTTTTAAAAGATTAACTGTAAATATGTGAATAACAAACATTGGTCCTGTACTGACCAAGTGTCATGGTTTGGGTCTGGAACGTCCCCCCATGCCCTGTGTATTTGGATGTGGCGGGACGTCTCTGGAGCTGTATCCTGTCGGAAGATGGGGACTGAATAGAAGAAGCAGGTGCTTGGGGCTTGATCTGCAGGTATTGTGCCAACTTGCTGATGTTAGAAAATGCCCAAGGCAGAGCCTTCCGGTGTGTGTTATTGACTCGTAGGCCAGGAAGTGAGGGAGGGGCACGTGAGGGAGGGAGGTGGCTAGGTGGGGCCCATTTGGCAGCTTGAGCTAAGTAAAGGGAAGGAAGAAGAATTATGGTTAGAGCTTCTTCCTGGGAAATCTTTGGCCTTTGCCCTAGTCTCCATACATTGACCTGCTCCCACTGCACCTGGCTTCCTGTCAGCCATGCTGTGAAGAAGAGTTCTTCAGCTAGACCTTCACCATGTGCTTCCACCTTTGCCAGCTGACCATGAAAGGACTTTGTGAGACTTCTGAAACTGTGAGCTAAATGAATCTTTTCTCTCTTTAAAAAAATCTTTTTCATGCTAAAACACTTATTAATGGAGGTTTTATTCAAATTGGAGAAAATTTTAAATGAGAGTGGACACACTTGATACAGCTAAAAATTCCAGAATAACTCCTGGAACTTTCCTTGGTATGTTTTCATAACATATCTCTGTGCAGTGGCCTATGTCTAGTTTATTTTCTTACCATGGCTCTGAGAAAGGAAATGGCTGAAAGTCACTTGCTCTTGCTAAAAAATTGTTTTTCTTCTAGGCTGTGAGACCCTCCCACAGCAGCTTAATGTACACTCACTGCAGGTATTTTCAGAGCTTTCTGTATGCCTGAGAGCTCCAATTTGCATGAAGGTTTTTGACCTGCAGTTCAAAACTAGCCTTGCCACTCAAGAGACTGGCCATGGGACACTGGGATTAAGGAGGAGACTAGGAAATAGTAACTTTACTAAAGAGTGTGAGGTAAAAGAAGTTTGATATTCACCCTATTTCTAAGTGCAGAGGTGCAGTGAGTGAAGACTGTGTGCTGTATATAAATTTGGGGGTTAGTGATGAGGAAGACAATGTACCAGAAAAACTAAAAGAGCAAGGCCACCTAGAAGGGGCTTTAGCTGGGAAACAGAGGCTCTATAATTTCCCAGAATCAGGTTATCCAAGGGCACTGAGGGAGCTGGCACAGCAAGGCATAATGTCCTGAGGGAGGAGATGAAGTAGTCATTATTACTGCAGAGTCAGGATGAGGGGTCAGTAGCAAGCCAGCATCATATGTCAGAGGTAGACAGCCTGGGGAAGGGACTGTACAAGGCAGGAGCCTCCCAGGGAAAGTCACTACTTTTTATTCCCTTTAAGTACTTAAATATTAGCAGAGAAGCAAAGGTGAATATAGTCGAATGTGATGAAGATTGATCATAACTGTTACTCCCTAGTAAAATTAGAGGAAGCTCCAGTCATTTTTAAACCTGTCCTTTATTTCCAGTGTAACTGAGGAAAACAGGAGCCAAGTGTGACCTATTATTTTATCTTTTCATATAGAAAATAAAAAGGTGCATTTCTAAACTAACCAATTAAAATACCTTTTTTCAACTAACACTGTTTGAAAAAGAAAGTCTTTGAGAGACCATTCATATTTCACTGAAATATTTTCACTTCGGACTTATCACTGTTCCTCCACTAAATATTTGGTGATACCCACTGTGGGAAGACATTAGCCAAAGTTCGGGAGTGGACGAGGCACCTGATAGCTGCTCGGTCCTCCTGCACTGCAGCCCGAGATGGATTCCTTTCAGGTAATTCCCATCCCTCTCTTCTTTCCTTCAAACTTGCCAAGCTCACTCTTGCCATTTTCTCTGTTTTATTTTAAGTTTTGGTTGACATATGATGAGTGTATATATATTGGGGCATGAAATGTCATGTTTTGATGATATTACTCTTTGTTTCAAGGCCCGAATTGCTGCTCACTCTGATCTCGGTGACTCCTCCCACTTGACCTCACTGTTTGCCTAATCCAAAGTGCACAAAAGCCTTTCCACACCTCCTCCTCCTATTTCACGATGCAATTATTAATTTCATTGCCTATCACACTATGCTATGATGCATAACTCCATGAAGGTAGGGCAGGGATTTGATTCTTCCTTACTATTTTATTATGAAATTTCTCCAATCTACAGGAAAGTTAGAAAAATTTTACACCATTTTACTGAATTTCTGTTAGCACCATTTTAATCTGTCTGTCTCATTATATATGTATTCACTCTTGTATGTCAACATTCGTCCATTTATTTTTGGTACACAGTATATTTCTGTTTTAATACTTCAGCAGGAGCATCGCTAATTGAAGTTCAATACTTGTGTTTCTCCTTTTTTCTTTCTAATACACATACATTTGCCTACAAAAATTCACGTGACTGACAAATACGTTATCAATCCTTTATCATGATGCAAAGAATTACTACCACTCTAGAAATTTCTTTCATGTCCCTTCTCCCTGTGGGATTTATGGATTCAATAAGTAAAAAGATCCTTGGGGCATATTTACACTGAAAAATTCTTGAATATTTAACTGAATTTCAAATTTAATTGGGAGATCTGTATTTTATTTGACAAATTTATGGTGAATTTCTATCCCTCTGTTGAGTCAACCATTATTCTGATTTTTCTTCCACCGTAATTGTTTTAGAATGTTATTTGAAAGGCATTATGGCATATGCATTCTTTTCAGTAAGAGTTTTTCCTTGAAGTGTACTAGTTTCAGAATTCATCTATATTATTACATGTATCATAGGCTTATTTTTTATTACTGGACAATACCCTGTAATTAGAGGCAATACATTTTGTCTAAGCATTCTCCATCTTTGCCTTTTTTCATTTTTTTTCTATTATTAATTAGCTACCATGAGCCAAAGTCTGCTTAGAAACCTTCGGGAGCCCCTGTTAAGTTCTAGACAGAGTCCCTGTTCCTTCTTATGCCTCTGAGCACTTTGTGTTCTACCTCTTCTTGTCCCTTCAGTGGCTTGACCTCTCCGCTCTTGCCTTAGGCTCCATTCTTTCACCACCTTCCTTTTCAGGCTCTTCCTTTCAGTAACTGCCATGCTTTCCTCACCAAGGGTGGGCTAGATGCATTGTCCTTCTTCCTTGTTTTGTTTTCCACTGCTTGGCGGAACTAGAGATCAGAGAAGCAGCTGGCATTACTGCCATAGCCTTTCTCCTCGTTGTGAAGTGGGGGCTTTGTGTCATTTTTTAGAAAATTATGCAGGTGCAAAACTTCATCTATCATGTTGTATGATTTCGTTAGAGTATAATTAACTCTAAGGATCCAAAATTGCCAAGCTGAGAAATTTTTTGAACAGTATTATTCCTTAAAAAGTGAAATATTCTGAAGTTAGTTTTATTCTCTTTGAATGTATAGTAAAAATACATAGATGACAAGTAAAGCACCACCTTCCTAATATGAATAGTTATGGAACTGAGTGTTTTCAGTCTAGGCATTGGTGATTTTTTTCCCATATGTTGAAGTGCTGTTTGTATTTTCCTTCACATGAAAGTCTGTATTATGAACCCAATCTCTGATATATTATGCTTTAACAGAAATATTTAGGGAAACTGGGAGACTTTTGTGTAACATACACCAAATACTGTGTTGCTGAGTCTAAACTTTTCTTTTCATGAAAGAGTTTACTGTTATAGAAGTACTTTTTCACCATATTGTGTTTCTTATAGCACTAAGGATAAATCCATTTGCATATACCAAAAAGTTTTCTAGGGCTTATTTCCCATAATCATTTCTTTTGGTTGAACTTGTCTTGCTGAATTTGACAACATCTAAGAACATCAAAGTGACTTTATTTGAAAATCAGAGTGCCAGACTGCCTGAGTAGGTAGTAAGGAGAGTAGAGCAAATGAACATGTTGACAGACACCCGAAGTTGGCTGGCTTTTTGGCGCGAGTGTTTGGTGTCAGAACGTCCACAGGGCTCTAAGAAGTATATAAATGAATCAGGCACTGCCTTTGCCTAGGGGCTTATAGTAAACTTATATGAAGCTTCAATCTAAACAAAATGCTGCTTTTTAAAAAGGATACCAACGACTGAGTAAGATGATCTCTTGGGACCTTATTCCTGTTATTTCAGGAAAAGCTATGCGTTTCTGAAAGCTGGTGATTACCCACAAATTAAGGCCTGATGACTCCAGCCAAGATACTGCTTAATGTTTGTTCACTGGAAGAACTGAAGTATATTGGGAATATTTCCAAGTTGGTGGAGAGTGCCCTGGGTTTGCAGGATGCTTCCACAGTCTTGATGGATTCTGTTCAAATCGTATGTCTTTTGGTAACCTGTGAGTTCCCGATGAAGAAGAAACCCTTAAACAGGATCATTTATTGCAGCCTAGTTAAAATTTATCAGGCTCTCCTGGCACAAATGCAAAGCTGGATAAACCTAGAAGGGGAGATGAGGAAACATGTTGAGATAAAGGGTGAAGAAATTGGCCACTGGGGACACGGTGTGAAGAGGGAGTGGGCAACTTTCCCCTGAGAATGTTTGGGCAAGGGGTTTGCAACCTGAAATCGTCTCACTTTCCAGATCCTATGAAACCTGAAACCTGAAAAGGTTAAAGCACCTTGTCCCAAACCACACAATGTATCAGTGACAAAGTATAGAACTTTAAACTGCCTGCTTGAGTTTGATGTGTTTTGTTTTAAATGTGCCTGTGCCCTCCTCAGAGTTCTCAGAGCACCAGAGTTCTGCACGGACTCGCTCAGCTCCCTCATTGCTGCGCAAGGGCTCCTCCTAGGTCCTCACAGGTGGAGCCTCGCGGCCCTCCCAGGAGCACAGCTTGCCCTCTCCTGCCCCCTTTGCTTCAGCCCCTCTTCGCTAATACTCTCACGGATGCTATTCTAAATCAGAACACCTGTTCAGTGGAAATATTTCACAGCTATATGACGCTAGGACAATAAAGAGAATTTTTAAAAACTATTCCCAGTATTAAAACCAAGACATTGTGAATGCTACGCAAGGGCTCTACCCCTGAGCAACACTCCTAGTCCAGGCAAATAGATTTAAGACTAATTTGCTCTTAATACTGAATTCATTTTCATATTTAACTTGGTTTAATTTCTTTGTAACTGTGGTAATCCTCACTTCTCTGGACGTGTCGGTGTCTGGTGCTTCGTTTATGCTCAGCCAAGCAAAATGAACGTTCCTTTGTTTATGAGGTGTTGGGAAAAATATATTTTGAAGCTTTTTAACTCTAAAATATAATCTATTGGTTATATTACAAACTTGCATAAGTTTTTCTCTTAGTGTTAAAAAGTAGAATATGTGGTCCATTTTCATGTCTCATGAGGAAATTAAAAAAATTATGTGTTGGAGTATTTGATGCTCTTAAAATGAACCAGGCAGCCTGACTGAAACTCTTATATTTTCCACATGGGAAGTAGTCATGATTGGATACAATCTTCTCGTTCAGTGGGCAGACGTATAGGCTGTTGCTGTGTTGCTGCCTGATTCTATCACACATACTCAGCAGAAGGGCACAGAGGCAGGGAACCGCCACTTTTCCCACCTGAGCCAGCAGTGGGTCTAAAGGGGCCTGCGCGGGATCTCCCGCTACTTCAGCCTCAGCTTTTGTGATCCTCGTGATCACAGACGCCCTGCCACCAGTGACAACATGGACTAATGAGCTGGTTGCCCAGGTGTGCAGGTGCTGGAGATTCCGAGAGGATGAACTGCTCTGAGTCCACTGCTAGGGTTGCCTGGGTCGTTCCGGGCAGAATTGTGTGCAAGCGGTCTACTTCTGCTTACAGAGTTGAGGCCCAAATCCACACAAATAAGCATTGAGAAGGAAAGGAGAATACAGAGGACAGAAAGGAATATTTTAGGAGACCTCCTTCTCATGTTTAGGACTGCCTTTGGAAACTCTGGAATGCCCTTTTAATAAATTATCCAATGGTAATAGTTTGACTCAGTCTTATCAGGAGAAAAAGAGAATCAGAATTCCCACTAGCCTAGGGCATTGTGAAACAGTGTCAGCTGTGAAATGTTTATGAAAGACCGGGTGACGGAGAGGCCAGGGAAGGAAGAAACGCAAAGGATTGGAACCACAGAAACACTTGGCAATTGAAAGCCATTGTCTGGGGATTTTAAGTATGTGCATCTAAAAAATCGGTTCCTTAAAAGGACCAATTCCTAGTGTAATATATATATATATATATATATCAAAGACACTCAGGAAATTCTTCTAACAGTCATTCATTGATTAATGACTAAGTTGATATATAACAGTTTTAATGACAGATTTTCATAATTTAACTATCTGCCAAACACTATGCCATGGGATTCTAGTTTGGGATTTGCATTATATTCTCATGTAAGAAATAGATTAAATAGGACCAGAGCAAAACCTTCCCCAGAGGCTATGTGGGATTCTCAGTTTCCCTTAATGTTTCTGGAAGTGAGCAAAAACTGTCCTACTCATTTCTTTTTGAAATTTTTCTTGCACAAACAACCCTATAACATGTAAATCTCCCCTCCCTTTAAGAGGTTAGGCTAGAAGCTAAACAAATACATAAAATAGATACACAATTAATACAAAAATAAAACATGATAGACTATTTTTATCTTAATTTCTTTTACAAAAGAAAATCATACATCCTCCTGACTGCTTGAGAATTAAAGTAGGAACCTCTAACTGAAATAGAAGAAAAAAATTGTACTTGGTGATTGAGAAAGCCATATTTCATATTTCCATCTCTGCCCACTTCCTCCACCCCTTCTGCCAAAGTTTTCAGGGAGTCAGAAGAAGCTATCAGGAGTCCAGAATCTGAGTAATGTTGTAATTCAGATCTTGGCAGCAGGGCTAGGTTTCCTTTACAAGGGAAGTTAGGCCAGGGTTGGTAACAGCAGCAGGTACCGTGCCTTATGTTGGTGGAGTGTGGGGCATTTCAACAGGACAGAGTAAAGTGAGCTGATATAGTATGTTACGGAAGCATTACTTAGCGTTCATAAACCCAGTTAAGTTCTGTGTGGATAAAGCCCACCAACCATTATCTAGGTGCTTAACTGTTTGCTATTGACTTTATAACCACTAGGTGACACTGTTGTTCCAAGAGTTAGTGCAGTTATTTTCACAATTTATGAAGCACATTTGTTTATATCTGTTATAAACAAAATATTTATAGTTGAAATGTGAATGTCTGATTTACAAGTCTTAATTCAAAGGAATACTAGTAACCTTATTCTTCACAGTTCTGATAACCCCATGTACTTTATGAAATTTACATGTTCTCAGGATGAACACTTCCTGCTTCGTCACCGAGAGCCACACAGTACCACGCAGTGTCTCGTATTTATCCGTTGCCCGCTCTGCAGAAACCTTAATGCTTCGTGCTTTAGATAAGTTTTTTTTTTTTTTTAATTTCACCCTCTGTCAACAGAAGTTTTTGAACATTACAAAGTTAAAATGTGGCAGAACTAGAATTCCAACCCAGTCTGCTGCTATGATTTTTTCGTTGACCAAGGTAGGAGCTCTGGTCACACAGAGGCTAGTGACTGTTGGAAGAAAATCTGGGCTCGGTAATGCTATTTTACATCCAGTTCACTGGATGACATTACATGGACTATGCTTTTAAATTTGTTTCAGATCAATAACTTTTGTTTTAGTTGTATATTCTCTATAATGTATATATTTTAAATTTCACATCAAAAATGCATTTACTTTTGGTGTAAGTATGTTCCCGAATTGCATAGAACCCTCCTATACAAAAAAAAAAAAAAATTCTTGTGTATCAAATATTCAAACTTAACTAGGGACTCTGGATTTTTTTTTTTTTGCTCAATTTGTGAATACTATCTTAATTTTTAATTTAAGAGAGCTTTAAAAAGCTTAATTTCTTTCCTCTCTATTTTATTCCCCCACTGTTGTCTGCATTTCCTCTCGCACTCTTGCCTGAGGATATGTCTTGTTCTGGTCCCCGTGAACGTGGCCTTTACAGTTCTGCTCCTTCCCTCTGTCCACACTTGTCCCATCTTACACCATCACATTCACCTCACTTTTACTCTTTTTCTACCCATCATTTCTTTTCTGTGTCTATAAAAGTGATTGATGATTTCCACCTTCAACATCCTCCAGTTTGCCCTCCATTCTGTTTGGTTATGCTTTTAGGAATAATAAATCCTGCTTGTGTAACAGTCATTCATTCTTCAGCCAGTTGCTGTCTATCTCCTCTCTCCTTAACTGTATAATTAATCTTCTCAAGGATCACTCAGCAACTTTCTGATTGCTAAATTCCATGCTTTTCTAAGCCCTCCCACCACTCCGCGTGGTTGTGTTCCTTCTCTAATCCTTTATTTTACTCTATTGGTATTATTTCCTGTGGCTTAATCATCACCTTCTCGTGCCAGATTCCAAGATTTTCAGTCTCCGTTTCTATTGCAGTAGTAGTGTCATCACACAGCAAGTCACATGAAAATATTCCTGTGACATACTTTGGTCCCAATTATTTTGATGCAGTATCTGTACTTTTTTGGGGGAGGGGGGTGTTTTTCCTAATCGAAGTATCTAAACAAAAGAAGATTCAAAAGAATTTGAAAATTATTCAGTTTTTCTCATCTCAGTCTCCTTAGCTGATGACCATTCTAGAAATGGTAGGAATAAAAGGCATATTTTTCTGGTTGGATATTTTAGTTTTTGGACTTAAAAGTAAGTTTTATCAACTCTCTGCCTTTAATTGATTGCTGTTTGACAAGTATTCATGAGAGTGGAAGTGGGTTGTGAAAATGCTTTGCTTATTCTGTACTCACAGTGGTGATCAGCTTAGAAATTGCTTTATTGATGAGATGTAGCCACTTCCATCACATTCACCTTTTGGAGTATTATTTGCTCAAGATGTTGACTAGGATGTGGGAAAGAACTTTCATGCAATCTGCTGTATTCCTTATCTCAATGATGAATTCCTAGAGGATGGTTCAGACTTTGAACTTGTAAGTAGGTGCTTATTGATTTCAAAGAGTCTTACTATCTCATTATATGGAATCTCAGATGGAAACTTTATTTTGTTCTTAGGTATAACTATTATCTTGAAAAATATTGTGATCATCTAATGTAATTTTTAAAGCAATATATTGGCTAATAATAGGAATATTCAGGGGGTAGGAGATCTGGGAAGCATACACTTAATTAGGTGGAGATTTTTATTCAAGTATATGTTTAAAATGGCCCATAAAATAATTATTTCTCCCTCAACAGCAAGGAGGATTGGTATGTATGTGCCACTAAACATATTCATTACGTTTAACCTTGGTACCCGTTTTAAAGTATACTCTTAGATTGGATTGAGAATCACACTCAATTTGTTAACAGTGACCTTAAGAGAAAGATATGAAAGATTATTTCTGCTAAGACAATTTTGTTAAGACAATTTTGTTAATTGCCTTAGACTTAACATCTGTAGCACACAAGTGCTTGTCTTCCAGCATTGATGGCCACTCACACTAATGCCAATGGAAGATGCTACTGAGACTAATGGCCGTATGCACGTCTTCCTGCTTAACGTGAAGAACTGCTTCAGAATTCTTTTCAGTTGCATATATTTCAGCATTTCAACTCAAAAACTAGCTTACCTGTAATGATACAGATGGAAATTAAAGATTGTTATTCTATTGGGGACAGAATAAATAGGTTTGTTGAAAATTATGAAGTAGATAAGATTATCCATACCAGTAAGAAGAAAAAAGCCATTTTATTCAGATTGAAAATGATAAAAAAAATCAGACAGTATTATCCTTTATGGTCTCAAAACATAAAGGCATATAAAAATTAAATACTGTTAAAAGATCCAAATATTACCCAAACTAAGTTAACAGCTAAGGAAAAAGTTTATGAGAGCTAGCACTAATATTTACCAGTGCCCCTCCCTGTGCCAAGATTTGGCCTTGCGTCTTTGCTTATCTAAATCCTCTCCTCAAAGACCTTGAGCAGTTGGCATTGAGTTTCTGCTTTGCTTGCCAATGTGCTGGTTGGCTTTCTGGCTCTATACTACAACAGTTCACATATTTCTTTTTCTGTTAAGCTCCGTCTGATGTGAGTAAAAAATTATATTCCTTGGGGGTTGATGTATCTGCTCCAGTATATTCATTATTATTATATTTTTACTACCACAAATGTTGTCAATATGGTACCATGTATGAGTGCAATCTGTGTGCAGTGCAAATCTTGCCACATCTAGAGTAATTTTTAGTTCTTCCTCTAATGGGAAGAATGAGAACTAGGCTATTTTAAAAAAATGCTACTTCATGAAGTTAAAGGAAGGATGTGTAGAAAACCTAAAATGTGGACTGGAGGAATGGCTCAGCGGTTAAAGTGCTTGAATAGCAAGTGCTAAGTACCCAGGTTCAATTTCCCAGTACCACATAGGGTGGGTATGGTGGTACACGCCTGTAATCCTAGCACTTGGGAGGCTGGAGCAGAAGGATTGTAGTGAGTCCAAGGCCAGCCTGGGCTCCATATCCATAGTGAGTTCAGGAGCAGCTACAGAGTGAGACCCTGTCTCAAACAAAAAGTCTTAAGTATTGAATTTTCAATTAATTTAAATGATTTGAATTTTTTCCCCCTATATCTTCTGTCCCTGTCCTATCACTTACCCATGTTTCCCCTGGCTTCTCTTGCACACCCCATACTCTGCTCCACCATGACCTGGGAACTTCCCTCATAGAAACTGGTACAAATCATAAAACACATTTTACTTATTTTCCATCTCTGTAAGATCTCTGTCCTTTGTGGACTGATGTTCAAAATCTTGACATCATTGCTTCTCGTATTGTGTCAGATTATTAGGCTGTGTTTCAGGCAGGAGGGTAAGTCTAGTTGTGTTACTTGAAACTAGCTGGAAAAGAAATCATCCCTTTCTTCATATGTATTTGAAATAGTCCACCTGAATGAGGGCCTTCCTCATAAATTATTTCAGCTTGTCAAATTTCCTTTTCTAGTGCAATACTGAAATGTATAATAGTACTCTGATGTTTTCTGACTGTAAAAATATGAAAAATACCATACAGTGTCCACCCCGGCTAAGTGTTGTATTTTCCCATTCTTTTATAGGGGAGAACCTTTTATAAAAACCTAAACATTACATTTTACATTTACCCTTCTTTAATATTTTTAATAGGGTCAATTAATTCAAAATAAGTGTGTCAAAATATCTTAAATTTGATTTTGCCATTGATAAACTCTTATCGTGATTTTTCACCCCTACGAATAGCTTTTCCTCCAAACATTATAATCTGTATTAGTTAGTTTTAGTTATTATGATAAGATACTACAGACTGAGCTCTAGAGACTGGGAAATTCTAGGTTAAGTTCCACTGAACTCAATGAACTGAGCTCCCTAAGGGTTTTGTCACTTAGAAGTAAGCCACCGTCTCTCTGTGTTTTCTTATGGTAGAGAGAGAAAGAAGCAGGCTCTTTGGTGTCTTTTCTTAGAAGGACACTCATCCTTATGTAAAACGAGTCATGTCCAAAAGGCCCTACCTCCTGATATCATCACACTGAGGGTAATGACTTCAACAGATAAATTTGGAGGAACAAAATGCAGTGTGTAGTGTTGCCCCAAAATTAATTTGAATAAGTATTGAAATCTATAAATAAGAAAACTAAACATATATATTAATCTATGTATGTCAGACTGAATTTATTCTTTGGTAGAAATTAATGAAGAACAGTCAATCAAATGGAATTATTTCCATTGAGTCCAAAAGTTATCTTAAGAACTCCTATAAAACTTACTACTGAAATAAAATATACTGTCTTCAGCAGGCATGTAACTTTTCAATGTAATGTTTGTATTCTTCAAAGATATTGGAAATTTACCATTATGTTCATTAGACTCTCACTCTGAGTACAGAGTCCCAGTGCTGGGACAATAGCAACGAGGTTAGAGCACTTGTATAGCAAGGCCCTTTGTTTGATTCCCCAGTACCACATAAGCCAGGTGTGGTGGCACGTGCCTGTGATCCCACACTCAGGAGTGTGAAGCAGGTGGATCTCCATGAGTTCGAGGCCAGCCTGGGCTATGCAGTGAATTTAGGATAAGTCTGATCTACAGAATGAGACCCTGCCTAAAAAAGAAAAAAAAAATTCTCAATACAAAGTCCTCATTTGTAAAGGATGATAATAGCAAAAGTCAGACAAAATACTCTAGACTGTTGGGAATAGCTGTGTTAAAAGAAAAAAAGGCTAAAATACTCTACACAGCTTATATCTTTCCACAGGGACAAGAGCAAAATAGCAAATTTTCTCAACATTACCAAAAATGAACTTATTAAATACCTTTAGGGATAATCCAAAAATTATGTGAGTCTGGTCATGTTAACCTCATCAGCCCTTAAAGTGGAAGTCGTACCTAGCGATCACTCCTAATTAAAAGGACTCAAGCAATGTGGAAGTAATTTATTTAGCATTTCTGAAAGCTGGTCATTTAGCTTTTTATGTGCAGGAGATTATTCTAACATTCAAGACCAGTAATTACTTTTAGGGCTTTTACTTGAAACAAGGAGTGTTTTTCAAAGACAGTTATTGAGTACATGGAAAGATAAGTTCATAACTGAAAAAATGAATGAAATGCTTTCATATATTTTATTTAAAATGTCAAAAATTCAGGTTAAGCTTCCTGATTCGTGTGTGTGTGTGTGTGTGTGTGTGTGTGTGTGGATGAACATGACAAAATAAGAGCCTTGCGCTGTGATAAGAATTCAGACACTGTATTTTTGCCCATATTTTTCTGCTTATTACATAATATTATAAAATAGAAGTTTTTGGAAATATACAAAGTGTTTAAAAGGAAAAATATGTCTTAATGATGTTAATTTAAATTTTAGTATTAATGTTCCACTTTTTTTCTATATGTTTTTTTCTTTATGTAGTTTGTCCAGATTTACTCGCCTGCCTACAGTTACATTCAGGTAACCTAACACAATGTATTCATAAATTTATACATACAGTCACACATTCACACATTCGTACATTTCTACATTCATACATTCACACATTTATACATTCATACGTATGTACACAATGGTGTCAAAATTTTGAACATCAGCTTCCAGAGGACAGAAATCTTAAGAGGTAGAAAATGAACAAAAATGACTTTTGTGATTTATCCCAGTTTCTGTGAGGAAAGGTCCCAGGTCATGGTGGAGCAGAGTGTAGAGAACTCAGGAGGAGACTGGAGGTCTTTCTAGGCTAAAGAAAAAGAGCTGCGTGTTCAAAGAGGCCAAATCTGCTAGATTTTGCTAGAAGAATACCAGAAAAAAAGAACAAACTGAGTGAGATGTCATGAGTCTGCATGTGCGGTGTTCAGCTTGGTGGAGATCAAAATAGGAGTGTGAGGCAGACGTTGCTTCAGGGGACACGATCAGAAAGAGTGTCCTCAGGAGCTCACAGTGTCCATCAGGCAGAGTAGAAAATCTCACAAGAAAGGTGCTGTATTTTGAACCTAAGCATATCTACAATTACATTAAACATAAGTGGCTTAAACAAGGCAGAGGTTGGTACACTGTGTTAAAATAGGGATCAATTATATACTCTAAATATAAAAAGACAAATAGCTTAAAAGTTAAATTTTGAAAAAACATCATATAGGGACTACTTGAAGGAATGCAGAACACGTGGCTAGAAAGTAAGAACATGGAAAAGAGTCACAATTATCTTCTTCCATATGTGCACACGTTTCCTTTCATGTGGAAATGAATGTCCCAGAAATAGAGCTGCTAACAATCAGCTACACACCCACAATTGTGCAGTCATTAGGGAGTTGAATTTTCAGCATTGTACCAGATAAATCCCTCTTCGGACATTTTATATACTTTTTCTCCCAGATTAGTTTGTATTCGTATGTATTTGTGATACATAATACTTCTATTCTACTTGAAAAGTTGGTGCATATAAGCATCACATCTTAGTCATTTTTATCATCCTCCACCTCTTCCCACCCTTTCACTCTCACCCTCTTCCTCTACACAAATCTGTCTCCTTTTTTCCTATCATCACTCTTACTTGCCTCTTTTACTTATTTCTATTTTGGGTTTCTAATATTAGAGGAACCATGGGATATTTAAGCTTTTATGACTGATTCATTTTGCTAAGCATAATGGTCTCAGGGGATATCCATTTTCCTCTAGATGGCTCAAATTTATGTTTCTTTCTGGCAGAGTAGTATATAGATCCATGCATCTGTTGGTGGACATGTTGCCTGCTTGGACATTTTAAAATCTTCTTAAGTTATGGTGAGTCCCCAACTATAATTTACCCTACGTACTGCTTATAAATAATATTTGTTCAGAAATAAGAAAGGATTTATACTAATCCTCAATGAATTTTTTACCATTCTTTTCCTTTCCCTTCGTGCTCCCTTCTTTTTCCTATCCTCTTTTTCCTCTTCTTTCCTTATTTTGTTTAGTTTTCATGTCTTTGAAAATGCTTAATGTCATTTTACAGTGTACATTTCAGTGTAAATGTGACTCTTTTCCTATATAGTTTATGACTTTACTAAAGCTATTTTCCTTTGGTTGCTAATGTGAGTCAAAACAAATCACAGAATAGAAGATAACAGCAGAAAGAATAAAATGGTAAAAAAAAAAAGGCCAACTAAAAAATTCTATTTAATTGAGAAAAAGCAAAGTAAGTCATATCAGCGATCACTGTGGAAAGAACAGAATTTTGCTCACTGTACTGTTCTGATTAGAGAAAAACATTAACAGCACCATGTAAGGCTACATTTGACATACATATGCATTCACACTTACATGCCACAGTATTTATGAGATGAAAATAGCCAGAAAAAATTAGAACTGTGTATGTGTGTGTTTGTGTGTTTATGTCTGTGTGTCTGTATGTAGGTAGCTCTTAATGGATTAAGATGCTGAAGAGTTTGTTATGTATAGTAGGCTTTTGGATAAAGACCAAAGAGTAGACATTTCAAGTAGCAGATCTTGGCTCAATAATTAGAAAAAAATGTTCTAATAATCAGAATGTCCAAAAATTGGAATAGGCTTCTTTTTCTAAGCCTGCTAACTCCAGTCACTGGAAAAATTAAAAGAAGTTGGATTCAAGGCTGTGCCAACTTATATGAAATTTTGGCAGATTAGTAAAATGTTCTCGTCTGCAGAACTTAGTAATAGTAATAGAACTTAGCAATAGTTCCTCCCTGTGTGTGAGTGTGTCCCTATGCCAGCTACATAATGACCAAAGAATGCCAGCATAATGGCCAGAGAATGACTGTAATTTCGGCTTCCACTTCCCCCTGCAGATGGGAAAGTTTAACAGTGTCCTCTCATTAGAAGTGCCTTAGATCAACTTTCTGAGTAGGTATGAGTTAGAAATGTATGCCATTCCGGCTTTGCAAGTCTGTGTTCGCAAGTGTAGCTTGGATGCACATCAGTGCCTTTCGGTGTCCCAATCACTGACAGAATGAGCATCGTAGTGATGTCAGGAGTCTCATGACAAGAATGTTAATCTCTACTTGTGTCTTTCAAAATCTGTTAAATGTGATCCAGTTTATAACCTGGACAATATTTCCCCAAAGACTCTTACCTCACTCTAGCCTGGCCCAGTTCCCCAGTTCCCTTGTACTTTATAATTGCTTGAGGGGTTCTCATATTCCAAGCCTTACAACTCTCTGAATCCTCAGCCTATGAGGTTTTCAGCCTGTCTGTGTCTCCTTTCTCCTGCATTGACCATCTAGTTTTCCAGATCCAGTAATGTAGAGTCAAGGACTTTTGCTGAGAAATGAACTTTCTTTAGATTCAGAGAAAACAGAAAAGTTGAGCAAGCAGTGACAGGAATTCTTATTTTTTTACTACACTTTTAATTGTTGACTCCTCTGCACCTGATATTATGATAGCACATCTTGAAAATTAGGCTGAGGTGGACTAAATGATTCTTAGTTTCAGGAGCAGGAACATTGTATGTTGAAACTTACTGAGTGCATCCCATGTGTGCAGTTGCTTCTATTAGATCCTAAGGAAAGAGTCAAAACAAATTATGTGAATAATCCCTACTCATAGGAATTTACAATCTCATGAGCCAGACTGAATAAAATCACATGAAATAGATTTAAAGGAAGAAAACCATTAACTTGTGAAAATGACTACAGTTCTATCCCCTGAATAGCCTGAGGATTACCCACATGTTGATTACAAAACATGATCAGAACTCTGGGAATCCAGGAAAGGATCATAGAAGACGTAAATAGTGAGTAAATACCTAGAAAATATAAAAGACCACATAACTGCATAAACTGGTGTAGAAACTGACTGAAGAGTTAAAGCAATGTGTAGCAGAGAGTGAGTATGCTTGCCTGCTGGAACCAAGGGTCTAGTAGGGGTGGGAGTCCTTTCTTTCTCAGAATTTTCCTCCTCTGAACTCCAATATCATTTACTGTGTGACTTGATAATGAACTTATCCAGTTTTGCCTGGAATTAGTTGTATGTTTTTATTTTCTTTATCAAATAGCTCCTACAATAGCGATAATGTCCTCTCATTTTATTTTTCTTCACATAGAGTCTGATAAGTTAGTAATTTTCAATAAAAACTTGTTGAATTAAAAAATTAATAGAGTTAAGGGGATAAGCCCAGCATTCTGGGTGGTTGAGACAGGAGCATCACAAGTGTGGGATCAGCCTGGACGATTTAGTGACCTGATGAGACTCTATCGCAACCAAGGGGTGGGCTGGGGATGTATTTTTATTTGTATAGATGTTGTTCTGCACATGTAGGAAGAGGCCTTCATACAGATGGGTACAGAGTACTGAATTATAGACTGATGCTAGTCACTGGAACTTTTGAACAAGCTACTTAACCTTGAATTTTATGGGCTAGTCAAATCAAAGTAAGAATCTTATGTATGTTATTCAATTTTTTTAATGAGGATTTTTCTGTTTGGTACTACTGGTCATAAGTAGGAATGAAACCATGTTTTTGAGTGAGGTTTTTGTAATGGTTTATATAATTAATATTTCTGCACATAAAGTTGGAAAAAATAGAGAACTGGAATTTTAGATTTAAACTTTAGAAAAAATTGAGACAATGATTTTTGTACTTTTTACAAATTTGTTTCATTGAGAGATTTCAGAACCATTGATTCCACTAATTTCTCCTCCCTCCTAATCTTAAAATATTTTAGAACAGTTTCTGGCACTGATGTGATTTAGGTACTTATACACATTCATCTTCAATTCTGAAAGTTCTATTCATGTCAATTCTTCATGACTAGCATTGAACACAAATTTAAAAATCATCAAAAGTATTCAAATATTAGCTTTTGAGTGGTGATTTCAGCCAACCTTTTGATTATTTTTCTCATTTGGTCAACACAGATTTGAATTAATGACATAAATATATATTAAAAAAATAAAATGCTTGTTTTGATTATGGAAGTAGTATATATCCAGGCATATTCAGCTCCTAAATATTTTTTGTCTATGCTGCACAGAGTACATAGAACAAAGAGATCACTGTTCTTGAGGGAAAAGTAACAGAGCCCATCTGTCAGAGTGGATTCGCGTGTATCTGGTGAGTCCACTTCCTGTACAGAGAGAGCGAGTTAAAGTGCTACCACTTAGACCCTAAACGGGACTCTGTGCCGCAAACCTGAGCTCACTGAAGTATTTGGAAGTGGAAAAATACAAAGGGGTGTAGCTACAAGTTAAATGAACTTCTGCGTAGTGAGTTCAGGACCAGCCGTGACTACAAAGTAAGGCTGTGTCTCCAACAAAACAAAGCAGAACACAACCAAACAAGAAGGACTTTTCTCTTTCTCCTTTTTTCTTCTTTTCTTTCTCTCTCTCTTTCTCCTTGTATTTATTGATTTCGGGGGTGGGGGAAAGTATCGTATGGGTACAAAGCAAGAGATGTTGTCTTTGAAGGCTAAGGAAGTCGCTCCTCATTTTAAGAACAATGGGAAAAACTAGCAGGGCTCTTAGCAGTAGCCAAGGGACCTAATACTTTGTTACTGGAAAGGCTTCCAGAAACCAGATTTCTATTCTCTGGACCAACAGGCAATACAGAGTACTGCAGAAAACTATATACATGGTATTCTTTTTTGTGGCTTCTGATTTTAGTTACTGTATTGACTTTTTGGCTTAATTCCAATAACACAGCTCAGGAGTCCATGCTCTTTTTCCTTTTTTTTTTTTCTGGGTTGAGGGGGGTGCTGAGGGAAACAATCATAAAAAAATCTTTGACAGTCTGTTAGTTCTAAAATTTTACATCCCTTCTTAAAATGAGACCACTTCCTAAAAGTTGTATGACTTGAGGACACCACCATACACACACAATTTTGGGACACTTCAAACAATTGTTTGAAGGATGTGTTTGTTATTCCTTAATAAATTTCAGTCATAATAGCCCAAGTGTGTGATTTATACAACCTAGAGAAACAGAGCAGCAGCTTCAGAGACAAGGAAGAATGCTAGCCACAAGGATTTGTTCATTGTGATACTTATTTTCTTAGCCCTTGAGATGAAATTTCAGGGTGTTTATGAAAGCTAGCTATTCTTTTCCCAGACTGTGCAGTGGCTATCTGAATGTTTTTGTGAGAATGAAAATCACACCTAGCAGGGAATAAGAAACCGACACGGACCTTCACAGTGCCCTGTCATGTTTCTGAAGTTTGTACAACCGGCAGCAGTTGGATACTGTTGAAAAATACATGCTTCCTAAAGAAGCGCGGCTGGATTTGCTGAAAATAATTTACACAAGAGATCCCTTTGGCAGATTTATAATTGTGCGTAGCTTGTAGGGGACTGAGCTAGCTGGATGCTTCCTGGTTTCATTAGCATAGCCCCACCCACTTCCAACACACGCCCAGAACTACCTCATTAGCCATTGGGATTGCAGCCAAAGCATAAGACTACAGTGGATATAAAGGGAATTACTGGCAAAGGAGCTGGAGAGCAGCTTACCACCGAACCCATCACTTTCCTAAGATCAGAAAAAAAAAAAAAAATTACACTAACAGGAACCACTCCTCATTCCGATAAGAATTCAAGGTTTTTATCTAGAGTAATTAGCTGCAACATAATAAGACATACAGCCCAGCTGCATCCATTTAAGTGCTTCTATTAATTTCTCTTCCTCTCTTATATTTATTTATTTTCTGGGTAGCTCTGACATTGTAAGCCACTGGCGAATTGGAGCCTGGCATTGAAGGGAGGTGTCCTGCAACGACTTTTCTTCCCCTTGTTTCAAGAAGTTGACTTCTACAAGAAGGAATCTGAAAAATGACAGGGGCAAAGAGGAAAAAGGAAAGTGTGCTCTGGAGCAAGATGCACACCCCCCACTGTGAAGACATCAAGCAGTGGTGTAGACGGCGGATACCTATTTTGGAATGGGCGCCGCATTACAATCTGAAAGAAAACCTGCTTGCAGACACAGTGTCTGGGATCACGTTGGCAGTCCAGCAGGTGACACAAGGTAACGTACTGCACTTGGCTTTTTAGTTTACTGTAGAAGGGATGTCACTTTGCTTCTTGGAAAAATATTATTATCTAAGATTCAATTTAACAAATTAAATATGTAATAATGAAAGGGATATTTGTGTTGGGTCACGAGCACTGTGGAGGTCTATGGAGTAGAGTTTTCCCAATTTCCTTTTAAATTTGTTTTGCACATAGTTAAGCACTGAACCACATCGTTAAGCACTTGAATGCACTGCCCATTTGCAGTGTTAACGTGTATTCTTTTTCAGAGTAAAAAGTCAGTAATTGTGGGAAATTAGCCTTTATAATAAGCCAATCTTGCTGACAGAATTTCCCACCTTTACAGAACCAAGGTATAAATATCTCCAGCTTTGACTGTAACCATTTTTGAACCTAAGCAGCAATATACAATTACCTGTTGTAGCATTGAGAGTTGCTGTAAGCAAGAAACAAAGCTTTCTGTACATAAAGAAGGCTTTTGGCCAAGATCAGTATTTGCAAAGAGAATCCTGTGTGTCCTCAGAGCTTATGTTTGGCTGTGGATGCTGAGTTGCTTCTGTATCAAGTTGCCTACTGCATGTACATCTTAATAAGGAATTTAAACTGGAAATAAATCTGAGTGTATCTTTTCCAAAGCAGATTCTTAGTGATAGGTGTTAGATAGGTGTTTCTCTTGGTGAAGCCTGCTAAATGAGTGTGTTTGTGTCTCTGTGTCTAAATATTGTGTTTTCCCTGAAGGTGTATTCATCGCGGTGTTTGTCTCATTCAGGTAATTATTTTCTACCTGTAGCAAGGAAAGGAACTGATTTCTCAGCCTTGGGAATTTGGAACAGTTTTCTTGGCATAGATTCTAGGTTTAGATTTCCTTGCAATTTTACTACCTCCTTGGCTTTAACTATTATTTATAATGTTAAGTTATAAGTACTCTTAATTAAATTATTCTGTAGCTGGAACGAACTGGTTTGTGTATTTGTGTTTTTAGTATGATTAGGAACATCTGCACTGGTGGCTTTAAGATCCATAATACTATCATATTTTATGGGATTCCATTTCACTGCATAGTCTTGTATTACATTTTTAATGACCATTTTGCCAATAGCAAAGCATAGTAATCTTTTAGAAAAATGCAAAGTAAATAACAGGTTAGGGCTTTTCAGTCTTCTTTTTTTAAAAAATTCAAAATGAAACACCATCATGTGATTTTAAAACTTAGGTGATGAACTTAAAAAGGCTTTTTTCACCACATAGTTTCAGCATGTTTTATGAATTCGTCTTGAATTAATTTAATGTAAAATGAAAGACAAGTATATTTTCAGGAATAATTATTTTGACTTTTGAAAAATGTCTGCTTAATTAGAAAATTTGGGGATACAATAAGCATTTCTGTGGCATATCCTTAGTGATACGGTTTGTGTCTGCGGTAGCTAATTATATGGTTTTTACTTGGGAATAGATATTAAGGAATTTTGTTTTGTGAGTCATGTATTTCATTGGTTGTGAAGGGACACATTGGTCAGTCCTCAAGTGAGGAGAAGCATGAAGCTTTCTCAGCTCTGGTGTCCTGGAAGTTATGGATGTGGCTCCCCGGTTCCTTTGGTAGTCTGCCAGCAAATGCACAAGGTACACTGCCAGGAAGAACTTACAGGTTTTTACTGCTTGTGAAAAAGGCTAATCCTCTTAAAAGTGCTTACTTCTTTAAAGAGAGTTCTCTGAAAAATTTTCATGTTCATATACATGAAGAGTTAAAAAGAGAAATGTCATAAAGCTGCCATTTATTGTAGGAGTCACAGCACTAAACCCACAAATACATTTTCTCTCTCCAGTCTACAAAATCCTGAACGACAATAATCTTTTCCCCATATAAGAACATGGAGGCTTAGCCGAGTCAGGAAGTTGTCACTGGATCTCATGCCTGATAAGCGATGGATTCGAGCCTTGATTCCAAAGCCAACACTCTTAGCATTTTCACTTTGAAGTCGGCACTGCCAAAATCAGCAGATATTTTTTACAATACCAATGTTATTAGTAATAGGAGACATTTCTTGGGAAAGGTATGACTATCCTTTCCCTCAAATTACTTTTGCATTCAGGTTTCATCTCTGCAGTTTTTGGACTCTAAGGAGAAATGACAAGAAGAATAACTACAGTAGGGTATAGAAAACATTGAATATGCCATTGGTGAAGATGATCAGCTCTATTTCTTCAGGAAAATTAGAAAAAAAGGCAGTGGTTATTTTTTTGCTTTTGAATCAGAACACAAACAATAGAAACAAATGCATTTTCACTTTATTGACATTCAAATCAGCATTTCAATTACAGAATGTAGTTGAATTATGTGAAACTTTTGATTTTAGTCTTTTTAAAACCTAAAACATGAAAGCTTATATGATTCAATCTAGTAAGTTTTTAATTCTACTTCAAGAGGTGAATTTAAAAATCAGGGATAATGAAAAGTAGCATTTGAGTGTTTTCTATATATCAAATGTCAGAAACTTGTTTGAAGTGACTTCATTGAAGATTTTCTAATTGTGAAATGTAGCTGCTTTTTATTTACCAGCACACATGACTCCCCTGCAGCATTCCTTGCATTGGCCACACTCTCTCTGGTCTGCCATCTTCTCTTGCTTTCAAGGCCTCTCTCTTTGGTCTCCTTCCTGCTACCTGTCTGGCCTTCTCTATAGTCCACTTCAGATTTTGTATCCTGCTCTTTCCAATGAGCATCCACATTCTGGAGACTTAGAGCCTGGCTTTCTTCCCTAAAGGCATTAGAGACAATTTCTTCTACCCAGAAGACTCTACTCACCATCGCTAACCTCACGAAACTCTCTTCTCAACTTGAGATCTACACTTGCCCGCACAAACCTAGACCATTCTGAAACTATAGCAATGGCAGCAGTCCCTGTGTGTTTAAACAAACAAAATAATACCGCCATCCTAGCTAGAATTAATTAGTAACAGTGATTTTCAGGCCCATGGGTAAGCATTGCTGTGAGAGCACTTGATAAATAAGCAAAATGGAAACTCATAAGAGGTAAATAACTTTCTTAAAGTCACACAGCAAGTGAGTGGAAAAAGTAAGATGTGAAATCAAGTAATCGGGCTTGAGTGATGATCTTTCCCTTTGCAAGACGTTCCCTCACACACAAATACTGGGGGTTGTTCTCTGTCTCAGTTCTTTTTGCCACAGTGGCCATTGCAGACAATCAACCGCTGGACTCTTTCATGTCTGTCCTCTAAATATCTTTCCACCCAAATGGTCTTGCTGCCACCTCATTGAGTTGTCTCCCTTTTAGAAATCATTTTCTGGGTCTTTGGTCCCTGCTCTGTCTCCACCTGTGGGCCATGCTCCATACTGCAGCCAGGGTAAGAAAATTCGAAGAAACCATTTCCCTGTTCAGAATTCCTCATGTCCCTCTGTTTCTTCTAGATAAAAGCCCAATTATTTAGTGTATCATTTTAGATAATTAATAATCTGGGACTCTTTATATAAAGCTCTATTTAAAAAGTTCTCCTTTCCAAGAACCCCTCTCAATTTCTTGGGAAGACTTAAATTTTCTTCCCTCTTACTCCTATTATACACACTTTTTTCACTTATCTCTGTGATAAACTTTACACATTATATTATAGACTTTTGGCACAAATCTCTCTACATTTATCTATAAGCTCTGAGAACAAAGACAGTGTTTTCATGTTTATAGCTTTACCAACTTGTGTATTGTCTAGCACATAGCTTTTCAACAAATAGAATTTAAACATTCTAGACGCTATTAATTTTTCCAATGCTGCATGCTGTTACTGTAAGAAAGAATTTGAGTTTAAAATTTTATGTTTTAAAAAGAAATGTGATAAAAGTGAAAAATACATTAAAATATAAGTGTTTCTTTCCAACTTCTATTTTTTTTTTTTTTTTTTTTTTGAGACAGGGTATCACTCCGTAGGTGAGGCTGGTCCTGAACTCACTGGTGTAGCCTAGCTTGGCCTTGAACTCATCCCTCAACCTCCCCAGTGCTGGAATTATAGGCGTGTGCCACCATGAAAAGCTTTATGTGTGTGTGATGCTTGAGACTTACACTCAGGGCCTTTTGCTTGCAAGTCAAGTGCTTTAACCACTGTGCCATTCTTCCAGGCCCTCGAACTTCTACTTTCTGTAAGTTACAAACTTGAAGCCTTTTCGACAAATCTGGTAAAAGATAATTTTTTGTCTCAAGAATCTAACAATAACAAATATAATCATTTTACATAAAAATGCAGATGCCTCACTTCTCTTGAAAATAAGGGCTGGGTAGACAGGGCCACACAGAGGCCACATTCCCATGTGAAGAAATCTGTTTCCCCTCATTAGAAGTTCTCCCCTTGAGATGAGCCATGTACTTTGCACTCTGCTAGAAGCCCTGCCACTCGTCCACTCTCGGCCCTCTCCTTGCTCATATCCCCATTCTCTGCCTAGTCATGTGGGGGGCTAAGTTCATTTTGATTGCTAGGACACTGTCTAACATGTTTTGATTAGATGCTTTTAATACACCCTTAACTAAAACACTCACAGAGACATGACATAAGACTTGGATCTTAAACTGAATCTGTAAAACATTGAAGACTATGAACCTGGACTGATGAATTCTAGTTTACATTGATTTTTAGGTCATTCTTTCATCATATTCAGATGTTTCTTAGAAACTGTATTTGAAACTATTTTAAAACTTTGGGAGCTTGCATTATTATTATCATCAGGAAAGAGCCATTATAGTGTATTTTATTGGTACCTTTAAAGTCCTTGACTAATTAATACATTTTGTAAATGAACAAATATTTGAGGAGAATTTCGTGGACCTAGAATATTAGCAACAGGGTTGCCAAGCTAGCTAGTATAAGACTGGTGGTTAGAGTGTTTGTTCACACTCTAGCCCACGTGACCACTCGGGGTTATTTGTTTCCAGCATCGCATCCCAAGTGTTGGGAGGGGTGGTAACCTGAAATGCATGGCTCATCATCGCAGACCCTACTCCACCAGGGAAGCCTGTGAGAGTGTTCGCCTTGTGTTCCGAGGGATCACCTAGAATGTTTGCTCCCAATCCACGAAAGCTTTAAGCTGCCATAGGGTTGCCTGATGTGCACACTGCGGTGTTCTGGGCTGCAGACAAAAGATGGATGCTCCTTATAATTATGCAGAATGTGTGGCAGTACTGGCACCAAAGCATATGTTTGGAAGCTGAGCTTCATTGCGCTCCTGAGGGCGGCTTAGTGACATGTGGAACAATAAGTGGAAATTCCTGAAGCATACTGCATGGCGAAGATTAAAGGCTTGTCTGGGAATTCTCCCCTGCACACTCACAGCCTAGGGGAGAGAGGCCTAGCGGTAGCTGTGTATTGCCAGCCCAGCTCCCTAAATCACTGTATCTTCTGCTAATCGCTTTCTTTTTTTTTCTTAGCAGAAATATGGCAGCTAAATATTTCTAAGTCTCAAGTCTACTTCCCACGACCTCCGTAACAATATGCAGAAGAATTAGTGATAATTTTCTGGCTTTCCCCATTTCTCCGGTTCCTCTCATCTCATGATCCGTCTCCTCACTGTAGCTCCAGACCTCTTCATTCAGAATTTCTGATTTTCTGTTTATTCTTTGATGTATAAGAATGATGACTTAGCTATTAAAAGACTGCTTGTTAGAATAACACTTTCTATAATATTTAGAACTGTCCACCTGAAAGAGCCCTGGATTTCCTTTTAAGGGGATGTTGAAAATGTGACAAGGTTTATACAGTAACAATTAAATGTTACCATTAAGGATGTGGTCAATACGGGCTTCTGTGGCAATGGCAGACTTTTATTTTTTCCAACTGGGATTCATCTCTGTTGCTTATAGTAACTATTTCTCAGATTTGTTTTGAGGAAGTTTTTTTTTTTTTTCACTTTTAGTAGGTTAGTAGATATGGCTTAAATGAGGTTTTGCTTCTGGTTGTACTGATGAAGTCTAGGTCAATCAGTGGATTGAGTGCTCCTACCCCAGGTCTTCAAACCTTTTTTGAACCACCTCAGAGCTGAAGAAAACTCTACATTTGTGTCCCATTTTGTTTGTTTGTTTGTTTTGAGACAGGCTTTTGCTCTGTAGTCCAAGCTGGTCCTGAACTCACTATGGAGCCCGGGCTGTCTTATGGTAGTCCTACCACCTCAGCCTCTTGAATGTTGGGATTACAGGTGTGTGCCACCACACCAAGATAACTTTAGTATGGTGCTGGAGAATCAAACTCAGGGACTTGACCATGCTAGGCAAATGCTTTAATCACCCCCACCAATGTCTCATTTTGATTTATTGAATCTAATTTTCCCAATAGTGATGCCCAAGCTTAGAGGCAATGTTTTACTTCTTGTTCACTTACCTTTTTTTTTTTTTTTTTGGTCATCCCAGATTCTAATATGCGATAGTACTGATAAATGTAACCAGGCAGTTACTGGTCCAATTGAAAGCTTATGACCTGTGCTTTTATAATTGGCATAATTCTGTGTCCTTGGCTAGTGACCTGTTTAGGGATGAGATTCCTCTAGGTATAAAGGTTTGGGATTACCATACACAGACTGGTTATTTTTGAATGATAATGGCAATAAGAATGACCCATGGGACCCAGTTAGTCTGGATCTGAACAAAATGTGGGATTTTCCAACTAGGAACAGCTGCTTTTCCTTGTAGCTGGATACAATACAGATGATGCATTCTATTGCTTGCTAGTACCTCCACAGCCTGGGAATGAACCCACCCCAGCAACAGTCAGAGCACAGGGAAGCTGAGTCCCCAGCACATCCCTGAATTTTCATTTGCACGTGCAAACGGCTTTTTTTCTTTGTGTATATAGGTGTAAGTTGGGCTTCTTCTAATCGCCTTCTTGACATATGTGAGTGCTATTGCAATATAGACATGTCACATTAATTGTTTCTAATCTTATGAAATCTAAAATGATAAATTTCATATATATTATGAAGTGAGCAGTTTGAAGCTCAGGACATTAGGCAAATTGCCCCAATTCCTAATACTGCTAAGACTGACTCAAAAACAAACCTTTAATGCTAGTCTTACTTCCAAGCCCAAGTCTCGAGTCTCCCCTAGCAGCTTTCTAGGCATTCCCCCAATTGCTTCTGTGGGGCTGGGGCTGGCACTGAGCTTCTCATCACATCAGCCACTCAGGTAGAACTTTTTCATGACAGAATACCATCTTCCTTGTTAAAATAAAACCTAGTATTTCTGGTTGACACCAAAAAAGAGCCATGATGCTGTTGTTCTTTCGCTGGAGAAAGCTGTCCCATGAGCAGGTGTTCTTTTCCTTAAGAGTCTCTCATGGCTTCTTGCTTGAGTAGCTCAGGATGAGAGAGGGAAGCTTTCATACTGGCTTGAGTGTCAGAGACCTGTATGTTCAACCACATAGCAGAGGCAGCACAGCATAACATGCTTGAATGAGAATTTACTAAAGACAAAGGAATAGGGAGATCGAGTTCTTGGAGATTGGAAGGCCACTTGAGGATGGGGGAAGGTGGAACAGCATGGTGAAAGAGGGAGAAAAAGAGACCAAAAATCATTATGTATATGTGCAACTTTCCCAAACACTATGCAATTAATATGTAAATGAATTTGTAGTGCAAATATATACAAATATATTTTTAAAAGACAAGAGAGCAAAGCAACAAAAGGAATAAAAACAACAACAGGAAAGTACCCTGGAGTCTGTAGTTAAAGCCAAGGTCTTCTAGGACCACAGACTCTCTAACCAGCACCACGAGTGTGACATGCTCTTCATTTAGTTTGGTGTCTTCTCTGCTCCGCTCTGTCAGAACAGATACCATCTCTCACCCTGCCCACCTATGACCCAGGCGCCCTGCAAACATTTGCTGTCTTTGTCCTGAGTCCAGAGAGCAAAGCCCTCCTCAGGCTCACCTAACCATTGACAGTGGCAACGCCTGCCAGGCACCCAGCTGTTTTGTCCATCTGGGCCTCAGGAGACATTTCTCTCTCACCTTAGCACCATTTCTTCGAAAAACAAAAACAAAACAAAAACAAAAACCCACAAGGATTGTTTTTCTCTTCAGCCTTTATGTTTCCCTTTCTTTTGTCTTGTTCTGTTTTTCTTTTTCTTTTTTCCTTTCTTTTCTTTGTAGAGTAACAGGTCTTTACTTAGGAATGAAGCATAGAGGTAGAGAAGCTCCCACTATCTGGGACAGGATCCAGAGTGAGTTGCCCCAGTATTATTATTTTTTTTTTCATGAGCTAATTCATTTTCATGGCTTTAATTACTTCTTTTCTGCTGGTGAATTGTGGAAAGAAATGTCTGACATATTTTTCTCTTTCCATATATTAATATAAATGTCCAGCTACCTATTGGATATTATCCTAATGTTTCCCAGGGACATATTTAAAGCCAAACCAATGACTTCCCCTTTTCAAATCAGTCCTGTACTTTTTATTATAGTGAAAATTAACACACATCAACCCAGTTGTCTGTGTAAGAACCTGAGAATGATCTTGATTTCCTTTTTTGTGTAATTGCCAAATTTTCTTAATCACATTCTACAAGTTTTTCTGTCTGAATGTCTCTCAAGTACATCTGAAGCCCATTGTCTGTGGCAACTTTCTTGGCTAATAGTAAATATGCCAATGGTTGCCATTTGCCTAAAGTATGCCATATGTGGTGATAAGCTTTCTTTGCATGTTATATATAATTCTTATAACAACTTTAAGAATTTGATCCTGTAATTATTTGTATTTTATAGATGAAGGAAAAGGATTAATTTTCAAAGGTAATTCATTTTCTGTAAGGCAAAAGCAGTATTTAAATACAAACTTTTCTGATTTCCAAATCTATGCTTTTACCTCTATGAAGAGACAGGAAAATTTATTCCTTGCTAAATGTCTTCTAATTTATGTTTTTTCTCTTGATTATCTCCTTCAAATTGCACTAAAAATAATTTTTGAAAAGGGCAGTGGAGAAACATCCAATCTCTTACCATGACTAACCCTTACACTTGTAGGTCTATTGACCAGAGGCTCTTGGATGAGAGAGGGAAGAGAGGGAATTTTATTATCATACTGTTGAGACCCCATAGGAGTAACCACTTCGATCATGAGGGCATGACATACTTTACCTTAACCTTGTAGTGATTAGAGCCATACACCTTTGACTAATAATTATCTGTGAGCAAAAAGAATATGTGTTTAAAGAAATTGTGTCTTCACACTACTGTGGTTCTTGAATACATGTAAGTTTGCCCTGGGAGACCTACTTGTAATATCGCTTAACCCCGAGCCTGCTGATAGTGTGAAACAGACAGCTGGCTCTACTGTTATTTGCTAATAACAATGGTGAGACCTCCACAAACCAGTCACCAGATGGAAATAACTTTCATCATTACCCACACAGTTTGGATTTGATTTTGTATGTGTAATTCTTGGAAGTGCCTACCACTACCTAATTATTTTGTTTTCAAGAATACTGACATCTGTCCTGCTAGGGTTCTTCATTTGTTTCTATTAAAACATTTTTGAAAGAATCTACAATCTTTGCTACATTCTTCGAATGAGACAGAAAAGTATAAGACAACAGTCCAGTCCTCAAGGAGCTTATTATTTTTTCTTTCCTCAGAAATGTGTACAAAAGTATATGAGAATATGATCTTGTTATTTCAGCCTTGAAGATATCACTCTGGTGTGGGTATGTAAGGGTGGGAACTTTTTTTAATGAAGGTTTACAGAGTATTGGTTTTGGCCACTTTCTCCTTGAGTAGGATGTAGAACCAAGAGAAGTGCCAAAGAATTCTGTTTTTATTTATAATGCGGAGACAAGGCCGATCCTATCTATATAACAAGACATTAAGTGAAGGCTTGGTGGTAAAAACTGGATCATATAGAGTATAAAACTTCTGTCTTAATATACTAGTGAGATGTGATTGGCTATAGAAATATGATATTTAAAGAACAGCATTTTAAGGAATCAAGTTCTAGTAGTCAGTCTTTCCTTGCAATGGACCTTGAGGGAACTGTGTGCACAGGTAGCACTTATGGAAGGACAACCAATGCCTTACTTTATTGGCTGAGTTGGCTTGAAAAGCATAGCTGTAGCAAAGCTGAGAACTGAGATATAAAGTTTTAAAGCAAAGGTTTGAATGTACTTAGAGAAGGAGAAAGAGAAACATTAAAGCTTACTTTGAGGCAGTCCCTGCTCTTTTTATTATACCAATAGCATGGATGGAGAAATCACAGAAGAGAGAAAAAATACATTCTTGAATAGGACCTTCTCTCACCAGGAAATATGTCCTCCTCAGAGTGTTCAGCTCTGACCCTACCGAATATCAACATTCCTCTTTGGCGGTGAGTGGGGAAGCAGGTAGTCAAGGGAAGGGCTCTGAGAACTATTCAACCTCAGCTGAGATTGTAGCACTCTGTATATAAACAGATCATGATTTAGGGAGGCCAGGCCCAGGGAGACTGGCTAAGGCAAACAGACTCAGCCTGGCTAGTGTGAAAGTTTGCCCTATAGGGTTAAGCTGTAGGATAAGGACACAAAAGGTGAAATGGCGGGATAAAGTGTCAGAAACTTATGTAAGAATTTGAAAGGGCATATCAAGATTAGATTAGACACAGGGTTATGTGTAAAAGGGACCTGAGTTATAGCATATGGAACCATCAGCATTGTTAAATCCTAGTCTTCTAATTTCCTACTCTGTGTGTGGCAGAACTCAAATTTTGGTGGGTGAGCCGGAGCCCATTGAAGGCAGTGAGAAGATGTACCTGGCTTGTGAGAGAAATATGGGAAGTGGCATCAGCACCTTTCTGGGGGTTGGGTGTTCGTGTCTCCCACCTTTGCGTTAGAACACCAGGCTGACCCTTCTTGACTGGGTCGTTATTCTCGGAGACTGATAGAGTTAGTCTGTCAACATTTTCTTTTACCTGATTATGGAAGGTCAGGTAGTTAGTACAAGATCCATCCTTCAGTTCATGTCAGATTTGAAGACAGTGAGTAGTTTTATTGATACTGACTTTAAGTATAGACTTTAAATGTTAAAAATCTATGGGCTGTGAGGTCTTTTGAGTTTTTTGATAACAGAATTGTAAGCCTTGAAAGATGTTGAATATGTTGTCTAATCTGATTAATGTTTTAACACAATTATTAGCAATAAAGTTAGTATTTTATTATAACATTTAATAAGTGATTGAATCACTACTTTGGAATAAATCAAAATATGTATTAATAAAGTACTGGTATATTAATATGTAGAAATTTAGCTTGAGTGCTGAGAATCTGTCATATACAGATTTTTCTATATCCAAACCAATTCTATTACAAGTTTCTAATCCCAGAAGAGTGATTAATGGTAATTACAGGTTTACAATTCTATGAATAGGAAAATTGAAAGGTGATTTATCTAGTCCCCAATAAATCTATAATATCATTGCTTAGCATTAATGAGGCTCTGGGCTTAATCCCCAGTATGGCAAAAAAAGAAAAAAGGAAAAAGAATCTTATTGATAGACATTAAGAGAGAATTTTGAAAAGTTAAATTACTTGTATAACATCTTCTAGTAAAAAAGAGATGAAGCTGAAATACAAATCTGTGTCCCTCTAAGTTCCTAAATCATTGTGCCTCTGTGGCAGGTCCTGAGGAGAGTTAGTGAGTGCCAGGGGCGACCGGCCTTGTGTTGCACCTTGCACTAATGAAGATATGGAAATCCACTTACCATAGGGACATTCTCTGAACCTTGCTGAGACTCACGCTTCAGTGGCTTCTCTTACAACTGACACATGGCTCCAGGAGTCCAGGTAGATTAATTCTAACTCTTCCCCCAGTGGCACCAGGAGGAAAATCGGAATCATTCAATTGAAGGACTCTTTAAGGCAATCACAAGGAAAGGATCTGGGTAGCCAGCACAGACACAGCCCCAGGTACATGGTAGTCCTGCTGCTCTGTCATTTCAAATGTTTAACGTTTTAATTCTTAAAACTTAAAAATATAATTGATAAAATCATTAAAAAGTACATATTTATAGCATTCCAGATGATATTTCAATGCATGTACACTTTATGCAGATGTAAAGCAGGTGAAACATATCTCTTTTCTTCAGAATTTATCATTACTTATAGTAAAGTCAGAGTTCTTTTGTCTGGCCTTTTAAAAATATAACTTGCAAGCCAGGCGTGGTGGCACACGCTTGTAATCTCAGCACGCAGGAGGCTGAGGTAGGGAAATTGCTGTGAGTCCAAGTCCGGCCTTGGCTCCATACTGAGTTCAGGACCAGCCTGGGCAGCATACAGAGACCCTGTCTCAAAAAACAACAAACAAACAAACAAACAAACAAACAAAATATACCTTGCATGATTAATGTCTCTTCTCACCCTCCTGTGCCACAGCACAGAAGAACTTACAGCTCCCATGACACTGCAGCTTCCTGTCTTTTGATCTGTTTGTTGATTGACTTCCCCTCCTCCCCACCTCCTCCATCTCCCATCCCCTCAGCCTCTGGTAACCGCCACCCTCCGCTGACCCTCTCTGAAATCTACCCTGTTACGCTGTGCACGAGAGTGAGATTTGGAGATCTGCCTGTGCGCCTGGCTTACTTCCTTTAACATAATGATCTCCAGTTTTATCTACATTGTCACAAATAATAAGATTTCACTTTTATATCTGAAAAGTATCCCATTGTGGATATGTACTGCATTTTCCTTATTCATTTGTAAGTTCATAGACACAGGTTATTTCTATTTTTTATATTTCTGATGGAATTTAATATGGATCTGGGAATGTAGTAAGAGCTTTATAAGAATGTATAGAAACAATGTCAGAGACCTGGGGATCGGGCTCCACTTACTTCATCTGGGCAAGTTCTTGTGTTAAGATTTAGTTTTCCAGTATATAAAACAGAGACAACAAAACTTAGTACAGAAAAGAGAGTCAATTTGGAGCTTTGGAGAAGAAATGAGAGAATATAAATTGTTCAGGGCAGAAACTCATGCTAGTGAGGTGTTTGATCAACACTGTCATCATAAAGCTTTTATTATTATAATCATCTCTTCCCTAGAAGAATATAAGTCATGATGTGGATATGATGAACAAAACTCCACAAAGGCAGTGATTTTTTTTTTTTATCTAGATTGTCAACTGTTATACCTCAAGTGGATGGCACATAGTAGGTGCTTCATTCTAGACAGCTGTTTTCCTGTCTATGTTAGCTCTGTTATGTGAGAGTACAAAGATGAAAAAAATCATCTTTGCAAGAAACCTTCCAAAACAATTAAATTATAAAAGTTCTGGTCATCATACAAAATGTTAAAGGTATCATGCCACCAAAATTTGCCAAGAAAGGGGTACTTTGAGCTTGCTTCCAGCTGTTACTGGTATCAGTTGCCAGACACATATCAGGTAGCATCTGCAGGTACTCTGAATGTGCACACAAGCTGTATCTCTCTCCTTTCCCCTCCCTGACCTGCCCAGTTATAAAACAGAACCAGAAACGAATAAATCCAAAAGAAGCAGGCAGAGATGCCAAATAGCCTAGTTAGCATTTTGGGCCCATTGCATCACTTTCTTTGGGTCTCTGGGCAAGCAAGCCGGTGCTCTCATCCACGGCTGGGTCAGAGAACATTGTAACAATTATCTGTGTCCCGTGGGCCCATGCCTGTGCTCACTGAGTTCATTACGCATAAACTGTTTGGGATATTGTTGAACAATGGCAACATGCATGGTGAGGCACCCTTACTGCTTTCGTATGATATGGGGTGTCCAAGCTGCCTTGATACCTTCCTCAGCACTGTGTGCCAGACAGTTGCCACCCAGACTTGCTCAGAGTCAGATGGGTGCCTTTTCTCACCGTTGGTGTTTACTCATTTTCCTGTGGGTTTTTACGTTCGGTATCACACTGTCATCCACTTGAAGCCTGTCAGCTAACTATGGAAGTAGCTGGGTTATTAAGTAGCGAATTTACCTTTTCAGAGCAATTTGGCTGTCAGAATTTACTACTGAATTAAGATAAACCATCACATTCCTAAAAGTGATGTCTCACATGCATGACCTGGTGCTTACTTACTTAGTACTGTAACCATAAAGCTAAGAGATTACTCCACTTCCCCTAAACTACAATGAATATAGTTAAGTACTGTCACCTTTACTAACCATAATAGGAGAAAGTTGTGCTTTTTCTATGAGGGATCTTGAAAAATGCTAACCCACATGTGTGTGTTTTACAACCATTAGCTTGAATTCTTCGTATTTTTTTATTTTTTTACTTTTCAAAGAAGTGACTAAGCCTTCATGTGGCGCCGTAGGCCTCAGTTCTGTCCATAAAGCTGGGATTCTACACTGCAGTGGTCCTTGTCGCCAGGACGCCTTCTTTCTTCTGGGCTTGTCTGTGGGCCTGAGCTGCACCTTTTCTCCACTCCCTCTGTGAGCAGAGTTTTCTGGCTTGGAAGCAGCGTTATAACACTCTTTATGACTCACACTCAGCTGTTCCCCTTAGCACCTGGATTAAACCAGAGCAGAAACACTGTTGAACTGACAGTCTACTTAAGGCTCTCTGCTGCGGCCATGGCTTTCGGTACCAAATCTCGCCATCTGCTTTCTTCCACATCCCACACTCTTGGAAAACCAGCACTGCTGTTGCTCTCTTTCTTTCCCGAATCAGGTGGTCTCAGAATCCAAAGTAAATATACTAAGAAAAAAAGGGAAAAATGCTTCCTATTTCATGCACATTTGAGTTGTTGTTTGAGCATGTGTTCTGGGCTCCTGTCATCTCTCATCACCATGTGAAATCAGATGTTTTCTCAGTCATCTTCCCCCTACTTATTTTCTTTGTAAAAGATGATATGTGTCCTCTTTCTTTGAGATTCTAGTGATACCTTCATAGCCAGTGCTTACCAATGTCCTGCAGGGATACCTCTTCCTTTGGGAATAAACTGTACTCTCAAAAAAGTTCACAAAATATTCTGTCTTGCTATGTGCCTTTCCTAGAACCTGGCTTTCATTCTCCCACTGCCATTGGTAATTCATATGTAAAACACGTTACATCAATATTTTCTCTGTTCAGTATTATACCCTCATATATATGTGCCCCTCCCTAGGTCATTTTTTCATACGATCATATGTTTTTGAAAGGAAAATATTTGAAAATACAAGCACACGACTCTTTCTGACCCACCTATCCTTGGGTCACGCTTCACATGTCCAGTGGAATTTGAGTGGCTGCAGATACTTTTTGGGGTTTGGTTTTTAGAGAAGCTACCCCAAAATAGGGACATTAACAGAGATAAGTAAGATTCCTCACATGGAACTGCAACAAACAAAATCATTACGGCACTGGCTAATTCACATCTGCAATTCAAATAATAGTTAAATTTTTAAACAGGGGAACTTTAAATGCCCCAATCTGTAAAGTTAACAAGATTCTTCTTAGAAGCTTTCTCAGCTCTGCAGCTTAATCTTTACACATTATTTGTTTGCATATTATTACATATTTACATATTATTAGTTAGTAGATGAAATAAAATTTTCTAATGCATGGATATAATAAAATAAGTAAGCAGCATTATTTTAGCCTGATTTCTCCAAAGTTAGGCCTTGAGTTGAAGAGTTTGTGTTCCGCTGCGTCATTATGGAGAACAAGGCCAGAGGAAAGGAGTAAAGGGCCAGGACAGGGAGAAGCTACCAGCGGCAGCTCCGCAGCACCGTTCTGTGCGGAGGAAAAGCAGCGGCCTGTCTTCACCAGCTCATGCCCTCAGCGCTCAGTCTCACCTGGGCTGTTCTTTGTGTTTGTGAACATGAATGGAATTCCGGACTAGGTGTCACCAGGATGTGCTAGCCTTTGAGGGAAGCAAGGCGCGTTCAACCCCTTGAGGTTGGACTGAGGCCACAAAGGGCTAGCAGAGGCAGGTGATTCCAGGCCTAAAGTGATGCATGTAAAATGTCTAACCCACATGAAGAGACCTCAGTTTAGCTTTCTGTTCGCTGTGAAATAGAATTCTAAAATAGAATGCATATCAGTTCCTATGCAGAAGGGTTCCAAAAAATGCGGCTTATATTACAGGGGAGAACTACCAGCCAATTAATATGTTGTGTTAATTTTTTTCAGGATATTTGGTCACAAATTTGTCAGCTTCTTAAAACTTATAATTTGTTGTGGTTTCTTATCCAAAATAAACATTTTCTTTTGTAACTCATTTCCTATTATATTAATTGACACACAAAATTGTATATATTTACAGAATACCATGTAATATATGCTGTTCATTGTGAAATCATTAAATCAAGCTAATTTTACACAATATTGCTTATGTTAACAATTATTTTGTACTGAAGACACTGTTTACTCTTTTAAAAAATCTTCAAATATTGTTATTTACCGCAACAATCTTGATGTACAGTAGATATCTCAAATTGATTCTTCCTGCATAACTGGACTTCCTTGTCCCTTGGCTATCATCTCTCCAATTCTCCTGTCTTCCGTTAGGCATTTATAGATTCCAAATATAAGTAAGATCATTTATCAATAGTATTTGTCTTTCTGCACCTAGCCTATTTTATCTAACAGAACATCCTTTAAGGTCTTTGTTATGTTGTGATGGACACATAGATTAATTTCCTACCGTAGCTGTCCTGAAAAAACACTTCAGCAAAGATGGGAGGGTGTATCTCTCTCACATATTTATTTTATTTCCTTTGTACATGTAGGATAGTTGGGTTTTATTTCTAGTTTTTTAGAAACCTTTATTTATATTTCTATGGGAGATACACTAATTTACATTCCTACCAATAATGTTCCCTTTTAAAAAATTTCTTGCCCACATTTGTTATTTTTAAAATAATAGAGTCATTCCAACAGATACAAGATGAGATTGGTGTTTTTCTCCCCCATATTTTATTGATATGTATACGTGCAAAATTCAAGGTTTACAATGAGGTTGGGTGTTTTGTGCACATTTGTATCTTGTCAAGGTACAAGGGCTTTCCCACTCTCCTTTTGTCCCTCCCCTTGCCCACCTCTCCCTCCCTCCTCCCCGACCCTACCAGCCCTCTTCCACTTTGGCCAAGATTGTGTCTTTAATTTGCATTTCTTTGGTTATTAAGGATACTGAGATTTTTCCCTGTGCCAGCTGACTTTGGTATGTCTTCTTTAATACTTTTCTCTGCCCATCCTTTGTTCATGGTTAAATCAGATTGTTTTCTCCCTATTGAATTGAGTTCCTTGCATATTTTGTGTATTAACCCTTTTGTAGATTTACAGTTTGTAAATATTTTCTCCTATTCTAGTTTGTCTCTGCATTTTGATGATTTCTTTCTTTCTTTTTCTTTTTTTGACTGTGTAGAAGTCTACTGTTTCTGTCTTTGCTTTTATTGTTCATCCTTTTGGGATAACATCAAGGAAATCATTATCCAGATGACTGGACCCCTGCTTCCATTATTAACCCACATTCTCTCTTCTCCCAGGAAATTCTCTCTCTCTCTCTTTTTCTTCAAAGATCACCAGTATCTTGTCTGTTGTTAAATCTGAAGGCCACTTAGGTTCTTTATCAGGAGGGCTGTTTCTGTGGAACTGCCATACTCTTGACCCCAGCTTCCTCATATCTTTTTCTCCCAAACCTTTTTCTCTGCATCTGACAATTCTCTCACTTCTCAAAATTTGGTGATGAGCCGGCCTTCAGCCTTCTGATCCTTTGTGTATTCTCCCTGGTGACCTAATCCAGTGCTTCTGGTATTTTTTTTTTATGTGATCTGGGGCATTTCATGCTGATAGCTAGCTGGTTACAGTTGGCCTTGTGACATGTACTAAAAAGAAAATGTTCTATGCTGGAGCCACAGGCCATGGAGCTAGTTTGTTGCGTGCGTGTGTGTGTGTGTGTGTGTGTGTGTGTGTGTGTGTGTGTGTGTGTATGTGTGAGAGAGAGAGAGAGAGAGAGAGAGAGAGAGAGAGAGAGAGAGAGAGATCTATTATATATGATAAAATGCCACAGCTTTCTCCACTATTGTCACCTGGATAGCAATGAGCTATTCTTAAGTATCCTTTTTGTCAGTTTTGTGTGTGTTCCATTTAACTTCTGTGGTAGCCTTCTGGAAAGTAAACCTGGTTTCCATTTGAAAAACATAACTATCTTAGAATTTGTGATAATTTTTGTATTGCTTTGAAATATTTTTCAAAAATATTTAAATTTTATGTTTTATGATGTCATTATACACAGTAAGAAAAGTCTCACAGCTATGAAAAAAGGGAGTCTCCTTTATTTTTACATAGAAACAATCATATATAACATATAATCCTCAGACTGGTTTTAATATTTAATAATCCATCATGAATATGTGCTTATATTAAGGAGTATAGTTTTAACTCGGTCTTCTTAATAGCTACCTAATATTTCACAATACAGTTATACCAAAGTTGATTTAATTGTTTCCATAATGATGAGTATTCAAATAAATTTTGTGTTTAACCACTAGATCAACCATTTTAAGATATAATGTTAGGTATAAAACCTTACAGGACATAAATTTGTAAATCATTACATCAAGGTGTGCAAATGTATAGTGGTATTTCTTACCTAGACAATTTCCCTCTGTTTTGGGGGTACCTTTGAAAGCCCCATTCCCCCACTCTCAGGGCTGGTGGTTTCTGTAAGACAACATTATCAGAAAGTGGGAAGCAGTCCAGGCCTGACCACTTAGAGAAATGTGCCTGTCTGGCCACAATAAGGATATTCATTTTGTTTCAGGATATTAGGTGCACCTTTTCAAGGTCTTTTATTAAGGCTTTGTGTTGGAAAAATTGTATATTTTTGTTACTTTCTGACACGTCTTTGAGAGTTATTATTGCTTTTTATATAGTCACACTTATGGAAGCACTGTTGCTTACGTCGTTACTTTCTTCAGCTTTTGCTTCTCTAAAGGCATCATTATCCTGCAGTTGATCGGCTCTTAGTTCTGTATGCTTTGGCCTTCCATTCCCCGCTTTCATTGTCTTGAGATCCCTTGAGTTTGTCTTGTCAGGCTTTGTGTTCTCTTGGCACTTAGATCTTACTCTTAGGATCTCTCTAGCAGAAACAAACAAGAAGCTGCAGAAGGCACAGCAGGTTCTGTCTTTGTGGGAACAGGCCAGTCAGTAGAGGTCTGAGGAAATGGTCCGAAGATTGGCCAGATGGCATCCACTGAGGATACCAGATGTTCCAAGCCTTGTGGCAGTTTCTCTCAGAAGAGAAGGCCTGCCCAGAGCCATAATGGCTGGATGGGATCATGATTCTTGGAGAAACCTTCATATATCTGATTGTCAGAACTTCCTATTTCTCAAGAGTGGTGAAATACTTGCTTTACTCCCCAGCTCTTGAGGAGAGGCAGGCTTTTCCTCTGTCATTTGGCCTGTTGAGTCTCATTGGGCACATGAGAGAAATACAGTTGAGTATTTTTAACTGTAACATGAATTTTGACTATAGATATTCCTTGCTGGCGTGGCCATTTTTGTTTGCACTGCAGTTTGTATTATGACATGTGTGAAGACAGAAGAGAGGGTATCCTGTAGCTTCAAGTCTCAGGAAAGTTCTTACCATTTAACTTAGTACATAAAACCCTTTTGCCATTCAAAGGACATTTTACCATCTCTGGGCACTGTCTATATAAATCTCTTTTGCTGGGCATACCAAGTGATTTCCATTCCAGGAGCTAAATAAACATTTCAGAGCTCTGTGCCTTTGAACAAGCTTCTTCTACCTAAAATGGCCTCCTCAGCCTCATTCCTCGGACATCTTCTCCTTATATTTAGTTTTTTGCACATGTATGATTCACCATCCAATACTCAGTATAAAAGTTTCTTCTTCTTGGAAGCCTTCATGAGATTCAGTCATTCCTTCTCCATCTTAATGTTTAGTTGTCATTAGTAGTGGCAAATAAAAATAAATGCTCTTTATGTTTCCATAAACCCCTAAGTATGAAGTAAAAATATTTTTGGAATTAAAAAAAATGTCAGGCAAAGTTTAGAAGGGAGTCGATTGGAAGCCTCTCACTATATGTGATAATCTGATGTGACACTGCTAATAAGGAAATCAATTGCTTGTATAAATGAGACACCAAAAAGGAAATGAAATGTATAGCCAGTTGGCCCTGTTAGTAACTCTATTCTTGTGTTCTCCCTTCCACAATGTTAAAGGATTCCAGATATTTCCACCAATTCTTTTTGAACAAGATCAAATGTGAAATAAGCTGAAAATAGATTGGGAGGAAAGAAAGGAAGAGCAAGAAAGAGAGGGAACAGAGAGAGTGTTATGGCTTGGATTTGGAATGTCCCCCAAAGACTCATATATTTGGAAAGTGATTTGATCAAATGGATTGATCTATTAGTGATTTCATATGCTATCAGGAATCAGGTCTGACTGGAAGGTTTGGTCACTGAGGGCATAACTTGGAGGAGAATATATTCATGACCCCAGCTTCATTTTTGCTCACTGCTTCCTGTCTGGCCAACCTGTGAACAATTTTTCTTCAGCTAGGCTTTTCATGACCTTCTGTCTTTGCCAGCACGCCATGCGTGGACTGAGACCTATAAACGGTGAGACAAATGGATCTTTTCTCTCTTATATTGTGGGTGTTGCATGTTGTATCCCAACGATGAGAGAGTGATGGAGAGAGGGGAATAGTAGAATTATATGACACCCATGTCTCTAGTTAGATGGCCAGCCCTGGTTTCTAATTGCCAGCCTGGTGGACTGCCTTGGGTTGCATTGTCCTCCCTTTCTCTTGCTCTTGTCCTTGAACTTTCACTGAGGAGTCTACTTACAAAGACCTTATATCCTGTGACTACGGGAAGTAGCACAGTAGTAAGCTTTTCAATTTCTTTCTTTGGGTCTTTTTAGTATTTTCTCCAAATTTCACATTCTTTTCTTTTTATGTTATTACAAGTACTTAGTTAACCCTTATTTGTTAGAATAAGAGTTTTAAAGTACTTCTATATTTGGCAATTTCAGAATAAATACAATCTTTTGTTTACAAAGTTGCTTACACTAAAAATACCTTGCCTCAGGATAAATTATGAAATGCACACAAGATAATGCTGATGCTCAGCGGTCCAAGGTAACTGCCACTGTTCACTCCCAAACTCCAGGTAGTTATAAGGAAAATTAAGCTTTTTGCCTTTCAATAACAGTTCCTTGGATGAAGTGCCTTTCTGAAGGAGGTATTATTTGGTTTATCAAGTGCTTTGACTTATTAGGACAAGAATTATGACTTTTATTTTAGACTGGGAAAAATATTCACTACCAATACCTCAGATAGGAGGCTCCCTCAAAATCAAGGACCCTATTGAAAAATGGCCAAAAGAAATGAATGGACAGTTCACTGACGAAGAAGTTCAAATGGCCAATAAATACATGAAAAGATGTTCAACATCCTTAACCATAAGAGAAATGCATATCAAAACATCTTTTAGATACCATCTAATTCCAAAGAGAATGGTTCATATCAAGAACACAAACAGCAATTAGTGCTGGCGATGCTGTGTGGAAAAAGGAACCCTCCTTCACTGCTGGTGGGAATGCAAACTAGTACAACCACTATGAAAAGCAGTATGGAAGACTTTCAAAAGACTGGAAATAAATATCCCCTTTGATCCAGTGGTACCTTTTCTGGGAATACTCCCAAAAGAGTTAAAAACAACACCATAACAGACATACATGTATACCCATGTTCAGAGCAGCACAACTAACAGTAGCTAAAATGTGGAAGACACCAAAATATCCATAAATAATAGTTATCCATAATAGTCATCTATAAAGACAGATGGGTTGGAGGCTTTTGTAGGCAAATGGAGGCAATTTGAGACCATCATGCTTTAGTGAAGTGAGTCAGAGGCCGCAAGTGAAATATTGAATGGTTTCTCTGGTATGAGAAACCCAGATCACAATTATTTCATGGAACTTAATGTGGGAAATAATGGGAACTGGTGGAGTGGGTAAGGGAGGGTCAAAAGGAGATAAGGGAAGGATCTGTAACTTTGCCATGATATGTATGTGCACAGAATGCTCAAGATCAATGTAAACTTTAAGTTTTGCACTTATACATATCAATAAAATGGGAAAAATTGCAAAATATCTCTAATTTAGAGTTTCTTTTCTATTATTGCTAAATTTAGCAGTTCATCTGTGATCCCAATAGTTTGAACTGAAAAGTACTGTTTATATCTATTCGTTTACTTAAAAACTTTGACTGACCCTTTAACATGATTTTTAGAAATAATTTTTTTTTGAGACAGGGTCTCGCTCTGTGGTCCAGGCTGGTCCTGAATTCACTTCAGAGCCCAGGATGGCCTTGGTAGAAATAATTTTTTTTATATTGATCAAACAAAAGTTTTCTATTTTTTGTGTAACATGGGAAATTTGGCAGGTGTTCTGAGTTCTTCAGGTCACTCACAAATAAGTGTATCAGGTCGTCTCAGACTAAGTGACTTTTCTAATGTATACAGGATGTTAAATGTTGTAGAAGGGACCCAGGTTAGGTTAAAGTAGGCTTACACCTCAAACTTCCTTGTGTGCTGTGAATATTTTTTTTTCTTGTGCACCTCAAGCTATGGAGAAGAATGAGACAATTAAATTGTATTACGTCTCGTGGAAATTCAAATCCGCACAAGTGTAAAAGACCAACCACAGCTCCAAATGCAATTAGCCAACATTTACTTTTAGACTTCACAGACTTCCTCTGTTACACAGTTTGATTCCTGAGAACTTTGCCTTGAATGTCCTGCCAGCATGATTTCTCACGATGGCAGCACAGGTACAAGAGGCTTGAGTGTTGACTTTCAGAGCTAGGTTTTGAGTAAGGTGCTCTTCAAGCAATTCTTGATCCACTTAGTAATTTAATCCCTAGGGGTTATTTTTTGATGTTACTTTGTGATGGCTCAAGGTATAAAATTAAAATGTTATAGAGATTTAGAAAAATTTAAAATATAAATAAAAAGTTGTAGAATTACTTAGTATTTGAAGACAAGTATTTTGATTCTGTTTAGAGCATGAGGTCAAATTCCTCGACATCAAATGAATGCTCACTTTGTGTTTCCAAATGGACTCATTTTTTCCCCCTAGGGGTGTATCTTAGTTACTCTTTCATCCTGGAGCAAAATAGTTGGCATTCACGATTTAAGAAAGGGAAAGTTTATTTTGTCTCACAGTGTCAGAAGGTCTCAGACCATCCATGGGCACTGGCAATGGCAGAAGGGTCTGGCAGAGACCAGTAGCTCAGGACATTGCAAGAGGAAGGCTGTGGGCCCCTAGAACAGGCCAGGGTGAGAGTCAATGTTCTTCCAGCCCACGTGCGCAGTAGTGAGCCACACACCTGTAACCCACCTCTCCTGAGCAAGCCCCGCCTTCTAAACAGCAGACGAAATGCGTAGCCTCCAATTGCGGAAGGCTTTTGGGGGGACATTACAGATCTACATCTTAACAGGCTACTGCAAGAAAGTACTACAAAGTGGGCAGGTTCAATAACAGATAGTTATTATCTCACAGTTCTAGAGATAAGAAGTCCAGAATCAAGGAATTAGCAGGTTGACTTCTTCCTGCGCTTCTCTCCTAACACCTGGGTTTGTGCTCAGAATCTTTGGTGTGCTTTGGCCTGTAGAAGTCAGCATGTGAATCACTGTCTTTATTTTGAACGGTGCTCACTCTGCATGCCTTGTTAATCTTTTTACACACTATTCTTTATAAGGACACCAATTATATTGTATTAGGGGTCTGCCTCATTCCATTAAGAACTCATTTTAAGTAATTTTATCTGCAATAAGCTTATTTCACATTATGATAAAGCAGAGGTTAAGACGAAAACATAAAACATTTTTCAGTTGACCCCTTAAATGTTACTCAAAGGCATTTTCTGGAGAGGATTGACAATCTGAGAGCTGTATATTGTACAGACATTGAGTTGGCTTAGCTATAGCTTTGGGAGTCATATTGTCAAATTCCTAACCAAAGGCTAAATCTATGGAATTTATTGCTCCCAGTCATGCCTGTGGAGTACAACAAGTGCTTTTGGCTCCTATTTATGTGACCTCTCATAAAAAGGTGAAGTCACAAAGTCATCAAAATATAAGGTCATCAACAAGCTGGCTTTGTATGTATAATCCCAGCGCCAATTCCCAAGTTTGGATACACTGCTCGATTTCTGCACAAAACCTAGCTATAATCACTGAATAATTGTTATCATGTAAATCTAGATGAGCTACTCTGACACAGAAATAAAAATCTGCATTCTGATATAGCAGTGCACTGTTAAAAATAATTCTCTCTTTATCCGTAAAAGTTAAGTCATTTTGTTGTGATCTCAGCCTCATGGTTATACAAGGATCAGAGAGGCACCAGCTGAGATCCCTACGTTCTTTCAAGGTCCAGGGTCTGAAGTCAGGCACTGAGTCTAGTGAAGCCTTAATTACTGTGGAGCCTAGTGTGGAGGGGAGAGTAAGCTGGTGGTATGACTCAACTTTAGCTCTAAAGGTTTCTCGAAAAGTTGGGAGTGTGACGATTTTGATGTGAAATCTGAAGTCTCTTCTCCTCTACTCTAAGAACTATTATTATACTTACAAAACATATTTTCTTAAGACCTTTGTTTTTTCAGTGTCTCTAGTGACCATTCTTTTGCAGCTGTCCAGACTTTGCATTGCTAATACATACTTTCTAAACTTCAAAAATAATCAGCCACCTAAGAGAGGTTTGGTGGCACACACCTATAATCCCAGCATTCTGGGAAGCTGAGGCAGGAGGATTTCAAGTTCACCTCAGCCTAGGCAACTTGGTGAGGCACTGCCTCAGAATTATCCAGAGACAGTTAACCGTTTTAAACAGTAAAAAGGGCTGGGGATGTAGTTTAATTTGCAGGTTTTAGATTCAACCCCTGGTAGTGCAAAATACCATAAAATTCAGCCACCCAAAAATCTCCATCTTTAAGTTCTCAACTCTCTATCTACACTCCCGTCTGCTTCTCCCCCCGGCTTTTTGTGGCCCCTTACCCTAACATATGTTTTGCTTCCATTTCCTGGTGCTTCTTTATGTACCGCTTTTGTTCTTACCTGCGTTATATTAGGTAATTCAAGACTGTCTGCATTTTCAGTAATATATTTTCTGAATGATAACATCAAAAGTTACAATTCTGCTCTTACTTGTGTTGGATACCATTTTCTTAAGCATAGAGGATGGGAAGATGGTTCTGCTACTTTGCAAGTATCTTATACTACTTAATATTTTAATTTTTGAGATATTTCACATTTTTAGCTTATGTGACTGCTTATGTGAAAGTAGGTACATAGCTTATAATATGAACCAGAACAATACATGAATCAGAAGGAGAAAGCTGTGTCTGTCCTTCTCACCATTCTCCAGATGTGGGTGTGAGTGGGGTGTTGCTGAGCTTGTGGTGAGGATGCTAATTGAAGTGCCATAGGTCTGTGTTCGTTCATTCTTCCTTTAGTGTGTCTCATTAGCAGCGCAGTAGGCTCTCGCTGGAGATGAACGACGATGCTACTTCAAGTGAGAACTCAAGCTCAATGTCTGTCCTAAGAGCTGAAGGGAATGTATACAGAATTTCTGGTCTTGAGGTTCTTGTAAAATCTGTCAAAATAATCTTTGTGTTCAATATACAGATCTAGAGACCTTTTAAAAATCTTGGTGTTAAATATATTTGCATGAGTACTACCATTGTAATTTATAGTCAAAACATCTAGATAAATTTAGTTTTTAAGTGAATTTAGTTATGAAACTTATTTGACATAGACAGCAAGAGAATGGGCGTTGTCCTGCCAAAGCTAGTGGGTTGCATTGAAGGCAGCTGTTCACAAAGGAGAGGACTTGATGCTTTCAGCTCTAACATGTGCTTATTGCAGATAGTATTGAGAGGCAGACAGATGGACCTGCCTCTGGCCAACTTAGATCCTGTCTGTATTGACCACAGATACTGATGTTAGTGCCCATATGATGTAATGCACGTTGCTTTTGTTAAATATGCCATGCCCTTTTCCTATCCTCTCACCAGTGAGTTAGTAGATTTTTATAGTGTCATAAGTTGTGGGCCACATTTTTTTGTTATATGAAGACACTCTGTAATTTGTCTCTTGCTATATAATTGTTACTTGTCAAAATGGATGAAAAAAGAATATACAAGAAAAGATCATTTCCTAAGTTTCTATGTGATTAAAGCAAGTACTTTACTTTTTGCAGAGTTACACTAAAAATACCAAAAAGTGCTAATTGGTAAGTGCTGGAGAATAAAAGCTTTTCTTTGCTAACCAGGCTTCAAGACCTGCCCCTTGACATTGTCCTTTCCAACGATCCGAATACTACTTCTAATCACACCTGTATGAAATTCCAGAGCAGCCTCTGCCACTGAGTCTTCTATCATCTCTTCTAATTTATTTTGGCCAGATTTTTTGATTATGTTACCAATAAAAAAAATCCACATGGTTCTTAGGGAAGGAAATGGTCATTGGTAGCATTTTATGTTTTTATTGTGGCTGAAATATCTTATACTTGAGAAATATTTGATGTATAATTGCAAAGGTTGTTTTTAAGAAATGTAATTAAATTTAATTTAAACAGTAAATATTCAACAGTAAAAATGAGTAGTATTGGAACCAGACTGCCAGGCTCCATAGTGTGACTAATGACCTGACCTTGTGCTTAGACACTCCAGATCCTAATGACACCACCCTCCTCAAGTCTCTCGGTGCCTTGTAAAATTCTTTATGTCCAATTCCATGCCCAGAATTAATTTGACAGACTTGAATGGATTTTTCAGAGCCTGGCATAATGATGGTTTAATGCCAAGGATTAGCTGTAGACAAGAAAATTTTGTTGACCCTGTACTAGTTCGTATTTTGCTAACATATAAACCACCAGTGGTCATTTAGACATGTCAAGGAAGTCTGTGCATGCAGATACAAACTACAAAGTCAGTAGTGTCTTAGTAATTTTTTGTCACTGTGACTCAATACTGTATGTGCACAACTTTAAGGAAAGAAGATTTACTTTAACTTACAGTTTCAGAAAGTGACAGCCCTTTCAAGGTGAGAGGCTGGAAAGTGGTGGAATCGCCTGGTGGGGTGACAGCTAGCGCCAGAGCAGAGAGAATGATCCTTATCGTATGGCGGAACAGACAAGTCTGGAATGAAGGGCAGAACCAACACACGTTCCTCCAGGTCAAGCCCCTAGCATCTGCCCGGACAAGCCAGGCTCCACCTTCCGACAGTACACAGCAGCAATAGGTACCTGAGGCTCTTGAGGGGCACTCCAGATCCAAACCATGAAAAGTAGTATCTATGACAAGTAAATGTAGCAGTTATGAGATATTTCTTACTTGTTGAGGAAACAGATTTAGTTTGTTTTCCATTCTCAGAAACTTACCTGACCTATAGACGTATAGGCTAGGGGTAAGTTCGTGGGAGTAGATAGGATATGGCATGGTCCTGTCATTGTGACACTTAGTCAGAGGCTGGCCAGCCAGCAATCGGCCAGCTTTGAGGATGTATTCTCATCCAGTGTGAGACCCCATTCTGTGTAAGGCTTTGCACTTGTCAGTGGTAAAGCTTCTGGTCCTGTCTATCTTGCTGATGTCATTGTGCAGATGAAATGGTCTATATGAAAAGCCTTTTGAATTTTAAAAGCATCTGGAGATATTTTGATATGATCCTATCACACCTACCTTTTATCAGCAAGACTCTCTGAAACATAACAATTTCTTATAAACTTTTCTATAATCAAAAGAAAAAAATGGTAGTCTAAAAATAGGCTTTAGAATTGAAACATACATATCAACAAGTGAGTGATTTTTATTTCTTATTTAAGACAGTAATGCTAGATTATTTTTTAGCAACTAGAATGATCAAATTATGTTTTATTTTGGCCTTATATAAACTCCTTGTCTCCTCTTAAGTAATGAACTGTATCTAAATGTCATAAGATGCCCCTAAATGTCCTGTCTTCTCCACAGGGCTGGCCTTTGCCATTCTGTCATCTGTTCACCCAGTGTTTGGTTTATATGGTTCTCTGTTTCCTGCCATCATTTACGCCATCTTTGGAATGGGACGTCATGTTGCCACAGGTAAGACTTTCTAGCTACGTTTATGCTATGTCTCTCCTGTTGCAGATAAAAGAGACTTATGTGGTTCTTAAAGCAATTCTTAGTTTTTGCTGTTGAGAACCTCAACATATGTCAGGGCAAGATACTTCTGCTTCAGATAGTCTATACACACGGTGATTTTTTGTTATATATGGTGTGACCAAAGTTATTGTTAAGGATCCTTTGCTTTAATATAAGCTGCAGAGAGATTGTGGCAGAAGCAAAAAGCAAAATGGTTTGAACTTACAGTGAGATGAAAGAAATGAAACTTTTGAAAGAAAACAAAAATGATTGTAAAGGTTAGCTATTCAAATATTGAATGCATTTTATACCAAAGAACTTTGTCATGGGGGAAGTATCTACAATGATCATTTAAAACGTTGCTACTTTATATGTGCTTTCTCCATGAGCCAGCATCATGAGGGACCTTGTTGGAAATACAAAATAAATCTGGGTTCTACTTCAGATCAGCTGAATTAGAATTGTAGTGTTAGAGGATCTCCAGGTTTCACACACACACAAATGCAGACACATGCATGCACACAAAACACACTCAAGCCATGAGCTACATACTGAAATTTTAATCAACAATAATCTATAAATCCATGTTCCCATTACATTGTATTATCTATTCATATCATAGCTATCTTAGTTTGCATAATTAAAGTAGGATATTTGCACAGCAGCATAATTGCTACAGTGCATTTCTGGGAAGTAACCCTATTATTAAAATATGTATAATAGTATATAAATGTTTTATTATATATTAAATATATATGTGTGCATATCTGTGTGTATATATGTTTCAGAACTATGCACATCCCATCATTAAGTACTTTAATTAAGAGCTTACTAAATCTTTTAAGTGGGCATCATTTATCTGTATATTTTAGGCACAAAAGAAAAAGCCACAAGCCCTGAAATGCAGAAAGTTTCTTGTAAGAGCATAGATTAAAGTTATAATCATTTTTATTTTTTATTTTTATTTTTTGACAACTATATGTTTTAGAATAAGTTTTTTTTTGTATTGATATTAAAGTGAAAAAACTCCCACAAGGGTGAATTGGAAGTTTTTATAAGCTTATTACTTTTTGAATGATCCTGTATTGTAATTTTCTAACAGTTTATTTTTAAAACATAAAGATTCCAATTATGCTGTTTTATTCAATAATTTAAAATTTCTTATTTTAATTATAATTGTTTAGAAAAAGAAATAAATCAGTTGATTATTTCTTGTGATAGGAACAGAAAAAAAGCAAAAGTAAAATCATATCAACTAAAAGCCTGGGTGCGAATTCAGTGGAAACAGGATTTTTTTTTGTTTTGTTTTTGTTTTTGTTTTGTTTTGTTTTTTTGAGACAGGTCTTTGTCCTTAGTCCAGAACTCTCTTTGTGGCCCAAGCGTGCCTTGAACTCATGAAATCTTCGTATCTCAGCCTCCTGAATGCTGGGACTACAGGAATACTAGCATGCCTGGCTAATTGATACGTGGTGCTGGGGAAGCAAACCCAGGGTTTTGGGCATGCTCAGCAGTTGCTTTAACCACTGAGCGATGCCCCCAACTGCAGAATTGCCAAAGATAGCAAGTATGTGACAATTTACAGGAGTTTTTTATCTTCTAAACTAAAAACATATTTTGAAAGAGGAAAGCCTGTCTTTCAACTTAGAGTAAAGTTAATAAGATTGTATTGAATACTCTTTAGGAAGAATTAAAATAAATTGACAGTTACTTACTTAAAACCTACAATGTGATAGGAATCACGGTAATTGTTTTCTATATATAAAACCTCATTTATTCTTTACTTAAATTTTATAACTAGATTTTTTTAATCATCATTTAAAAATTAAGAAGCTGAGAAATGTTAGGCAAGTTGGCCAGTACCACTGGCAGTAGGAGTACTTGGGTCCGTCGAAGGATGAGAGCCATGTTCACTTTCTATTGGACCTCTGCACCCGTAGTACTATTAAACTACTACGGGTCAGAGGCACTTTAGGTTTTAACAGTAGGCTTAAAGCTAACCCAAGTACAACACCGATAAAATGAGAGAAATAACAGAGAAGTAACAAAGAAGAGAAAGGACAATGATGAGACCCGGAGGATAGGGAAGGTGGATTCACGCCCTACATCCTCCCGTGTTCACAGCGGCCTGGTTACTTGCTTTCCCTCCACTGCCCCAGAAACACCGCAGTTACATCATTGCTAAGAGGCTGTACACTATTATCTACGTCACCTGCATTTTTCTTTCTTCTACAAAGGCTTTTAAAGGATTTTAAAGACTTTTTTCCTTTATTCTTCTGCCATTTAATTCCTCTTATCTTTTTCCAAATCGCAGGAAAAATGGTCCTAAACAAATCAGAAACTCATTTATATTTTTGTTTTTAATTTTGTGGTCATTTTATCAGTGGAAACTTAAAAGACCAAAAGACACACTCTTTACTTTCAGGATTGTTGGAGTTGTTGTCAGGGCTATCCCATTGCAACATGGAAGTGTGTCTTGCTGAGACAAGACTATGGTAAATGTGTTCTAGTTTCCCATCTTGGGTACTAGAATCTTGTCTCTGATTATCAAATATATTAGTTCCTTGATGTGCTCCTAATTTAGTCTTTGTTGATAAAGGCAATGTTCACAAATGTTTAATATTTATTGATGATTTATTGAGAATGAACTAACTTTCTAACAGAACTGTGTCCATTTTCTCTGTGTTTATGTACTACCAGCTCACAGAGAAGAACATAGATTAGCAAGCTACTGAGAGAGCTTTCTGATTTTAATTTTGCTCAGATTTATCAGAATAGCTAACTGTTCTTAGGCACTAACTACATGCCACTGGGTGCTATGTGCCATATGCTGTATTTTCTTATCTCATTTGTTTTATAACAACTTTCTGGAGGAGAGTTATCTGTCCTTTCCATAGATAAAGAGACACTTCTGGATTTAAGGCCAGAATCACTGGAATGTACAGTCACCGTGCTGTTCTGACTCGGTCTCCTGCCTGCCATGTCCTCCAAGACAGGATGGTTGCCTGTGTCAGGTTTCTCCTGAGACCTGTCTGTGTGGAGTTTTGTCTTTCTTGCCTGCTCCTTCTGTATATTTTGTATTAGAGTATCTATATCTCGCACAGATCCTTTGCACAGTCTCCCTTATGACATGGAACAAATTAAGGTGTTTAAACAGTGAGTCAGGGGAACGTTCCCATGATGCTCTGGTACATTCTTCTAACCCTAGTTTGCTGTTGCCCTCTGTGGGAATCAGAATGTCTCTGTCCGCATGGTTGCATTCTCAGGCATGCTGTGCCAAGATGACGGATGTTGCAAATCTTGGCAGAAGGAGAACATGCTGAACATGGTCCCATGTATGGATGAGGCCACGACAATTTCCAGGAAATACCATTATACCGTATCTAGCAGTGGTAGACAGAAGGGGTATGTTTAGTTATCAGTTATAGTATGATAAAGGTACACTAGGTTATGAGTTCCCAGTGAGTAGAAAGATCTAGGGTCGATCTAGAAGAACTGGGGTGGAATATGAGCCAGACCTTGGGAGACAAATAGTATTATGCAAATATGCAGGAGTGACCAACATTTCAGCTCAAGAATTTGTCATCCCTAAGCTTAGTGAGGTCTTTAAATTTATCTCCTTTACATTCCCTGCAAGCCTTAAAACAGGAATATTAGTCAATGGATGAGGCAATTCAGACCCGGAATAAATGTACTTTCAGTCACATTATTGATAAAATTGTTGGTTTAAATCTGAGCCATTATTTTAATTCTTATTCCTACAATTTTTTTATTTTTATTGTTTATTTATTTATTTATTTATTTATTTATTTATTTATTTATTTTGGTTTTTAGACATTATCTCCCTCTGTAGTCTAGCCTGATTCTGACCTCACTATGTAACTCATGCTGGCCTCAATCCTTCTTCCTCAGCCTCCCGGTGCTGGAGTTAGAGGCGTGTGCCACTGTCCCCAACAAGTCTTTGAGGGGTGCTGGGAAATTGAACCCAGGGCATGCTAGGCAAGCACTTTAACCATTGAACTATGCCCCCTGATCCTCAAGGACATATTTTATGCCAGTGTGCAGAGAGGTGGGTAAATGAGTGGCCCAAGAGGACATAGCAGTAGATACTTATGGATGCATGTGGAGTGAATATGTGTACAAAGAAATAAAAATCCATTCTGGGATAGAATGGAGCGAGAAGTGGAGAGGTGGGAATACCGACCAGAGTGTTTCTAATAAATATGTTTAACTTCCCGATGTGGCTTTATTTGTAGAATCTACCAATTTGTATTGAATCATTTTATTTGGTTACTAACAAGAAATTTCCCACACCCCCTCCCCATTTTAGGCACCTTTGCCTTGACATCCTTAATATCAGCCAATGCCGTGGAACGGCTGGTCCCTCAAAGCAGCCAGAACTCCACCACACCGAGTAACTCAAGTCTGCTGGGGTTGACCGACTTCGAGGTGCAAAGGATTGGAGTGGCTGCAGCAGTTTCCTTCTTGGGAGGTGTGATTCAGGTAGGGAAGCCTGGAGCTGAGGGGTTCCGGAAGGGGAGCGATGGAAAGGAGGGCCGTCTGTGCTTTCTTTTCATCTGGTTCATGGTTTGTCTCTTCGGCTGGATAAAGGGCAGGCGTGATTGATCTTCAAAAAAATAATTGTCTACTGCCAAGAGTTGTTACTCTGTAAATGCTAGTTAAATGAAGTAGAATGAATAAATAGAAGGTATGTGGAATTAGTTGTTGGCTTTTTAAATGTTTCTGAAACAAGTTTTCCAGAATGGAATGAGATAATGAGCTCCCTTCTAAAGCAGTGAGGCCGTCTTTGCATTCACTCAGCCACCTGATTGTCGCCAGGAGGGGAAATTGAAGGAGAAATTTCTGCAGTGGGAAGGATGTGTGATTAGATTTCGAAATTCCTTGACTTTAACATCTTATGATTTTATTGTCTATGTCAATGACAAATTGTACTTAGTTTTTACCATGGGCTTACTAGCCTGAAATCTTTGAACACAGATCTGAATTCATATTTGCCTCATTCAGAAACAGACAGGCATGTTGTGGCCAAGTTTACAGTAGTTCTTCAAAATGTCAGAATTTAAAGCTTGCTATTTCAATTTAGTGGTCAAGAATGAGATAACTCAGAATTGACAGTAAAATTAATATTGGAAAGTCAGGCATGGTGACGCATGCCTATAATTCCAGGAGGGTAAGGCAGGGGGATTGCCATGGGTTCGAGGCCGGCCTGAACTCTAGAGTGAGTTCAGGAACAGCCTAAATTACAGAAAATGAAAGAAAAAAAAAAAACAAAAGAAAAAAGTTGGGAGGCGCTACCGTGACAGTGCTGAGTTGCCTGGCAGTCGCTTTTGCATACTCCTGCATCATAAACTGAACTAGGAGTTCGTAGATGTCCTGGGTAACTGAGCTCCAGATTATAAGAATCTCTGTTTAGAGTCATGTTATTTACAAGATCAGAGTTTAGATAAACACCAAGAAATGAGAAAAGTTGTTGCTGATTGCGTGGAATTAAATTGAACAAAAAGTGTGATATAGAAAAAAAAAACATAACTTAGATTCTCAAAGTTACCTATCCTCTAGTTCTGTGAAACACATTGAAGGATTAAGCAGTGGGATGAAAAGACAATAAGACCTCAACTTTTCTCAGATGAACACTGAGGAAAGCAAACATATAAGCAGCATCTTCGCCAGGAGGCTAAGCAAACGCCAGACCACTCCGTAGTTTGTGTGGCTCACGTCTGTGCTTTCATGAAAGAAAAATCCAGTTGCCAGGGTACTCTACAATTTACAAATTATTTTTTTTCAAATATAGATGATGTGGGAGGATTTTCAGACTTGCATAGAACAGCTGAGCAGCCTTTTGCTTCTGACTTAGTTTTATAAAAAGCCCATTGTCTTCCGTCTTCTCCATTTCAGAAATAATCAGCCACATGAACTGGAGATTGAAACTTGCCTGTGTTGCTTTGGGTTTAATTTAGGTTTTTCTTAAATTTTGTTCATTTAAAGTAAAAATCTATATTAACATAGAAAAGAAGATACTGCTTTTTAATTTTGTTCCATTAATTTTTTTCATGTTTATTTTTGAATTCATAATTTTTATTAAGTTTGGATTTTTTACAGCATAGATCAAATAGTTTTAAATGCGTATTAGTATTTTTAAAAACCGAAAAGAACACATAATTGACACCAAGAGTAGGAACCTTTTGTGCAGTCTCATTTTAACCATTTTCCATAAGTTTAAGACAGTCATCAGCTTTTTTATTATCACCTTACATATTTGGATTAAGAATTTGATAAATGATAAAAGTCAAAGCCAGGATTCTTATAACATAAAAAAGCTCATATCCCAGACTGAAACTCCCTAGAATTGTAAAACAGGATATTATTAGAGATAATAAAAATAATTTCATTTTCATGGCCTTTTATTACACGTAAAATCTGATCCAGATACTGTTGCATGTTTTCTTTTATAAGTTCATCAAACATCTGCTTTCTGTCCTTTTTAACTGTGGTCCTGGAGATGGGACCTATGCTTAGTCAATTTTTAAACAGATGGCTGGACTTTATTTGACCTCCAAACTCATCTGTCCATTGTCAACTAAAACCTTCAAGTCTTTCGGATATTTTCGACCCAGCTTTTCTGTCATATTTTCTTTCTTTTTTCCTATCAGATGTGAAGTTTATTCCCCGTGGGGGGAGTGACAAGGCAGACCGCTTCTACAGACACAGAAGGTGTTGGCCTTGCTTTATTTTCTTGCTTGTGGGTTGTTTTTCAGGTTGACTTGTTTCTAAGGGCTCAATAGGCGAAAATAATAAAATTGTGGTACTAAAGTATCCGAAAAAAAATTGTATCTGATCTAAATACCACAGATTGTAAGTTCAAAAGCTCTTAGCTGCAAGTAACTCTTAGAGACTTAAACCATAAAAACCATTGACAGCTCCTCATATTCTGGTGAGTCGTAGGTGCAGAGCCTTAAGGGCCTTCCATACCTGGCAAGGCATTCAACAGGTAAAACCATCTGCTCTCTTCCGTCAGACTGTAAGGGCTCTGTGACTCAGCCCTGCACGTTCCTTTTTGCCTCTCGTTTGCAGTTCATATGTGCCCACCTTAGTTACAGCTTTCCTTTGTGGAATTTCTCCCCACACAACTCTCTTTGCAGCTCTTCATTTGATCTGTATTCCTTAGTATCACTCCAATGATTCTAGCATGTAGATCTCTTTAATTTTCACTTATATATATTTTTAGAAGAAAATAATGAATAAAATCATAAAGGAGTTGGAAAGAAATTAAGATGTATGCTCACAGAAAATTCTTTCATAATATAAGAAGCCTTATTTTGTTTTGAGACTTGCCTGTTTTGCTTTTCTTCCAACCTTTTGCATGTCTATAGTATTTTGATTTGTTTTATTTTCTGTGTAAAGCACCTATTAGAAAATAAAGTTCTAAAATTCATTGTAGTATCTTAAGCTTATTTAAAGTCTTCATTGAAGTTAGTGTACATTGTAGATTCTCAGGTAATTTGTTGAATTAAAAAGGTAGTTTTCTATTTAGGAATCTGAAAACAAAGAAGTAATAGACATGCAACAGGTAATGATTTTATAGATTAAAAAATTGAATTTGATGATTTTAATTATTATTATAGCAAGAAAAAGCTGTAAGAAACACAAAAAGACACACTAAGAATGTCACAGCCCCTTCTCAACTCAGTTTTCACATCTTGGGTAGTCTCATGTTTGACCTTGATCCCTACATTATGGTGCATTATATTGTACTTGACTTTCTTTATTTCATAATAAATCCTGGAAATCACTTCATGTGAGCTTATAGAACTATCCCTCATGTTTTTATTGCTGGTTAGCACTCAGTTGTGTGAATATTCCACAGTTTATTCAACACAACTCCCCTATTTGATATTTAATCTTATTTTAGTGTAAGGAGCTGTAACCAATGCTTTTGTTTATACATATGAATTTTCATTTGTTATTCACATATATTCAAAGTAATTTCCTAGAATACAATTGCTAGATCAAAAGGTGAAACTAAAACAAAATAAATGCAGTTTTGTGGGATATTATCCAGTATAAAGGAGCTGTAGTAGTGTTCATCCCACAGCAAGACATGCATATGTCCTCATTCTCATAAGCAGAACATGTTTAATTTTACCTAACTGAGTTCGAAATAGTATTGGAGGATAATTTGAGTTTCTTATTAATGAGAAAGATTTAACATCTGTTCTCATTGTGTATGAATTTTGTGAGTTGTCCATTGATGTCTTTCCCATTTTTTTTAAAATAGGAATTTTAGTTCTTTTATCTCCAAATTGCAAGAGTTCTTTGTCTATCTTTGACATGTTGGAGATATCTTCCTCTAACTGGCAGTTGTCCTTAGATTTTATTTTTTCATGTACATTTAAGAAAAAGTATTATGTAATCAAATTCATCAATCATTTCCTTTATCGTTTATGGATTTTAAGTCAGTACTAGAGAACTTTTTCCTACCTTGAGTTTATGAAGGAATTTTCCCCACATATCAGACATAAGATTTTTTTGTTTACTTTTGTCTGTGTCTTATTGATCAGTGTGAAAATATTCTTAAAATTCTTTGATACACCTTGTCTTCTAGTTTTGAAAAAGACTGAGTTTTAACGATACAAGAAAAAATGAGTATAAACACAAGTTTGTTTTTGTGTTATGTAACTTATTTTTTTCTAAATGGCAGCCTAGTTGTGCAATCTATATTTAAGAGCCCATTTTTGCTTCCATAACTAAATGATTCTTTTATTATTTACATATTTATTTATTATTTCTGACTATTTATATATATACATAATGTTTATAATGAGCTTGAGTATTTTGTGCATGTATATATCACATCAATATTATAATTCCTTTCCCTCCTCATTTTTGGCCCTCCCACACCCTCCTTGATCCCCCATAACTCCCACTATCACACCTGTTTAGTTTTACACAATGCTTGTATTCCCGGTTTCCCCAATCAGAGAACCCATGTGATATTTAACATATTTAATCTTCTGCATCTGACTCACTTCACCATTCAAATCACAACTCTTTAGCTCAGCTCCCCACCCCCAGAAAGGGGTGCAGTGGCCACATCTTGATGACCCCTCTCTGAGCCCGGTGTAGCCCATCCATATTTAGTGAGATAACTTCAGAACTTTCCGTTCTATCTCACTGCCTATACATCTGTTCCAGTGACAGTAGTACTTTGTTTTATGGAGACTTTATTGTACAGTTTAATATCTGATGGGATTAGTCAACTTTCTAGTTGGTGTGTGCTCCCAGTTGTTCTTGCATGTTTTTTCTTCCTTATGAACTTCAGAATTATCTTGCCTAATTCCATAAAAATAGCTGTTGATATTTTTATTGGGTAGCGTTAAACTAATATCTGTATGAGGTTTATTTGTGCTATTCAAAAGCAGAAAGAGAGTGCCTTTCTTTTAGCTCGAGTCTAATTTTGTGTCTCTCAGCAATATTTTAAGGTTTTCTTTTGCAGCTTTGCACTATTTTATCACACTTATCTCTAGGAATTTCATCTTTTTTGTTGCTGTTATAAATGGATTTTTCTGTTAGATTATAATATTTGTCAAGTTTCTTTTTCTTTCTGTATTAGTCAACTTTCTCACTGGTAGGACACCATACCCGACACCTACACAATTTAAGAAGGAGAAGCTTAATCTAGCTCACAGTTTCAGGAGATGTAGTCTATGGTAGGCTGACTCCAAGGCATTAAAAACCTTGGCAGATGGGCACGAAGGAGAAAAGATGCTGAGTTTCTGGAGACCGGAAAGCATTGCAGGGAAACTTAGGGGTGAGAGAATGAGGGATGAGATAGAGTACCCGAGGTCATGTCTCCATACCCCACCAGGACACATACAGAAGTGTGTGGCACCCATCTCTGGAGTGGATCCCAAAGCCAGTGTACTTAATCCTCCATCGCAATCGTCACCTGTTTATGAGAACTATTGATTTTTATAAGTTAATTTCATATTTTAGTATGTTTTGAATTAGATATATTGTTCATTGATTTTTTTAGTAATTTTTAGAGAGAAATACATATGACTGTTGATTTCTCTTTTCCAGTTGTACCAGGTAATACCTCTTAAAATGTTAAAATAATGTAAAACTATAGGGGAAATAATCGTCGTTCTTGCCCTCTTATAAGCTTATTTACAAGAGTTTTAAAATTATGATACTGGCCTTAATATATTTTATACATATTTCGTGTTAATAAAGTATTTGTTTCATAATTTTGTGTTTTAAATACAAGTTAGAAAAATGTTGAATCTTTCTGAAGGCATTTTTTTAGCATCTACAGAAGTAATTCTATTTTTTTCAAAACTATTATACGGTGTTTTATGTTAATGGATATAAGAAAAAAATGAATCAACCTTAAATTGCTCAAATATACTGTAGTGGGTCGTGGTGTATTTATATGGTGTTGAAAGTTGTTTTTTTGCATTATATTAATCAACTCATATTCAACTGTAATTTTCTTTTATTGTGCAGCCTATATCAGGAGGGCCATAGTTTTGCCCTCTTCTTACACTCTTTTCTTAATGCTCTTAATCACTCATAGCATTTTTGGAGAATCTGGTCTTTGTAAAGGATGTGTTGAATCTGTTCTTGAAATTATCAGTTGTCTCACGTTCTTTTGCACAGTAACTGATAATATTCTCCAGCTTCTTTTAAAATTGATTAGTTTGTTAATACAGTCATATTTGGTAATCTACATTTTTCTAGAATATCATTTTTATCTTTTCAAAATTCTTTACATGTGATTCTCCATACTAATGTGTTAGAGAATTTTTCTAAATTTCATTTAATGACTTACCTATTTCCATTTCCTATTTTGTGTTCATGGTGTGTCCTTTTTTTTTTCTTGGTTAAGTTAGCTAGTGGTACCTCATTTGTTAATTTTTTTTTCTGAAAGATAGGACTTTGAAATAATATGTCAATGTTTTTCTACCTCTGCCTCTGTTTTTAATCTTATAATCGTTATTTCTTTACTTTTTCTATTTTTGGGTTATTTGTTGTTTATTTAAAAAATTTCAGCTTGAAATTTAATTATTATAATTACACTGATTTTATTGATGAAGAGGACGGTACAATGAATTTTCTTATGCTGATTGCTTAAATCACTTCTTTTTCTATATCTACAACATATAATGTTTTGTTTTTAACATTTTTGAAATAAGGATTTAATGATTTAAGTTTTTATTTTCCTTAAAGTGCCAACAATTCTTTAAAAGTTTTAATTTCTGGGTGAATGGGCCTTTTTGCTTTTCAGTTTTATCAATGATTTCTGGTGTCAGTTCAGCATGGTCGAAGAGTCCTGCTTATAACATTTTTACATTAGCTGATTTACTGGTGTTCTCTGTGGGATCAGTTTTTGTGAATGTTTCATGAGCACTTGGGGGAAAATAGTGCAGATAGTCTCAGAGGATAATGATCAGTGTTTGCTATAAGTCCTACTTTATTGATTGTGATTATTCACATTTTTACCTGTTCTTTCTTGCACCGAGAATGGTACATAGATTACTCTAGATTGTCTTCACCAGACAAATGGTTTTGTAGTTGTCTGGTTGCCATTTAGGCAAGCTGAGTGAGTGTATCATAGCACCAGTGCATCCAAATGGATCTCACTTAGTGTCTTTTAAAGTATTCCTGTCTCTCTTCTTCCTTACTATTTTATACTGCTAATATAAACAAAGTGCACTTATGCAACCACGATCATATAATATGATATGTTTCTCCATTGTACATTAGATTGTGGCTCTTTTAAAAACAGTCTTGTGGAAGTATAATTGCCATAAAATAAATTTTGTATTTTTAGAATGTATAATATGATAAATTTTGACATCTGAATAAATGCATAAAACCACCATCAAGCTTGTGATAATATCTGTCATTCTCTTACCCCTTAATTTTCCCTAGACTATTTGGAATTCTTCTCTCCCACTTTTTAGCCAACTCCCCCAGATTCCATGACAACCAGTTATTCACTCCCTGTCATTATACATTAGTTTGCATTTTTTTAGTTTTTCAAAAATAGATTTACTATCTTCCAGCCCCTTGGGATGTTTTTCACTCAATATAACCTTTGTTATCGATTGTATAGTTTTACCACATCGTAGGAACTCCTGTGTTTAGAATTAATGTAATTTCTGATTGTGAATAATAGAGTGACAAAATTGCCTAGGGTAGAAATCTTTTTTTTTTCCCTACCTATTTCTACCCTTTCTTTCTAAGGCACATTACATATATAAGCTACAAAAAGTCTTTCAGTGTAACTGATGCAATTTTGTATTGTTAATATTACTTCATAGGGAAAAAAATACGAGTTTTGTAGCTGAAAGTAGCAGGCCAAGAGTGGAGTTGCTCGCACACTCGCAACAACGAGGTACTAACCTCACAGCAAGGTGGAATAATGCTGGTATCAAGAAACATTTCTGCTAGGGAAACAAACAATAAACATCATTGTATTTTTAAAGCCATTTTTTTCTCCCTGTAGTTTTTATTATTCTCCATGATGGGCAGTTTGCCTGCTCCTTTTTCCAAGAACTCAGAGAGATCTGGATTGTCCCTTGCCCATTTACTTCTGGAGAAATTCCCAAGCTTACTTTTCTGAAGCCAGCACGAGACGAGCTTTCTGCCCTGGAGGATGAGGGATATATACAACTCCTTTGTTTTGGAATCGCACAATCGCTGAGTGCCATAGGTGGGTTATTCAGTGCGAAAACCTTGTATTACTGTTCCAGTGCATTCTGGGAACACACGCTCTCACATCTGCAGGAGTGAACTAACGACTTAAGTAGGTGATTCTCCACTTACGTTTAGTTTTGTATCAAACTATTTTTTAGTGTTTTAAAAAAGAGGATCACATCTATAGACATAATTTAAAATCAACAACTAAGCTTTCTTTTCAACACATTCTAATTACTCTTTCTAAAAAAGTATCAGCTTAATTCTTTTGTAATGGAGGAGGATAATCCAAAATCTCTTTTGATAATATTTCATTTTTTAACAACCATTACAGTTAGAAAACCATTACTTTGTTTAATCTAAATCTTTCCAGCTGTGTTTGCACTATGTGAAACTAAGAAGTAATAAATTTAATAAAATAAGAATTATAACATTTTTAAAAATCATAGAAACAAAAATTACTCATGTTAAAAAGTAACGTTATTATCCTCTTCCATGCCAAACTCTGTTTAAACTTTGCTGCATCTACGCTTGTAGTCAGTCTTCCTTGACATCTTATGAAATAAATTTCTCCCATTATGCAGACGAAGATCTAATTGTGAATCATAGAGAGCAAGTTGGACTCCAGTATATACTCTTGTAACCTTAATGCTTCATTTTTTTTAGTTTTAAACTAATTTATTTAGTCTAGTAAGACTAACTTATTTAAACTAGCTTAGTTTTGTAGAGTGTCTTTTAGGGCCAGCCTCTGCTTAGCTCTTTCCCATACTCTGTCTCCTTAACAGTAGCCGGTGCTCTGAGAAAGTGGCACTTGGTGCATGATGGTCTTGTTCTCACGGCCATGTGCCTGCCTCTCTAGGCCTGCAAGGATCTTTCTCATGCGCATAACTTGTACACGTTTGGCAGGGTTCAGCTCAAATGCATCAATAATTGTCACCAAAAACTCCGTTCTGATGCCTGTGTAGATGGTTATTAGTGACTCCTCCTCTGTACTCCCATAAGATGCTGCTCATGTCCAATGTTTTAAGGCTTTTCCACCTCCCAGGAAAACATTTTTCATGAATTTACTTCCCTTTCTAGACTCCAAGTCTCTGTGGATCAGAGACTATTTATCTCTATGATTCCAGCAGCTGGTTTAATAAATGTGATTTGAAGAAATTAAAGAGGAAAAAAGGTCAATTAAATGTTAGTAGCATCACTATGTTAAATAGTCAAAATTAAATTAAGATTTTTTTAACCTTTCAAGACTTACTACTTGCTGTTTTCTTTATCAGAAGATAGGGAATGTGTTCATATCATTTAGAATTGTAACAGTTCTTAATGAGACCGGAGTAATAAAACAATTTTTAATTTGATCGTATATTTTATTGGCTACATTCCACTTGAATGTGGAGACTTAGTAATAAAACCTTCTACCTTGTCTCACAATCACCCTCCTATTAACTAAAAACAGACACATAGCTACAGTCCTTGCTGTTGTTGCCTCTGGAGTGTCCTCTGAAGCCTCATATATTTTAATGCCGTGGGATAATTGCAGAACTGGGTGTTATAGGGAGGTAGGGTCTGGCTGGAAGGGGCTGATGCTGGGATTTGACCTGGAGAGACGGTGTTGATTTGTTCAGACTGGGGGGAGAGTGGCCAGAGCAGACATTTCCAGTGTGTGTCCTTGAATTGAGGGCAAGAAAGAGAAGGAGAGCACCCATCCAGGGTGTGTATGTGGGTCAGGGGGCCCCAACTAGCAGCTTGAGTAAAGGAAAGAAGAAGAAACATCGTTCGAGCTTCTTTCTGGGAATATTCTGGCCCTGCCTGAGTCTCCTTGCTTCACTTTGCTGCTGCTTTACTTGGTTTTTGTCTGCAATGTCCTAAGCAGCTCTCCGGCCTCTGCCATGTGCCTGCACTGGTGCAGTCTCCCCGTGAATGGACTGCGTGAGACTCTCAGAAACTGCTAGCTAACGTAACTCTTCCCGCCCTTAAGTGGCGGGCATCGGGTGTTTTGTCACAGTAAGGGTAAGTAACTAAGTCCGTACCCCTTCACCTTCCTACTTTCTTCCTTCCACAGTTCCAGTGGTCCCACCGACAACTCTGCTTTATTCATCTGGGCAGACAGGAAGCCCGAGCCAAATTGTGCACTTCTAGTAATCCCAGTTCTCGCCATCTCTTACATCAGAGGGCACTTTTGCCTTGGAAATCCTGGGAATTCGACATATTTCCCTCTTCAACTGTTAAAATAATGGCAAATGAAAGCAATTTTTAAGGCGAGTGATTTTCTGATATATTCTACAATGAACAAAAGTCAAGCCTTATGTTTCTCAAGCATATGCTCCGTTTGCCTAGTGGGTAATCTCTGAGCCTGTTTCCACACTCTCTCCTGTGCCCGTGTCCTTCTGCTCTCACCACCCTTCCTTTGCTAACCTTTTACATGGTCATGTGTTCTATGTCCTATCATTTGATCAGTCCTGTCAGCACGAGCCCCCTGTTTGAGCCAGTGTGCTGCACACTGTTTGGCAAAATTAGGTGTTTAATATATGGAGGGTGATGTCACTCACTCCTGTAAAAATCCCCCTCCCCCCTTTTCTTGACTTTTACAATGCATGGTGTTCTTATTTCAGAATCACTTCCTCCGTTTTCCGTTACTCCTCTCTGGCTAGGTTTGCTTCTTTTCAGCCAGCGGCTCTCTGTCCTCTGAGCATGTCCTGAACTGAGCTAACATTCATGATCTTCTCTCCTTCTAGAGTGCTTCCTAATAATTCTTTTTGTCGTGAATTCCTCCAACAGTACCCTGGCATAATTTTCACACTTTCCTAAAATCTTCCCTTCTCCCTTTTTGAAATTCTGTGACACATTTCTGTTGCTCTGTACAGTTCATAGTTCGTCTTGTTGCTATTTACACACATCATGTCTCTGACACTTAGCCACTTGGTGTTTGCCTTTGAGTTCTTGTTTTATCTATGCCCATGTGTATGGCACATACATTGGTGAGATATGTAGATTTGCCCGAAGATTCTGTGTGAGATATCGAGAAGGTTGTCTTCTTTCTAAAAACCAATTTAATTTTAATTTTAAATTTGTAGAAAGTTGCAAAGATACTAGAGTTGCCGTATACTCTGTTTCCCCTGTTGTTAATATCTTTCATAAATATGGTTTCCTTATCACAATTAATAAACCAGTTTGATTTGTAGATATGAACTAAAGTCTATATGTGGTATTTGGATTTGCTTCATTTTTACCAAATATTCTTCTGTTTTAAGATCTGATCCAGGATATGGTATTACACTTAGTTGCTTTGTCTGTTTGTTCTTCTCTTTTTTTTTGTGCATTTTCCCCCAATTATTTTTATTAGTAATAAGTATATAATACTTACATTCCACTTGAAGAGTTGGTGCATGAACATATTACCTATGATCATTTTTACTCCCCCTCACCCTTCCTAGCCTCTCACCCCCTCGTGTCCATTACTGTCTCCACAAAACCAATGTCCCTATTTCCTATCACCCCCCTTTTATTTGCTCTTTTTTGTTTATTCTTTGGTTTTCCCATATTACATAAGCCATGTGATATTTAGCCTTTTATATCTGCTTTATTTTGTTAAGCATACTGATCTCACATGCATTTTCCTACAAGTGACTCAGATTTATCTTTTATCATGGCAGGTGTACATCGTGTACATTTTCTTTATCCACCCATCTTCCCTTGATTAAAAATTTTTCAGAATTTTTTGGTGATTGTGACAGTTTCAAGTACTGATCAAATATTATGTGGAACAGCTCTGAATTCAGTGGCCAATCAGGAGACCTTCTATAGAATACCATATCACGGTCTGTCAGCAAGATTTATCACTATTGATGTTAACTTGGTCGTCTGGCTGACGTGGTGTTTATGAGACTTCTTCAATGTAATGCTATTCAATTTTTTCCCCCTTCTGCACTATATCCTCTGAAAATAACTCAATGTACCCAGCCCTCACGGCCGAAGTAGGAGTTACATGAGGAGTTACATCAGTGAGTGGGGAGTAGCTAGCTACCCAAGTTATTGGAATTCTGCAGACGGGGTTTCCTCATTCACCTCCATTTATTAAACCAATCATTCATGTCAGTATTGACCCAAGGATATTATTTTATAATCCAATACTACTTCACCTGTTTTTGTTCGAGTTTTAGCCATTGGGAATAGTTGATTGCAGTGTCTCTCCTCAGCACATTTATTGATTTAACACTTTCTTATTTCTGACCATATAATATATTTCAGGTTCATAATGTAAATGTCCTGCCTCAATCCTCAAAGCAGCCATTTCTCTGAGGAGCGGTGGCTCCTTTTATTACAGACAGATACTAAAAATCAAGACAAGGGTGCTGGTGTTCTCTGTGCTACTAAGGTGTTGCTTCTTTGGCTTTTCAGCAGAAAAGGCAAGGGAAATTTGTGTTCATTAGCTTTTCTAATTTAAGCATATCATAAGTATTTCTACATCTGTCTACGTTTATATAAGATAAATATGAGTTCATACCAGTGTTTTCAGCTTAATGTGCTTTACAGTTTTCATTCTAGCATTCTCTCCTTGTTTGTAAGCACTCAACGCAAAAGACAGAATCTGATTCCTACTGTCTGCCATTCCTTTACCATCAACAGCGGTTTCAGCACTCTTATCCATGTTCCTCTGTAAATAACTTTTTTAGCTAGACCACAGTGTTTTTTCATTGCTTTAGGCTACACTCATTTCTCATGTTACCTGTTAGCATATTTTTACTACCTCCTCCAGTGAGGTTGTTTCATACTTCTAGCCAATTTGAAAAATCCATATATTATGTTAAGTGGCACTCTAGAAAAAGCAGAAGTTATAGAGGCTGTGGGGACAGCAAAAAGCTCAGTGGTTGCAGGTGATGTTCATCCTTACTCTCTGCATTCCATTTTGACATGTCCCAGCCACTTACGTTAAGTACATAATGTAATATATAATTGTGTTATATAATATACAGTATTGAATTGTACATATGGTATATAGTATGATATACAATTATAGTACATACACTACATAAATAATCGCATCATATAATATATTGTAGAAGGTAGTTTTTGTAAAGTACACATAACAACAGTTATTTTGTTAACCATGCCTGAGTATACATTTTAACAGTATGAAGTACATTTATTATATTGTTCAACAATCACTGTCAACTACTATGTAATTCTCTCCATCTTGTATAACTGAAAATGTTTCAATGCTTACCCACTAAGCTCTAAGTCCCCATTATCCACTTATAACACCTCCACTCCATGGTAACTACAATTCTACTTTCTTTCCCTCCGGTTTTGATTATTCTGAGTATCTTCTGTAAATCAAATCATGCAGTATTTGTATTTATGTGACTGGCTTGTTTCACTTAACTCTAGCATCTTCATCATTCAAACATATTATAGCATATTTGAAAATTTCCCTTTGTGAAGGCTGCATGATATTCCATTGTGCATCTACATCACTTTTTACTTGTCCATTCATTCGGGGATGCTTGGTTTGATTCCACATTTTAGGTATTGTAAGTAATGATGTAGGGAACATGGTGTGTAAACATGCATTCAAGATCCTGCTTGTTATTTCTTCTGGGTTTATATCCAGAAATGAAGTTTCTATACCATCTGATAATTCTATTTTAATTTTTTTTAATGAACCACTGCACTGTTTTTCCCACAAACATTGCACAAATTTCATTTTCTTTATGTATTCACTATAAAGTTATTTTCTGTGGTGGTTCTCTTTTGTTTAACACAGGGTCTTGTCATTTATCTAGGTTAGTCCCAAAATTTCAATATTTTTGCCTCACTCTCCTGAATACTAGATTTAAAACGTTCACCACCATGCCTGGATCCTTGTTTTCTTAATGGTAGCCATCCTGATGAGTATGAGATACCTTCACCCTGTAGCTTTGATGTGCACTTATCTAATGTTTACTGAGGTTGAACATATATTTAAAATGCACTTAATGGATATTTGTGTATATATATATATTTTTTTTTGAGAAATATCCATTAAATTTCTCTGCCCATTTTTAAATAAAACCATTTGTTTATTTTATTTCAGGAGTTCTCTGTACATTCTGAATATTAATTCCTTATCACATATATGAATTGCAATGTTTTGCTCATTCTGTGGTTGCCTTTTATTATTCATAGAATCTTTTAATGTATATTTATAAAACATTTCTATGAAGTCTGGTTTGCCTTATTTTTTGTTGCCTGTATATTCAGTGTCATAGCCCAAAAATATTTCCAAATTCAATTTATGAAGCTTTCTTGTATGTTTTCTTCTAAGGGTATTGTTGCTGTAAACTTTATATTTAGACCTTTTATCAATTTTCAGTTAATAGTTATATTGAGCTTTAAGTAGAGGTCCAACTTTTTTTTGGAATATAAATATTTGTTTCCCAGCACCCTTTGTTTAAAAGGCTGTCTTTCTTCTGCTCTGTTGTCTTGCATTCTTATCAAAAGTCTTTGGCCGTAGATGCAAGGGTTTGTTTCTGGACTATTTGATCCCATTGTTCTTATATCTATTTTAGTATCAGCACCACTCTGATTGCTGTAGCTGTGTAGTAAGCAAGTCTTGAAATCAGGACAACACGTGAAACTTCCAGTTTTGTGCTTTTGCAAAATTTTTATGGCTATTCGATGTCACTGGTGATCCCTCTAAAATAATTTGCTTTGTATTTGCACCCATTAAGGTTTACTCTTACGTTATAAAGCTCTGTGGGGTTTGGTAGTGTGTAGTGTCACATATCCACCACTAAAATATCATACAAAGTATTTCACCATCCTGAAAAACTCACATTTCATGTCCAGCATGTTCCCCATTCTCAAGCTTGTAGAAACTACTTGCTGCTACTGTCCCTATAATTTTGACATTTTCAGACTGTCATAAATGAAATCATGGAATACGTAAACATTTCAGTCTGTCTTTGCTTACAGTAAAAGTTCAAGACTCATTCATGCCTTTGCTCTTTTTGTCTTTGCCCATCCTGTTACAGATGACAATAGCATGAAGGAGATTTTACACTCTGAATATTGCAGTACACAACCTCATAGGTATCCACTTAATACTCCTCCTACCCCAAGTCCCTCGGTCCCACAGAGGCCTGTTCTTCCACCCTTATACAGCACTCAGTTGTTTCCCTAGTGTCATTAGCATCACGTCCTCTGTCTACATCTGTATGTATTGATCAACAAACACCGTGGAGCTCTTTGACTACTCAGGTTCCATCCTTTTCCAGACACTGCCTCGCAAATACCTATATTATTCTTTCTTATGGTCCCAGCTAACATTTCTCTCCCAACACCATCCTTCCAGCTCTCTTTACATGATCTTTAAGGTGAGACCTCTGTATCTGTAACTCTTAGTCTGAAACGATTCTATGTCTTTCCGCTACTGGATTGAATCAATACTCATTCAATGGACAAGTAAGTGACTTGGTAGAATAAAAGAACCAAGTGGCAGACAAACCAATGTAACCCGAAGTTTGCACTATATTCCTTCCACTTGGATATGTAATTCTTTTTCATGCACTCTTTTGTTTACAAAAGCATTTACAGGGCGATTGCAAAAAAAAAAAAAAAAAAAAAAAAAAAAAAAAAAAAAAAAAAAAAAAAAAAAAAAAAAAAAAAAAAAAAAAAAAAAAAAAAAAAAAAAAAAAAAAAAAAAAAAAAAAAAAAAAAAAAGGCCTGAAATCTGAGATGCGTTCAATTTATATAGAACACATGGTGTTTATGTAGCGTTACCAAATAGTGCCATGATCGTGAACCTTGATAACGTAGGTCAGAGGGTTTCAGCATTAGCCCAGAACATCAGCATTGCTATGAACATCTGAAATATTTCATATTGGAATATATTTTTTTCATAAAATGTCACATGTTTGGGTTTGGGAAGTTAACTTGTCATGGTGAAGTCATTATTATTCATATTATTAGGAGAAGGAGAGCTGTTATGGTTGTTATATTAAGTCATTTGTTTAAAAAATCCTCAATGTTAGCATAACAACTAAATACTGGGCCTCTAAGAAAAATATTCTAAAGGAACCCCATTTTGCATACTTGAGATTGAAGATAAACATGGTTCCGTCTGCAGGACCCTCTTGAATGGCCTGCATTGCTTCAGAACTTGCTACCTGCAGGCTGTGCACATAGAGCGGGGCATGTCAGATTCCTCACTGCAGTGTGAATAGATGTTTAAAATCTGAATAAGGGAGTAAGGGGCATTCTCAAATCTCTCCTCCTGCTTCTCCTGGTCTTTTCTGTACTACTCCTCCATTTCCTCCTCCTTCTTTTTAAAGTGTTTTCTACTGTTTTAAGCTGTAGACAAAGTTGTGCTCCATAAAGAAGTCATTTTTCCTCAGCCAAATCTCACATTTGCCATGATCTTTTCTGGGCCCAGTGGTCTGTGTCGTAAATAAGGTTTACAGGGACTCATTGACCTTGTCGTCAAGGACTCTTGCTTGCTGAGAAAGTGTCCTTAAAGCAGAAAACCATAGCAAATAAAATATTACACAAACATTTTGAGTTTTTGGTCTTTTAACGGGAGATACTCCATCTTCCCTTGTTTCTGGTGCAAGGTATTTTCCCATATTTTTGACCCTAAGATGGAAGAACTCTTTTTTCCTATTTTGCTCTATTTTGTTCTTTTCCTCAGACCCTTCCATGTGTAGAAATTAAGTTGAAGAAATGATAAAGAAGCTGCTACTAGAAGATAATGTTGTAGTTGTAGTGTGCAGTAGGTCACGGCTCTTTAGGTTTCTCAGGCAATGCAAGTCAGCAGTCCCGCTGAGTAGCCACTGCAGAGAAATGAAAGCAGGTGTGATGGTGATGGCCTCTGCAGTCCCCCATCCATGACTTTCTTTCTCAACATTAAGATAAGATTAGTTTACATACAGATAAGAACTTTCTAATATTAAATGTATGTATAGAATTTTGTATATGCAAATATCTTTCATAGTTTCAAAGATATAGTCTATTTATAGGCTGCGTTTAGCTGAAGTGAAAACCCAGTCCTGTGTTGTTCATTGTACTCTAGTAAAATGCTAATTTCATCCTATAAAGTTCAATAAAATTGGAATGAACTGACCAGTAGGTTGATGCTTAGGAATAGTTAGTTTGATGTTTTCCTAAACTGAATATATTTTCAGAATGAAAACCAACAGACTATAAGTGAAGAGTTGCCAGAAAGATTACTGTGTTCTGTTGGTACCCATACACGTGGTTGTTTGGGGAATTGTCTCAGAACATTGCTACTTCAGCAGACTGACACATGGTTACTGAAGAAATGTTAGCAGTGGCAGGAGCTGCAGCCTGGTCTCTTGTGTTGGCAGGGGCAGGTTGTCTGTTTCCCACGTTGACAACTCATAGTCTTTTGTTTATTACACACTGAATACTGGGTGACTGCTAAGCTGAAAGCAAGTCTGATTCTTTTTTTTTCCCCTGCACTGATGAATTCCTTTAAGTTTCCCAGACCCAAAAAATGTGATGTGCCTTTTCTCAATATTTTCAAATTTTGGCTGATTTTCCCTACTGTTTACGTGCAGTAATGTCTCGTGATAGTCCTACAGTGCCATGTGTATTGCACATTTTACAGATTTCATATCCTTTTGCATGTTATTTCACATTCCCATTACCACAGCTGTACAAGATAAATAGTCCAGATATTACTCTAAGAATTTATGGCTTATGCTGGGGCTGGGAGAATTTCAGCAGGCTTTAGAAAGTCACAGAGCTGGGATGTCCTAAACGCAGGATCAGAACCTAGGTTTCACATTCACCTATAGGAATTCCACCTGTGTGTGTGCTGGGAATTGAACCCAGGGTTTCCAATGAGCTAGGCAGCCACTCTAGTGCTAAGCTGTATCCTACAGCCCTTTTATTTTATTTTGAAACAGTGTCTCCCTAAGTTACACAGGCTGGCCTCAAACTTGTGATCCTGTAGTGCCTCAGCCCCCCAAATCTGAAATTACAGGCATGTGCCACCATCTCTGTGTGAAACTCTACTATAAATTTTAAGCATTCTCTCTTTTGGTTGAGGACATTACAATGTGATCATGTTACAGAAATTATGTATTTATTATGTATTCATGCTCCAGTGATAGCAGCTAACTTTTATACCGCATTTTCTTCTCTATATCCTTTTGATAGAGGATCTCATTGCTGTTCTTTCCTCTGATTTCATTAATCTCATTTTCCAACAAAAATTTTAAGACCTGACCAAAATATTATAATTGATACATAATCAACACATGGCCATCCCTTTCCCACTGAAGATACTCATAAACATAATATAATGTTACTTTCAAAACACAGCTATTAGGCCAAGGAGTGAGCCACTTAAAAGAGCTCTCTGTCAACAGGACGCTGATAAGTCCAGTGTTAGTTCATCCTGCTATCCTTCACCACGGACAGCTCAACACACAGCTTCTACCCAGAGTACTTTTGTCTGGTCATGAAAGTGTTCTGGGATGCAGGGTAAGAGTAATAATGCAGTGTTTGAGGGAAATGGCTTTTGCATTAGTTTCTAGTCTTCATAAGACATGCTGGTTTTGTCTTTCTCTCTCTTGGACTGCCTTATATACAAATAAGCCCTAGTATCTTCGGACTGTGAGTCTCTTAAAGCTGCTTGACAGAGTACCTGACCAGTTAATATGTTCCCATTTTTCAGAAATTAGGAGAAACTAAAAAAAAAAAAAATGCTTTTTTAGGGTGCATTTTAAGTTTTAAGTCTAATAGATCTCAAGTATTAAATCATATATATTATCAAAAAATCTATAAATATGGTTGTATGAGTTTGATTTTTCTTCCACAGTATACACATATTAACTGAGGTGAGTATATTCCCCACTCTGTTTTTAACATGTAGTATTAGGAAAAGAGAACAGTAAGGTCACTATTCAGGAAAAAAAAGGTGTTTTAATTTTAACTGAGTTGTGTATGTTGAATGTAATAATATTTGGAAAATCAGAAAACAATGTTCTTCAGAAAACCCAACATACTGAATGTACCACATCTGAGTCACTCACTACGCTAGTCTTGTGTTCCTCTGTGAACTGAAATGAAAATGTGTCAGGCATTATTAGTCCATTCAGGAATCATGGGAATTGGAACTTGAACGTGTCACCTGACTTTTCCTCCATTCCCACAGGTGGCCATGTTTATGCTACACTTGGGCAGTGCCACGTTCCTGGTTACAGAGCCTGTGATCAGCGCAATGACAACTGGGGCTGCCACGCATGTGGTGACGTCACAAATCAAGTACCTCTTGGGGATAAAAATGCCATATATATCTGGGCCTCTTGGATTCTTTTATGTGAGTTTTTCCAAATGTCTTTGTTCATGTATTTTGAGTGGATGTTTCAACAAGTAGAATTTAGTGACTTGCAACATAGAGATTTGCATTTACATAAAATCTTGTATAGTATTTTAAATGTGATATAGAGAGTGAAACTAGTTGAAAGAGTGATCTCCACTAATTTGCAAATGGTCCTTATAATGAAAAATTGCTCATGACATAATTTAGGGGACTTGATGAGAAAAAATAGCTTAATTTTATTTTTAGCTAGATATGTTACCAGTTTCTAATGAAAGCCACTGGCTAGGCTGGTGACTCAGTTTAGCAGCAGTACTTTCTAAATAATTCTTTCAGTTTTGTGAACCTCATTAACAGTCAAAAGAGAGGACCAGTCAAAATTGGAGGCTGGAGCCCCAGCAGTGGTCAGTCAGCTGTTACAAGTCACCAAATGTAAGCAGGGAACATTTGGCCAATTTCAATATATAACACACATATATATTTTAATAACAAAACTCATACTTTTTGTTTTTTGTTTACCTAAAGTCTATGACTGTTCAGAATCTTGTCTCCAATTGAAAATTGATAAAAAAAGAATATTCTGTTAATGAGCTTGATTATGGGCAAACACCATATTTCTTAACTTTATGCATTGCTGAATACTAAACAGTGTTTTAGAACAGAAATGTTATCATCATTAGTTTTGAAAGTCTTAATGGTTGCATGGTATCACAATGCATAAAGGCCAGATGGCTGACTGACCTCATTCCTGTTATCAAGGTGGTTTCTGGTGTTTTCCTTTTACCTATTGCCACCTGAGGCTTCTCTGTTTTTATGTGTTATTGTCTGCCTCACTGACTACTTCATTGTGATAAATTTCTTGTTAGAGAATTACCGGATCCAAAGGATATTATATTTTTAAATGTACTTGTACATTTTAATACAAAAGGTGTATATATTAATATTTCACTTTCTCATCATTAACTCTAGTCACTACTATTTTAAGAAATTGCAAGTTTTATATATGAGAAAGGTATCTACTGTTGACATTTGCAGTCAAATAGTTAATAAAATTGTAATTGACTACATAGAGCTGGAAGCTTGTTCTGAACTTTTGTTACTTAGGTAATATCCGGCTCAATGATTCATTCACTGTAAGAAAGCTTAAAACCAAAACAAGAGAACTGGAACTGGGCCTGGAAGCAACATAATTCCAAGCTCCAGCTAAAACAAAAGCAGACCAGAGTAGCTATAAGCTGTCAGATGACTAGCTGAGAGTTAAGACTTCCAGTGATGCTGAGACTATGGGACAGAAAAAATTCAGTGAAGATTTTGTCTTAACCTCCTTCGTAGAAACCGTGTTCATCTGTGCATGTGCAGTGCAGAGTGAAAAGTGCCATGGATTGAAATTTGACCCCTTTATTCACATCTGCATGCACAGATAGATAATCATCTTACTTGTCATGAGTTGTGTGGATGGAGCAGGGTGGTCCAATGTGAAATGGCATTGGTCTTTCAGCTTATTTTTCGGGCAGCGCTGTGCGTAAGTGCCACAGTGAAGTGTTTGATACAGGGCTCTTTTCCTCATTCGTTTGTTTTCTTGTGAGATAAACCTCAAGCTATGTTATCTTGGCCTTTAGGTCAAATGCTGTGGGACATTTGGAGGTCTTTTATAAGATCTCCCACTGAAATAGAATCATATTTAGAAATACTTATAAAGAGCCAACTTTAAATTCATAATGCTTAGTTAACAGAAATTAGTATACTGGAAAATGGGGGAAAAGTCATTCTTGCCTTTCAGTGTCACTGATAAGTGACTTAAGGCACTGCAAGGCTGTAGGAAGGGTGTGTGGCTCTTTGCCAGGATATTGATGGATACTGCTAATTGCAAGGTCAAAAATTGTGATCTGACTATAGATTTGAAAAATGAGCTTTGGGATAGTGAGGTGTGAGAACCAGGTGATAGTAATGTCAGTTGAACTCACCCCTGGTCATTTAGGTGGTACCTGAAGTAGTGTAGCTGAACTTAGGATGGACATATGGGGCAGAGAATACAAGAGAGTTCTTGACTACCAGGCTGAAGACCCTAAAGGAAAATGAATTAGCATATTTTTAAGAATCTTCGGTTTTTGACTATGCCTCTTCTGAGTTTTCATCACTGTTGCAGCCTTTTTGAAAGCTACTCAGGCCAATGGGGATAAAGAGTGCATCACTGGTATTCCTTGAAACATAAATTAATATCAACAATATTTAAGGTTCTTGAACAATGAGCTAGTCACAAAACTTAATAATTTCAGGTGGGACATTTATCTTATCTAAAGAATTCAAGTTTGGCTGGCCAAAATGTTCTGTAGCTAATTCTGGCGTAGCGATCCCTTTGAGGGGAAAGTGCAGTCTTCCCCCTTTATTGTGCTTCTATTTGGGGCTTGCAGATTGAGATCTTTTCATTCTGCTATTATGGTGGCTTCTACAACACTTTCTACTCAGGGCATTCATGATTCTATGCTATGAAAAGAATTCAGTTCTCTTGCTTGAGTAGGTAAAATGTCCATCCATTAGGGGCAATGAGATGGCTGGTGGACATTCTTCATTAGGATGTAAAGTAAATCAATGTAAATCGGATATAGGGAGTGGCACAGTGTCAGCTCTGCCCTCTTAGATCACAGGGCAGATCTTCAGTAGTCTTGAGAGGTAGTCTTGCTACAGTTTGAACCTTGAATGTCCCCCCAGAGGCCTGTGTATTAAAAGTTGGGTCCCCAGCCTGTAGTGCTATGAGAAGGTGGTGGAATCAAAGAAGTGGCAGCTAGCAGAAGTTCTTCTGGGTTTTAGGGGTATAAATTTGAAGCAGATGATGGAGATGAGTCTCCTCTTCTCTCTTTCTCTATTTTGCTTCCTGGGTATGAGATGAGAATTTTTTTCTCTGCCAGTACGTACAGCTCTGATGTGCTGTTTTGTTACAGTCCTGTAAGCAAAAGGGCCAGTTGAGCTTAGACCAATAATTGTGAGCCAAGCTAAATTGTTTCTCTTAGGAGTTTGTTATAGAAGCAGAAAGCTGACCACACAAGCTATAAACTCCAGCTAAGCTCCTCTGGTTAGGCTACTCTTGTAGCTGATACGTCTGATGCTATTCCTCAGGCAAGGGCTTCTTCCAGGAGTATGGAAGCCTGCTAAGGCCTTCCTCTCATACTTTGAGTGCCCATTCAGAGTTTCTAAGGTCTACATGTTCAAAGGAAGACTCTGGAACAAGTATCATGACTCCCTTATATCCCTTAAAGAAGTGGAAATAATAGGGTTTAATTTGTTCATTTATTGAATCTTTCTTACTTTCTTCACACGTAACACTGCCTTTCCCTTTGTCCTACAAGGCTTTTCTGTAAAGTCGTGCACTTCTTATAAAACTATCTTTCTTTTAAAAGTATGGCTTTTAAAAGTGGCTTCGAATAATATTTCAATACATTTTTTCAGTTGTATTTTGGTAAAAGATTAATTTTTAGATTTGGTGATTTTTTTAGTGGGTATGTAATCAGATATGGGTTGGCCAGCATTTTTGTTATTATTTTATCTATTATTATAAAATGACACCAGGGAATGAACTCAGGTATCAGAGAAGCCCAGGTACAGCTTACAACTCTAGCCATGACCTGAACAAATGACCTAGTGATTTTAATTTTTACTTGCTTGTTTTGTAAATTGATGATAATTACATTTGATGAGGTTTATTCCAAAATGAAATACCTAAAATAAAGGTGTTAATTAAAGGAAAGCCATTATCTTTCCTAATAACTAGTTGGATATAACAAATTGCAAATTTTAAAGTGCCACCTAAATGCCAGTATTTTTCCACTATCAAGAACTCTGAATCTGGTAAGCACAATTAGACAGTAAAAATAAAGCTATTTGTCTCTTTGTAACTTAAAATCAAGATGATCTGAAAATTTATAAAATTTAAAAATAAACTTGTGGCAGAGGCTTGTAATCCCAGAATTTTGGGAGCCCGAGGCAAGAGAATTATGTTTGAGTCCATCTTGGGCAATGTAGCAAAACCCCATCCCAAACAAAGAATAAAAAGTGGCTGAGGATTTAGCTCAGAGCGAAGGCCTTGTGTTCAATCCCCAGTACCAGGAAAAAGAGTCAAAACAGACATATCTGCTCTTAATGAGGAAATTGAAGAAACGCTCATCACAATTGAAGGAATGAGATGTTCTTTAGTTATTTTTGCTTACAGATATTTCCATTGATTCAGCTCAAAATCCCCTCAGCAGTTATAATTCCATTTAATAAATCATAAACAATGTTGTAATACTTTTAAAAATAAGCAGAAACAATAATGTAACAAGGGTCACTCTGTCTTGGGATCCTGGCCCAACAGTTAAATAGTTTGGTTCTTGTCACCCTTCAGATTCAGATATTTGACTGATAATTTCGTTCCCCACGTACATAAGAAGGAAGATTTAAATTCTTTAGAATTGAAGATATTTTTTAGGTTGAGGTATGATGAAGCATCTTTTTACTAGAAAAGCTGTTTTATTTTTTCCCAGAAGGCACAATAAAAATTATAAAAATTCCTAGCTCATATTAGCACATGTGGATTTCTTTGAGATGGCGCCAGTGTCTCAGGCTGTAGCAGCCTATGATAAATTTGGCAAAGCTGGTCTCACTGGCATAGCTTCATATGAATGCTGTTCTAATCATCATGCACAGTTCTGCACTTTAAGCCCAAGGGCTAAAGGCAAGCTTGGCAATATATTCAGCTATTCTTCTTGGAAGTTCTTGTTTTCTTTCCTAAACATGGGAGCTTCCACACTAGAAAACAGCTTCCTTTCCACCCATATCCCTGAAGTGCAAGGAAAGTGCTGTTCTAGTTTGGACTGCGAAGACTGCAGAGCAGGATGTGAGAATGTTAATAAAGTGGGATTGACATGTCAGAAGGAAATCAGAGCCAATGAAACATTTACTTTATAGAGGGTGAGGTCACAATTAAATATGTACAAATGAAGTTTATATGCACAGAACAAATCTACTTTAAAGACGTAGACTCTCTGGGATTTCTGAATCAAAACACACTTTGGTGGCTTATGAAAGCCTACATTTTCTCTGCAGATACGGTGACATTTTCATCATGACTGGTAGGGATTTTCAATACACCCTGAAAAATGAGCAAATGAACTGAAATGGAGATAAATAGAACATTCTTGATTCAATCAGTGATGCAGGTGACAGAAAATGTGGCAGGTTTAATTTGAATATGAGACAATTATATGAAAATTTATTTTAAAAGGTTACATTCAAATTCTAAGCCAGAAAGCAAATATTTTTGCAACTCAACCACCTTGGCCTAAGCTCTTCCCATTCCCCACAGTTCACTGAAAAACGGATCACCATAAAACCCAGTGCTCAAGTAATTCATATTAAACTTAGTTTTCTAAACAGGAGATGGCTAGATGCCGCTTGGGCCTTGGCACGCGGTCGTGTATTTGGTCCAAGTGAGTTTTGTGTACACATGTTACCTTTAGCATTTCTCGTATCGTGTTTGCCTTAGACTACATTCTGGTCTGAGACTTAAGTTATACCTTACAGTAACAGAAAATGAATTTACTTCCAATGTGTTATAGTTGTTGATCAGAAAATTTGACATCATGATATAAAAACTTTTAGAATGTTGGTTTTTACTCCTCCTTTGAGAGTTTTATTTTTACTACTTATGACACGTCCTGGGGGTTATAATCAACCTGACCTTTTTTCTCTTTCTTCTTCTTTTTCTCTTTCTTCTCCTTTTCTTGTTTTTATTTCCTTTACTTTTCTAATTGCTAAAACTGCTATAGAAATGGGAAACTTAGGGAGCTTGAGCTTATCAGTGCCTATCATAAAACATTGAATAATCAAGGATGTGTAGACAGAGTTGAAGGAGACAGCAAAATCTTATGAACAAGATGTACAGATGTAAGTTTTGAAAAACATCGGACTGTTCTTGAGCGAGAATCCTACCACCCTAGGCATTTGAATTGAAATATATTAAAATTGAAATAAAGTTGTGATGGGGCGAGGACATGTTTGGGAAACTGTGACTCAAGTTTAAAAGCTTTAAGAATGTGAAAAGTACTTTAAATTTTCAACACAACAATAGGGAGAAAGTTTATGGACTACACATGAATAGAAAGATTAGCATGTATCCTGGATTGAAAACCTATTAGAACAGATTTGTTCAGCAGCTTGCATTGAAAAATGCATGGGCACTAAGGATACAATTGAAAAGTAATATCCTTGATCCCATGGAATTTTATCGAAGTACTGAGAGATGTAAATTATAGTTTAAGTGACAAAGGAGACAGTGCACTGGGCACTCAGGACAGCATTAATGAAGAAAGCATGGTGATGTGACAAAGAGGGGCAGAGCTTCCAGGATGAGGTCAGCAGAAGGGCCTATTCTGAGGACATGACTTTTGAGTAGAAGCCAGAAAGTAGGAAAGACCAAGTTGTGGAAGGATTTAAGTGTGTGGAGACCGCAGGTCAGCAAATGCAACCCCCTAGGAAGGTGCATGTAAGCTTGCCATATTGTGGGGAAGATACAGAATGCTTTTGGTCTTTTCCAGTGGAATTTTTGAAATTCTGTGATTCTGTTCCATCAGTTCCTGCAGATTGGCCATGAGACCATACCTTAGTGTTTTTTCTATATGTGGCTTTCAGAACAAAGTTTTATTAAAGAGGTAGATCACAAACTACCTCCTAGGTCTACTGTTTTACTTTTGGTATGTTCATGAGCAACTTTCTAACCTTCCCCAGCCTTTTTTTCCCCCCTCATCTACTTGATAGACATAATGTCACCTTGCGTTGATTGAGGAATTCGATGAGTCTCTGCATATAAGGTAACAAGTATGGGGCCTACATATGTTAATTCCCTACTTGTCTACAAAGTGATGAGGCTTAAACAGTTTCCCCAGTTTTCGTTCCAAATCTGCCTTTCCTCATCTGCCTATGATAAAGGAAATATAAAAATTCCTTTCTGTTCATAGCACAGAGAAAGAATTAAAAGGAATACTCCATGTAGATACAAGCAGACTTTAATTAGATGGTATAGTATGCAACTTGGTGGTTTATTTGGTGGCACTACATGTGTGTTATTTTTTTAAAAAATCCTTCTTGATACATAATAAAAAGATCTGTATTGTTAGATGCATATCTATCTGTACATAGTTTTTTCTCAGATTCATTTCAGATTAAAATTTGCCCATGTAGTATCAAACATATATGATGATCCTATTTTTTTTTCTGGAAATGGTCTTAACTTTGTGTGTGATGATAGACTCAAAGTCATGCTGATTGACAATTAAGAGTAGTAGTTTGTGCCTGCTAATAATGTGGTAGGCTGACACACGGAGACTTTCTGATCTACCCGTTTTCTCTAGTGACATACATTTATTTATGACAAAATCCTAATATAAAGGTAGCTTAGGAATAGCACATGGTAATACTGAAGGATTTATATGATTGCTTTGGCATAAAATTGTCTAATATTTTTTGTACCCCTTTATAGGTAGCTCAACCTTCGAAAAATTATACCTATTATATTATTATACTTTAAAATAATATTTTTCTCATATACTTTTAATTACAGCAACTGGAATATCAGGGAAAATATATTTTGATTGATAGGATTTTCTGATTAATTGAATGGTGATCAGAAAATTCAGTAAGTTTTAACAATTGTTAATATTTTCTAAACATGAAAAATCATTCTTTTTGTATCATGACATTTAACAGAAAGGGCACACTTTATATTTTTATTTTTTTCCAGGTTTTCCATACAAGGTCTTATTTGAACCTCAGTAATAGTCATGTAATGAAAAACAGTTGTAAAATTGTGACCTCAGAGAAGTCCTTGTTTATTTTTCATTAATACATAGTTTCTCTCACTTGGAAAACCCAGAACACAGACATTCTATAGAACTACATGAAGTGATAGCCGGAGTTAGGGGAAGGGGTAGGGAGGGGGTGGGGAGGTCCAAAATGGGAAGGGATTGTAAAGTTGATATTATATATGTGTGCACGAAATACTCAAATTCATTGTGAACACCATGTATTACATATGTATATTAATAAAAATAGTGGAAAAATACATACTGACCACGAACTTTTTCAGCCTTTGATACTGCTTTGTTTTCATAAAATTTATTGAACATTTTATTGTTTGGATCCAATTGATTATATCAAATTTTTTGAAATTCACTACAATAGTGGCTTTATATTTAGCTCAATACCTTGCACAAAGTAGGACTGCAATAACTATGTCAAACTATGAATTCCCCTAACATGATATATCCTAAGTCTCTGTCCTCCTTCTTCTGGGAATTCTAAATTCTGTTTATTCAGGGTTAAATATACCTGATTTGGGATTAATTGTTACTATGACCTTGTTAGACAAGAGTGCACGTTGACTCACTATGTATCAAATGGCTATTTTCTGGCAGATACCATTATAGGAGTTAGAGCCACCAAAGAAAAAATAAAGTGACATAGAATGGCCAAATTAGATAAGTGTGTGTCTTATAAAATATAAGAGTTGATCAAATATGCAGTGAATATTTAAATCAAAAAACTTATTACTGCAAAAGACATATTGCCATGAACCCATCTCAAAACACTCCCTCTATCTTCAGGCATACTTAGCTCATTATTCTTGCCACTTTCTGAAGCAGTTTTTGAAATTTCCTTTAACACGTGTCTTTATAAGCTTGATAGAAATACCATGAGTGCCACTGCCACCAAGTTCCATCCAGGGTACAGGCAGCCTTGTGAAGACATGATGTCCTCATCCAACTCTCCACCAGATGTGGCACTGTGAGGCTCTAGCTTATGCCTAAAGTCAAAAAGATCATGACAGCTAAGTGCTTTTGATTGATATAGGCCATTAAAGCAGACCAGCATAGCAATTTAGCACACAAAAGAGGACTTTCAGAACTGCTTCAGAAAACGGAAGAACAAAGGGTTAAGTGTATTCAAAGTGAGAGTATTTTGAGGGGAATCATTGGCAATGTGATTTTCAATGTAATGAAACTTTAAAGTTTTAAGCATGCGCCATATGTTGTTTGGATAGCACCATGTATATTTGGTGTATATGGTATATTTATGGTGTCTTAGTTACTTTTTCATTGCTGTGGCAGAATATCTGAAATGCACAAATTAGGGAAAGTTTATTTTAGCTCGCGGTTTCAGAAGGTCACGGTGTATTTTCGGGGGGATGGCTGGGAAATGGTAGAATCACATGGTGGGGCTGGAGCTGGGCTCAGCACCAGAGCCGAATGCTGGAGACAAAGATGCTAATGGCATGGCAGAAGAGGATGCCATGTCTAGGAGGAAGGGCGGAGTCAGCACGTCCCCTCCACATGAAGCTCCAAGCGTCTGCTTCTTCTAACCAGGTCCCGCCTCTCAACAGTGAGCATTATCCATAGATACATGAGGCTCTGGGGGACACTCCAGATCCCAACCATAATATATGGTAATGTACATTAAATGTTTCAGGAAAGTCTCACGTGTGAAGAACAGAAGGGGGGATTTTCATTCTTTGAAAAGACTCAAAATGGATTTGTGTATACATAACAATGTTTTCCATTTTATGTCCCTGTAGTAAGTGCTCAATTTAAAGCACTAATGTTATAGTATCAAGACTATATTTGTAGAACTCCTATTTTATTTAGCGATCAATCAGTTTTGATGAAATAGTATATCTATCCAGGTACAAACATTGCCTTTGCTTCTCTGATATCTAGGAAAGAAATGATGATCTTCAATATAAATTTCTATCTACCAGAGCTTAGTGAGGACAGCATGTTGACAAGATTGGAGTTTTTGCAGAAATGGGGAGTCCAATGCCTGCTTAGCATGCCCACAACTCTATTAAGTGATCATATATGAGTGTGGGGGTGCTTATTTCTGTCCGTACGCTACCCACCCCCGTGAGCCCGGCCAGCTTGTGACTGCTCTCTGTGGGTCCACGTGACAGTCATTAGAAATAACACTGCTCATCAGCCTGCTTTCCTATTGTGTTCTTGTCACTGGTTGTAATGAGCCTCTCTGGCCTCCCTCCCGCCCTCTGAGTTCTTCTGGAGTGTCTTGTAAGACATGCTTTGCTCAACGAGCTATAGTTTAATCCAGGCAGACAATAAAAACCCTGGGGGATTTCTCATTCCTTTCATTCTGGGGTGGTCATTTTTATTACCACAAACACATGTTTTCAAAATGCACATTACAGCAAATTTGGTATGGCTTGGGAGTTTTGCATATTTCTCTTTTCTTATACAAGCTCTGTCATGGCATACTTTTTAATATTAATTCCATGGAAAAAGGCATAACGAATAATTTTCTAAATGCCCTAAAACATTTGCATCTTTGGCTTTTTCTTGACAAATTGTCTGAGTAATATTCTCCATTTTATCCTCAGATCATGAAAAGCCATCCAGATTATATTTTCTGTTGAAATTGTTAGAAAGTTAATGATTCTATTCAATATGTAGAATTCAGGCTTCGGTAATCTGCTAAATCCACATTATACAAAGTCCCTTTCTGTTACCGATGCTTGGACCAGATGGGTTGAGTCCTTAGTTTAGAAATTTACCAAGCAGAATTCTAAGAGACACCAATGAATATAAATATAATAAATTATGTAAGTCATTTTGAACTGTAGTCTATGTAAGATTTTGACCAAAGTATTTTGAGTCATGCTGAAATTATATTCGAAATAGAAAGAGTAAAATTACCTACAAAGTGGTGTGCTATAAGAATTACCTCTGTGATAGAATCTAGTTTTTAATCAACTGAAACAAAATGAGAAATCTTCTCTGAATAAATATAAATGAAATTGTAAAACCAGTTTGAGTAGGAGGAAAACATGTTGAAGATAAGCATTTTGGGCTCATTTTAAACATTTAAAATTATTCAAATGACATATATCTTCCTAAAAGAAAATGTGGAAGATAGAGCAACAAAAGTCTTATACAAAGCTAGTAGTATTCCAGATATAGCCAAATATATTTTAGCATTAATTTTATTTCATGAAGTGTGTTATTGGTTTACTAGGGCTGCCATAGCAAATGCCACAGATTTAGTGGCATGAACATAACAGAAGTATTCTTATAATTCTAGAGGATAGAAATTCAAAATCAAGCTGTTGGTTTCATCTCTTTTGAGACTTCTTGTTGGCTACCCCCCTTTTTTTTCTCACATGATTTTTTTTTCTATGCAGGTCCTTATGTGTGTCCTAATCTCTTCTTATAAGGACACCAGTCATAATGGGCTAAGTCCCACCTAAGTGATCTTGTTTTTACCTTAACTACCTTTTCAAGGTGCTATCTGTAAGCACTGTCACTGAGCTGCTGGGAAATATCAACTTATGAACTCGAGGAATGGGATTCAGCCCATGACACTCTTGATCCTTACATGTCTGTTTGCAAGCGGCTTTTCTCGCTTATCATCATGATGAAAGCACCCTTCTATAAGAGCAAAACTAAGTTGTGTCTAAACCAGTGGATTTAATGAGTATACATGATTATAGATACAGAAGGAACTTAGAATATTGACTCCGTTTCCTTTTTCTCTACACTTTTGAACGGTTTTAGTCTCTTTTTTTTGAATGATTTTAAACAATGCTTCAATGCCTGTTCTTGTAATGTGGTCTTTTCACATGGATCTAATTTTATTCATTGCCTGATTGTCTTGAAGGGAGCGGCCGAGGCGAAGAATAGTCTGTTTCAGCAGTGTTTCCTGCTTTATCAGGTCACCGAGAGACAGTAGCGATGCTGCTGTAGTGTGAACAGCATAAAAAAGGCCCAGTTCCTTCCCCTAAATTTTATTGATATTGAACATTGCTGTTTAAAAGTCAGTAATTTGATAAAATAAAATGTGATTCATTGTTTGAACATATATTTCTTTGATAACCAGTGTGCTTGAACTCTGTTTTTTATCGATCATTTCTCATTCCTTTGTTATCTATGTATTCTGCCCATTTTAAAGTAATTTCCTGTGACTTCAACTTTTTTATTTAATCCTTTTACTAGAGTTTATCTTGCTTAATTTTTGCTCAAATGTTGTAGTTTGGATAATCTTTCCTGTAATGCAGGTTTCTGGACTCTCATTTGTTTTCTGCTTTTAAAAATATATTTTATACAATTATATGTATTATACACATGTTTGTATGTTTACAAGTATAAACTAAGAAATGAATTATCTTATCTTTCAAAAGTATCTTATTTATTCTTGTGCATTTAATATCCCACATGAATTTGAGAATCATTATATTAGTTTTCCAAAAAACAGTGTCCAAATTAGGTTTGTTTGTAATAAATATTTATGTAGATTTAAGATCGGATTTATGTTATTTTCCTCATTAGCACTTAATGTAGTATTCTTCAAAATCTTACCATTTTTCATGTCAGCTTCTGACTCCTTTGTGCGTAGATCAGATGCATACGTCATTATCAAAATGATCCTAGTGAGGTAAAACACTAATAGTACTTAGTTGGTTAAACGTAAGCTTTTAGTTTTAGGAAGGCCTTTACTTTTATTCATTTCTTTGACATTACTTTTATATTTATCCTGTTTTTCTGTCATTATATTATTCATGTTTCCAGGATGGAATGTCTGATATTAATGTATTATGCTTTCTTCTTGCAAGCAGTTTTTGCTTTGTGTATTCTGGGGATTAAGCCCAAGGTCTTCTCACTGAGTTATACCCCAGCTCATTGTCTATTATTAGTTTTGAGACAGAATCCTGCTAAATCACTGATCTGCCTTACCTACGCTCCAACTTTCAATCTTCCTGTCCCAGTCTCCCGGTGTACTACAATTATAGGTGTGCACCACTGAGCCCAGCTGCAAGCAAATTCTTTGATGATAGAATGATTTAATATAGTACTATTTGCTTTTCAACTCAAATCACTATATTTGCTTTTGTGACCATGACCGCAGTGTTGGGGGAAGCCATCCACTCCTCGAATTCTGTGTTCTAAGTTCTAGTATAGTGACGCTGGGCAAAGCATTTTCTCTAGGCTCATTTTCCTCACTTCCTTTTCACCCGTACCCTTGCCAGAGGATCTTCTCTGTTGTCTCAGACTCCAGGTCGTGTACTTCAGATGTCCCTTTAATGTCTGCAGCACCATATTGAACTAATTTATTGTTCTTAGTTGTTAATTCCTATACTGGATTGGTAATACAAATGCTGTTTTACCTAAAATTTTCACCATTGTAGATAGACCTAATATTGGCAAAATGGTTAGCATACATTTTTGCATGGGAATAAACAAATAAAAGTTGAGTGACTGAGAACAAGCTAGAACTTTACACTAATCTAAATATCTGATGTTAATTAGACACCGGCTCTGATTCCTTTGTATATGACTCATATGTGGTTGGCATTGGAGGAGTAGTGAGATCCAAATGTGGGGAGCCAGCAGCCCCCTTGCTGCTCTTAGCGATGAATCTGCCTGTAACTAGTGAGTTTTATTACCTCTGGCCATTCAGGTGGTAGGGAGGCAGCCAGAGGAGTCATTCTTCTTGGCAGTGGTCTTACTTAGGAAGGGATAGATCTGATGGCAGTTTGTACATGTGAGTGAAAGTATAGCTTCCCCATAACTCAGCGATGATCTACCTCCTCCTAATCCTCCTCCCCCTCTTCAAGACATTTTTATTAAACATTTCAGAGTTTACTCGGGGCCACATTTCCATGCTGGCATTTTGTGGATGCTCTTCGGTTTGGCTTATGCCTGTTTCATTCCTGCAGATCTACGCATATGTCTTTGAAAACATCAGATCTGTGCGACTGGAAGCGCTGCTCTTGTCCCTGCTGAGCATCGTGGTCCTTGTCCTCGTTAAAGAGCTGAATGAACAGTTTAAAGGAAAAATTAAAGTTGTTCTTCCTGTCGATTTGGTTTTGGTAAGTATGAAATCAACGTGGAGCTTTCTGCCATGCAGAGCCTACAAGCTGGGATAATCTGCAGATACTTATGGTAGTGTCTACAGTAACCCACAGCTACTCCTGGGTCTCATTAAAGAAGGGCTAATTTGCGTGGCTATACATTAATGTAAAAACAGGAAACATTTTGAGTCAATAATTTAAGAAAGGGATACACATGTTTTTAATTTATATAGCATTTTTCATATGTTTTTAATATTTTTATATAAATAGGAGAACATATAGCTTAAAATCTTACAAGGAAACATTTCGAAGAGTGAGACAAAAAATGTCTCTGGTAGGAGCCTATGTACAGCAATAAAATGTGATACCAAATCCTATTGATATGACACTTCTACAATAAGCACAGAAAATTATCAGTTGCAATTGTCTATTAGTGATTGGTAGGCTTATTTATACTTTTGCTACTGACGTATTTTTACCTTCTAAAAGGATACTCATGACTTTCATTGGTCAGGCCTGGTTCTTTAAATTTTTTTGTTCCTGTGAAAGCAATGGGTTATACCTTGATCCTACGACGTGTGTTCTTAATAAATACATTTGAGAATGTTAAGAGCCTTTAATAGAACCTCTTAAAAAAAACATTCAGTTACAAATGAATTGTTAGCACGACCTTAGTCTACTGACTTCCACATCATTAGTTGTCTTTAATTTTTAAATAATCTTTATGTTATATATCTATATTATAAAGTGTGTCTAAATAATTTTACATGTCGAATCCTTCTTTGTACTTTTGAATTAGAGTAGGTTTATGTAAGTTGATTACAGGATTCACGTTGGAATCTATCACTGCAGGACAGAACACACTTCAGTGGACTTAAGATGAGAAGCTTTCTCTGTGTCTGGCCATGGATGATGGTGGACTATTGGCCATGTATATATGTCATGAATATGACTATAGTCATATATACATATGTACTGTGCAATGTTTTTATTTGTGTGTATTTTAAATATTTCATAAAAGTAAAGGGTGCTATGATAATTAGTTTTCATAGTAACAACTATCAAGCATACCATGTTATCTCTAAAGTCCAAAAATGCCTACTATTATTAGGGGAGATAATATAAGTTTCATAAAAATAAACATTGAAAGCACCCTTTGGGAGAAAGGCCCTTCAACAATTAATAAAAATAGTCGATGGTTTTCTGAAAAATGAGTCAGAATTACTTTAAAAAATAAACATCTGCAAGACCCAAAGCGAAAGTTACTAGCACAAGACCAGTACTTAAAAGTTATAGATCAAAATATTAAATAAAACATATTTTGATGTTCTACAGTGACAGATTTATCCACATGATAGTTCTGAAAGCCAGGTTAGAGTAGAGAATTGTCTTGGTGCTTGAGTTCTGTCAGAGTCTGCTTGAGTATGGAGAGCCAGCCTTGGGGCCTGCTCCCGCTCTCCCCTTCTAGCTCTGCCCACCTGTTTTGATCAGCTTGGGATGAAATGCTCCGTACTTACATCATGAAGGAGAGACTTAATGTGGTTCAGGATTTCAGGGGTTCTGCTGGCTTCGAAGCAGGAATATCACAATGAGAAGGCACAGGACGCAAAGCTGTTCAGTTTATGGCAACCAAGAAGCATGGAAGGGAAAAGTGCCAGAGAGAAAGGGTTCAGGGAGCAGATACAGACCTCACGATTATGCCTTCCTTACCTTTACACACGCACTCAGAGGTATGCTTTACTAATCTCTGAGGTGACGCCAGACCTAACAAGTTAATAATTAAGCTTAGTTATCTTGCTCACCCACCAAGGGATTCATATGTATGCATGTGGATGCCCTTGCTCCAGGTCCAAAGTCCAAACACATCCCTACTTCATTACTACTGTCTCTTGGCCTCTCTTAGGCTGCCTTGATAGGGTGGATGTGAGGAAGATGCCCTACAAGCTGACTGGGGACAGAAATCATAGATTCCTAACTATTCAGGATCAGATACAACAGCACAGGTTTGATTTGGGCTTCTATGAAGTCTTCTTCTTAACGGATAACTCCAATGAGAAAGGGTCCAGATTGGAATGTTTAACGTGCTGGCCAACCTGGGCAGGATCTTCTTTTGTCCAGGACTGAGGATAGTTCAATCCTTATACCCATATATGATGTTGAAATAATACGAAAGAGGGACCAGTGACTCAACTGATAAAAGAAATTTAATTATGTTGAAGAAGTACAGTGAAAAAGATACTGAAAGACTAATTCAGTGACTTTGAAAACAGCAGTATCATATCCCAATATTTACACAGTTTAATATTATAACCTGCAAAGTTATGTTGCTTATTCTGTTTTTAAATCCTGAAGGATGTTTTACACTTCATGTCCATCAGTTGTGTTAGAAAATACTGCAAATTCAGTTAAATATCAACAGAAATACAGATAGGAAAAAGCAACTATAATAATAATATTATTTGGAGTTATTATTAAATAATTCTTAGTTTGCTTTTCTTTTTCTTTTTTTTTCTTGACTGTACACATGATAAAATTTTACTTTAAATAGGTAACTGATTTTTTAACAAAACAAATCATTTCAAAGTGATACCATTCCCATGTGAAATTTCCAGTATCAAAATTATCAGACGAAGGAAACACATGTAACAACTGGTAGAAAATACACAGATGGCATGGCTGGGAGAACGAAGACTGAACTGGCTCTGATGTGAATGCTGCTGAGGGGACAGACAGAGAATTTGTGACTTTGCTTAGCTCGGCAGGAATGGGATGCTCAGGTAGCTGAAAGTCCAAGGGAATGTTTGAAAAAGCGTTGGGACCAACTGGCTGTGAAAGAGCATGCTTTACTTCAAGAGAAAGTTAAAGCTCAAAATTCAAAAATTAATAATAATTAATTACTGAAAAAATCTAGGATGTAGCATCTCAAACTTTTAACAGGTTGTTGTCTTAAAGGGAAAACACACTGTCTAAGGTAGCATCGTTCTATGTCATGAGACACAAGCATTAGGTTGGATTGCAAGGTCTATTCACATATATGCCCACGTCCCTATAGTCTGTAATATTTTTCCTTTCAAAAATAAGTCCAGCTGGTTTGATATGTGGTAGAATGTTAGAAAAGCCATATTCTAGGGTGCCATTTACTTTTGAGATTGCAAATTATTGGAAATAAATTTAAAATGTTTGAAAGGTCAGTGATATATTTATTTTTTCTCAAATGCAATCACACAGATTATTGCTGCATCATTTGCCTGTTACTGTACCAATATGGAAAACACATATGGATTAGAAGTGGTTGGTCACATTCCAAAAGGGTAATGTAGTTTTTTTAATATAGTATTTGTTTTTGATGAAGGAAGGGACTGGGGGGAATAAATGGGTATGGGTTTCTTTTTGTGTCTATATGGGATAAAATTCTAGTAAACTTCTATTATAAAATAATGGAAATAAATGCTTCATGCATAAAGAAACAATGATTTTTGTATACTATGGCTATATAAACTATAAATTCATCTATAAGTAAGTAAATTGCTCTTTGTTTTAAGTAACATTTCTTCAGATGGAAAACTCAGAAAATATTTTCAAAGATAATATTTGAGAAAAATGGAGATCAGTTCAATTTAATTTTCTTCATTCCTTCCACATTTTCCTATAATTGTTTTATTATACTTAAATCATGACAAAGTAGATAGGCATTCCCTGAAATAATAAGCCTACAGACTGGGTTAGAGCTGAATGACCAGAGAGAGAGCGTGGAGTTGAAGGGTTGGTCCCTGCCTCCCTACCGCCTAACCGCGATCCCTAAAAGAAGTGTTAACAAAAGTGCAAGTGTTCACTTCCAGGAAAAAGATCATTACAAACACACAAACAAACAAACAAACAAACAAAAAAAAATGAAGGTATGTCAGGCAGGGGAGAGGCTTGTGGATTATTCTCTTTTAATGAGCTGCATATATACACACTCTACACCAATACAGATATATTTAGAGTAAGTTAGAGATGTCAGATTCTCCAGATTTTTGTCTTTCAGCCTCCAGGTTGGGTTTCTTACAACATTAGAACAGAGGAAGAGCAGAAAATTTCTTAGGGATTAAAAAAGATAGCAATGATTTAAACAATTCTGTCTTGGTTATTTTCTGCAGATTTGTTAATGATTGTTTTTGAATCAACTTAAATTTTCGAAAAGGTTTCTCTGCTTTTTTATTTTAGAAAGCCAGTTTATTGTTTTGGTTTAGGTCAGATTGTTACAATGTATTAAGTACATTTAATTTTCATGAAACAAAACTTTTAATACTTTAATATGGTAGCAGTTTTGCATGGTGTAGATCTTAAAGTCTGAAATCATACAAATCATCTTGTCTTGAAGGTAAATTGTAGTAAGTGGGTAAAAAAGGTCATGTCTCTCTTCCATCATCGCTTTTAACTTTCCTTCCTGAAACCATTCTCTGTAACACCAGCATGTTGGTGAAAGCAATGGCACTACTATTGAATTTCATTGTAGATGAATTATCCAATTTTTCTCAGGATATATTCTCTTCTACATAGTGTTGAAAATGGTGCTTGGTTTGGGGTTATAGGAAAAAATAAATGAAAAGGCTAAAAGGTCAGCATTCGATTTACATACTAGATATTAAAACAATATGAATTCTTTTCCTTTTGTTTTCTACTTTTGCTAGAGGAGGTTTTGTTGTTGTTGTTTTTGGTAAATTTCCCAAGGAATCATCAGGGATACATAAATAATGATACTTTGGCTTAATGGGTACTCAAAGGATAATTAAGACAAGAACAGGGTATTATTTGAGAAAAATCTTAACCATTTCTTTGTGGCACAGAAAAAGCTAAGTATACCATCCTATATCTTTCAAAAGAGAGTTGAAAGTTTTTTTTACATATTTAAATATGTGCATAAGGTACCTAAGTGTACTACAAAAAGATTGTATTTAAAGCATAATAATTAAGGGCATGAATTCAACGGCAAAGTTAGAGATTAGCTCGAGAGTTGTAGTTCACACTAAACTAATATTCGCATCCACAAATGTTGCACTGTGCTATCCAAGGGATGCAATATAGTCCCCAGTGCCAGGAAAATCAAAACTCAGAAATGTTTAAATACCAAAAAAAAAAAAAAAAGAAAGAAAGAAAGAAAAAAAGAAAAAATTCCAGATTTGCTTTTGTTTCCCACACAGGAAATTTTTGTCAAGTCAGAGTTTCTTCAGAGTAGCCTGAGCTTGCCAGGCATAACAGCCAGTTAGACACACAGAGGTATCCCTGAGGTGTTCCTTACAATTTTACTTTTCTGGGAAACAATGCTGAAAATGAAGGGCTTCTTGGGGCAAGCTGCTGGTTTTATTCCTGGGGATTTCACTGATTCTGTGTAAACTGCAGTGTCACTATCACAGTTGCATTTATTGCAAGTTGTCACAGAAATCACATGATGACTTCAATGTGGTCTTTCTCTCCACAGAATCCCTCCACCTAGAGCTCCCCCAATGAACGTCCTCTCCTCTGTAGTCACCGAAGCTTTCGGAGTTGCACTTGTAGGCTATGTGGCCTCGCTAGCTCTTGCTCAAGGATCTGCCAAAAAATTCAAATATTCGGTTGATGACAACCAGGTGGAGTGTGCGCTGGATCTGCTTTGCTCCTGTTGTGTGGCTGTCCTGGGTGCTCTCACTTGGGTCCTGGAAATGTTAACACTTTGGAAAACATGACTTTCCTGAGTATATAACAAGAACGGGTAGAGCAGGGAAGATATCTGATAATATTTTCTTTTTAAAGAAAGACAGATGACTTGATTTTCTCTTTGGTTTGTTTTTGGTATCACATGCAGTCTTCTAAAAACAATTTCAAAGAAAAAGCTATTACTTTTATTCTTACTTAGAAAGATGCCAGGGCCCAGTCTTATTTAGAAAGGGACTAATTCTTACTTAGAAAGATGTCAGGGCCTAATCTTAAAATATATAAGGATATAGATTACACTGGTTGTAATCCTGAAAACATTGTCGCCAGTGGCCAGCTTCAAGGTCTCTCTTTCTCCTTAGCTATGCAGACCTGAAGAGAGGCTGCAGTACAGTGGTTTTGCACACCAAGTTCCCTGTGTACAAATCTTGTTCTGATGCTACATGACCCTAGTCCTCTCCCTACCCTAGTTTGCTCATCTGCAAAAACTAGATTTATTCATTCTATGGATGTATATTTAACCATACTATGTACCAGACACTAACCTAGGGATAAAGGATACATTGGTGAACAACACAGACCATTCTCTCTCCTCTACTTAAATAGTCCTGGTGATATTTCATTAAACCCAGATGGAAGCCTCATTCCCAGGGCTCCTGAGGCTCTCCATGACTGCCTCTTCCCACCGCCTCTCTGATCTCATATCCCCTTTATGCTGTCTTCCAGCCATTTACCACCTGCCTTTGCCATGATTCCACTAGTTGTGCTTTTTGCTCAGGACATATGCACTTATTCCCTTTTCTAAAACTCTTGTTTGCCCAGATATCTGCAGAGCTCCTTTACCCAAATCCCTCCCTCCACCCACCCCCCAAGGAAGCCTTCTTTGGTAATCTAACATTGCCTATTCCAGGTTTCCCATATTCACTGCTTTACTCTCCATATTTATCTTGCCTACTCTCTCCATTCCTTCACTAGAATTGGAGGTCAAGGAGGGGCGAGGCATCCAAGTATGTGTTCTGACAACAGAAACAGGTGCACTGCTAGGAGGGTATTGTCATAATTCAGGTGAACTGGAGTACCTTGCTCCAGGACGTAGTAATGAAGGACATATGAAGTTGGTGGTTTTTGGCTTGGATGTGGATTTTATTTGGGGACAGGAAGGGAACTGGGAGCCAAGAATAACTACACCTCTGGGCCTACCCAGCAGGAACTTGAGATGAGGAAGAACCTGTGAGCCCTAGGTTAGGGGTGGTAGAAATCTGTAGCTCCAGGCAATATGGCTGAAAAACCTACTAGCCATCCAAGTGAGGTGCTGCGCGGTAGCACAGGTGGCTATGCGAGTCTGGTTTAGAAAACCGGGCCAGTCTGCGGATTGAAGCTTGGGAGTTATCACCATGTATGTGGGCAGTTCAGATGTAGATAGAGAATAGAAATAGTTTGGTGTCTGGATTTTTGTTATGGAAGAAAGAACCACAAAGGAAATTAGAAAGAGGTGACCAGAGAGGTAGGAGGAAACCAGAAAGGTATGAAGTCCTAGAAGCCAAGCAAAAGAACAATTAAGGAGGCGAAAAAAAAAAAAAAAGAGCAACTGTGTCAAGTGCCATTTTAGGCCAGGTAATGTAAGAAGGAGTGATTGGATTTGGCATTGTGGGAGTCATTAGTGGCGTGGTGGGAATAAAAGCCTGATTATACTGACTTAAAAGATAGAGAACTTGGCAGCCAAGAGCATAAATACAGTGTTTCCTTATAAGGCTCTTAGGAGGGTTGGATGAGTAAAATGCTGAGAACAATATCTGGCTTACATAAGCACTCAATAAATGTTCACTGTTTTTATTGTAATTGCTAAATGTGAACTGGTGGGAGAGCAGAAATTGAATACCGACAAGCTTCGTGCTTTTGCAAGTTGTATCTCTGGAAGTTTACTGTGATTAACATGCAGCACATTCTCCTATTATCCGTCTTGCAGGAATTTCTGGCGCATGGCCTCAGCAATGTGATTCCTTCATGTTTCTTCTGTATTCCGAGCGCTGCCGCCATGGGAAGGACCGCTGTCTTGTACAGCACCGGGGCAAAGACCCAGGTAACCCAACTGTTCAGAAGGGACAAAGGAGGGCAGAGTCTTACTGTCATCCTTGGAGAACAGAGAAAGAGTAAGCTTCTCTATAAACTCCCGAAAACATTTCCGTTGCCTAAAATTTTTCTAAGTGGCTTCACAGAATCTTTTCTCTGCTCATCCTCCCTCCTAAGAATGGTCTTTCAAGAGGCTGACCGATTCAGGGAACAAACTGAAAATTTCAGTACAAATGGCAGGTTGATTGTTAGCAAGGGAAGCCAAGACTCCCTCTAGTGGAGTCTCTGTTTTTCCCCTTTAGTCATGTAGGCAAGAGGACTTTTAAAAAATTTTTATTCACTTCATTTAAATAAAATAAAATCAATTATATCCAAACCAATCCTTGTTCCTATAAAAGCAGCACAGGTGTCTGTGAATACTTTAGGTTAGTGAAGTGTCTTAGTTACTTTCTCATCATTGTGACTAAATACCTGACTTCCGCGACTTAAACAGGAAAGATTTATTTTAGCTTACAGAAGGTCATTTACAGGTGGGCAGTGGGAAAATGATGGAAGCACATGGCAGGGCTGGAGCAGGGCAGGGCCAGAGCCAGAGCTCCAGCGGCAGAGATCCTCACAACATGGTAGCACAGAGTGAGACTGAGAGGAAGGGCAGAACCAGCAGCACCCGCCCCCTCCCAGCTAGGCCCAACCTCCCAGCCCTAAATAGTATCCATAGGAACATGAGGCTTTTGAGGGACACTCCAGATCCAAACTCTCACGTGAAACAATTGTTATTAATGCATTTTCTGAGGAACCCAGTTCAATTTGACAGTGAGAAGCTATCCTATGCCAGCATTGGCTTGAATGCTCATGAGATGATCGCGGATGATAATGACAGTGAAGATGTTCCTGATGGTGGTGGTTGTGGTAGCAGTGGTGGCAGTGGTGGAAACCGTATGGAGTTGTGTGTCAGGCATTGTGTGTCATACTTTGTATATAAATGAACCCATTTAATCCTGTAGGAACCCTTTATGAAATCCCAATGATTTGCTTTTTCCTAAGAGCAACACATGGCAAACACTTTTGAGTCTACTTACAGGCGATGTGTGCTTCTTTTCCAAAGTGTCTACTCAATTCATCTGCCCACTTCTTGATTGGGTCATTAGTTTCTTAATGTTAGTGTGTTGTAGAAATTAGTCCACAGTTGCAAGAGTAGATGAAAGGGGTTTTCTCCCATCGTCCTTTCACTATATTGGTTGCTTCTTTTGCCACGCAGAAGCTTTTTCATTTGATGTAACCCCACTTGTTGATTTTTGCTCTTATTTCCTATGCTCTCGGAGCCTTGTTGAGGAAGTCTGTCTGTACTGTGGTTTCAAGTGTTTCCCCTGTGTTTTTTTCTGACAGTTTCAAAGTTTCTGGTCTTTGATTCATTTTGAATGGATATTTTTTTTTTTTTTTGTATAGGGTGAAAGAGAAGGACTGATGGAGTTGACTGAAATATATGATGAATATTTGAATTTGAAAATGTTATTATTTTAGAAGACATATTTCCATTAATTCCTCTTCAAACACTGGCATTTCTTCCAGAGCAGATATCCCGTCATTCTTGCCAGTTTCTGAAGCAAATCTGCAAGTCCTTTTTCGTGAATATCTTTAGGAGGTATGATAAAAAGTCAGTGAGGTTTGCTGCCAAGTGTCACGCAAGGACAGACAGCCGTGTAGCCACTGTAAGGTGTATCCTCACTCTCCATATTTGCTGGCTGGGAGATGGTGCAACGCTGGCTCTCTCCAAAAATCAGAATGGTCATGTAGCATAAATGTTTTGAATCAATGAATGGCCTAGTAGCTACCACTAGTATAACTAATAAAAAGCTAATAAAAAGTTAACTGAAGAGGACTTCCAGAACTGCTTCACAAAGTGGTGAGAGCATCAGGGTAACTATATTTCAAGCAAGTGGAAGTACTTTCAATTAGATTAATGACAATGTGTCTTTTAATGTAATAATAAAAATTTAAGCATTCACTGCATGTTTCAATCATATCTCATAGTTCCAATTTTTTGGTATGTGGACCAGATTTCTCAGCACTATTTGTTAAGGAGACTGTCTTTTCTCCACAGCTTGCTTCCCTACCCTCTTTGTCAAAAATGAGATGTCTGTGGTTGTGTGGGTTTGTTTCAGTTTATTCACTTCTATCCCATTGGTCCATGCTGTTTTTTGTTCCGTGGTGGCATAAATACTTCACCAACTATAATCTCAAATGTTTGTGACCTAAATTTGAATGTTTAAATTTTTAGTGTATTTAAATGCTCTGGATATTCTTTAAATTCTAGGATTCTATAATAGTTTCCACCTTTATTTCATGAAACTGAGTATGCCAGGTTTCCTTTTCTTCATATTCATGCTCAATAAACATAGAGAATAGCTAAGCTCATGTATTCGAGAGCCTGGGCTTGTACCCTGGCTCACCTGCTCATTGTTGGGTGACTTGACTCAACTGGACTCTGCTATTAAAGTAGAATTGCAATATTGTAAGTATTAAATGAGTTAATAGGTACTATTTCCTGCAATGCCTGAGAACCAATAAGTGTTCTTGAAATGTTGATGATTATTGTTGATTTTATTATGTCTCCTACAAATAATAAGATACTTTCATAACTTTATGTTTAGCCCTTCATACTAAAATGTCTTCCATTGTTTGGAATACAGACAGTTTTATAGATCTAGGAAGGCTCCTCTTTCTGCTTGCTGAGGGGTTGGGAGTGAGTTAGCATTGTCATTTATCACACAAGCAGAGAAGATTGAAGTAGAATACCAGAAATCTTTTCACTTTGAGTAAGTTCCATCTCTAGGATTCCTTAAGCTTTTATCATACTTTTATAATTATTACTTTGGTAACTAGAAAGTCCTTTGGTTAATCTTTGTGACTTTCAGGATTGAGTGTTTAAGAGAAAGAATACTTTGAGCTTGTACTTATTTTGAAACCTGAGCTGGTCATACAGTTGTTAATAAGATAAGAACAGAGGGACATCTTTTACATTCTTTGTTCTAGAAGCCACACATTTGAATGGTTAGAGTAACAGAATTTTTCTATGGATTCTTATTTACTTAAGTTCCCTCCCACCCCCAAATGCTATTCTTTTTATCAAAGTTTTAAAAAATTGAAAGAAATCTTAAAAATAATGCTAGATCAGGAAACTATTTTCAGTAGTAGAATGTTTTCATGATATTCTGCTTATTAAGATGGCCCCTGATGTTTCTAATAATTCCCATATATATATATGTGCCTGCATCTAGAATGCTTTCCCATGGTAGTCATTTCAGACCTTTAACATTGTAATTTTTAAGTTTATGTGGGTATAACTGATAAGTAACATGGTTTGAAAAAGCCCTAGGCAAGCCAAATCTTAAAAGTTTTGTTTTAAATAAGCTATTTGGGAAAGCATTTTTATATGTGATACAATTTCACTAAATAACCCCTTAAATGGCTCCATCTCACTTAGGGACTACATTTATACTTAGCAAATTAACCTAAAAGAACAAAAGTCCTTCAACTTTTATGCCAGTGACAAGTCATGAAAGGACCACCAACTTTCTTTTATTCAGAAACATTTTCAATATTTCCATAAAACTACTTGCTGTACTATAATATTTCTTTAGAAAATGTTTTTTAAAAATGAAAATATGTGTAACTTCTAAAAGCCCAGAAAGGCTTTGTATGTTTTAGAGTTTAGACTTTTTTCTATGAAGCTCTAAATGCTTGAATCTTTTCTATATGATTTTTATCTTTCCAGCATGTGGTGATTCTCTGTCCCTGTGGACTCCAGCGTCTTTGGGTCTGCTGTTTTTTCCCCCCTCTAACTGATTCTTCTACCCTTCAGTTATTACTACTTCTCCTGAGTCAGTATTGGCCTTTTCTTCAGCATCTGGGTGCTGCCTGAGATTAAATGTTCATTGCAATGTCCGTATGTCTGCCTTCTCCTCTTGACTTAAGGTACCAAAGAGCCTGGCCCTTCTCTGCTTTGATTCACCAAATTCTTGGTGCTTAGCCCAGGACCTGGCACACTGAAGGTGCTCAATCCCTCTGTGTGGAAAGAATGAATGAGAAAGGAAAGTAGTTAAGATAAATGAAAACTATCAGTTTTGCTGACATTCGAAGGGAAACATTAAGGCAGGCAGTTTTTATTGTCATTTATATCAGGAAAATCTCATTCAAAACCAGGTTAGGATTATATACTTAAGAGACGCTTTGTTCAAGTGAAGCCTACTATAAGCCACACTGGTAAATGAAATTATCTAATAGTTTCAGCTCAAAAATTAGGAGAAAGTGCTTGAGTTAGTATTAATCTATAATTTAATTTACCTAATAGAGTAAAACATTGTCATTTTCAAATGAAATCTAAAAATTAATTTGATATTTTTACAACCTCCTTCTTTTGTACTAAGGCCTTGGCCCTGGTGTGTGTATTGCATTTGCAGCACATATTAGCACACACAGCCTCATTTCAGGTGTTCAAGAGCCACATGTAGCCGTACTGGACAGTGAATTTAGGACCATTTTACACACGTGAGTAGACAATAAAGCCTTCCAGTGCTGTAGAAAATCAAATGAAAACATGTACAAAAGGAATAACGGAAGATGCTGGTCACGGAACGCCCCATGCTGGGCGCAGAGGCCTTGGCACGTTTCCACCTTGACATGTAGAAACCACCCGCCCTTGCTTTTTTCTTTCGTTCTCCGTTGACCTCTTCAGATGTGAAATCCCCAAAGCCTGTGCCTGTCAGGCGGCGTCAGGACAGTAAGGCGGTCCCGGTGCTGCTCAGGCAGAGCGCAAGTGGGAGCCGCACTGCGCGCTCCGGCTTCCAGGCCGCAGTGACTTTGGGAGGAAGCTCTGCCGGCCTCGCTCTCGCCCTGGCACCTTTGTTCCCTTCTAACTGAGGAGATGCAGCCAGCGCTCTTCGGGGACTCCAGGAGGCACTGCAGAACCCCAGGGATGCCAGGCAGCGTGGGCAGCGGAGGCCTCACAGCCACCGCTTGTAAATGGCAGCTGGCTTGGTTTTCTGCAGTACTGAGATTGCCTCTGGGTTCTAATTTGCCAAGCTATAGTTCTTTATTTTTTTAAAAAAATTGACTCATTGCTTGCATGTTCTTTAAAGCCTTCTTAATCTTGCTGTAGTTGCCCAATATTCTTTTTTTCCCTTCTATCCTTTTCCATCTCCTTTGCCTATTTCCACAGAGCTACCCGTGTAGTGAGCTCCGGACTGACTTCGTATTCTTTGAAAACTACTCAGGAAGAAAATTACCGGAACCTCATTCTCCCTCCAACCCAATACACGTACAGTGATGGGAAAGGACTACTGCCTGCGCAGTCATCTTCAGAAGCAACAGTCAGCATGCATACTAACTGGAATAAGAAAATCTAGATTATCCCATTAACTTGTATGCAGAATTAACATTTAATTATGACTACCTATAATCTAAAACAAAAATATCTTTGAACATTTTACATGATATGGAAAGGGTTGAAGAGTAAAATATGAGACAGTGATTGTTCTGTAGATCATGGGCACGAACACTTACTTTTACTAATTAAAAGTCAAAGTCTGCCTGAAATTTATTAAGAGGATACTTAGGTTTTGTTTGCTTCCTGAAGGAAAACAGAGAAAGATCAATTTGAATATTAGAGAAAAGCCTAATAGTAGTTGTGTTTTACTGTTTTTACATAAAATTATTTTGTTAGATTGCAATTTCTATAACAATATAAATATAGTATATCTAGGATCCTTCAAAAAATTGGGGGACTTAGCTCAAAAATCTAGCTTGCTGTGAGATCCAGAAAAGCCAGGGAGCTGCCAGACTGCAGATGCAACCGCAGGAAGCAGTGGACTGCTGTGCGCTTGCGAACTCTTCATTGCCAAGGCTGGATCCAAATACACCGCTGTCAAATCAGAGCCAGCATTTGAAATTGGAAGAATGGTGGATGTCCTACTTAGATTGAAAAAGGAAGAAAAGTTATTAATATAGTGAAAAGTAAAGGTACTTAGAAATCACTTTGTGATTATGTGTGTATTTTTGAGTTTGGCCTATTATCACCATTTAAAACTACTTAACATAAGATTGTCATATTATCTTTTCATTTAGTACTCTCTCTTTCTCTCTCTCTATATATATGTATATGTCCATATATATATATATATTAAAGAAAGAAATCTTAAAAGTAAAGACAGAAAAAGATTTTCGTAATCTCGAAGAGTATAGAGTATAGCTCAGTGGTAGAGCAGTTGCCTAGCATGCACAAGGCTTAGATTCAATCCCTAGAACCACAGAAAAACACACAAACAAGGAAACAAACACCAACTACGTTTTGAGATTAGTTTCCTAATCTCAATCTTGTTTTCCACTGCTCAACTTCTGTGCCTTTCCTCTCAAATCCAGAATCCCACCCTTAGCTCACAGCTGCAGGAGGCAGAACAATCCCATGCAGGAGTTAGCCTAAATTAAATCTTTTTTTTTGTTTGTTTGTTTGAGACAGGATCTCGCTCTCTGGTCCAGGCTGGTCCTGAATTCACTTCAGAGCCCAGGCTGGCCTTGGACTCAAGGTTAATCCTCTTGTCTCAGCCTCCCAAGTGCTGGGATTACAGGCGTGCGCCACCACGCCCAGTTTATGTGGTGCTGGGGAATCGAACTCAGGTACTTAGCGCTTGGCTTAGCTCTTGCTCAAGTACTTTAACCACTGAGCCATTCCTCCAGCTCCCCTAAATTAAATCTTTAACTTAAAAGATAAGAGAATTAATCTTCTGTAAGTCACTACTTATACTTTGATGATTGATGTGGATGTGTTGGAGTGAATAAAAATCCAATCCAAAGAATGTAAACAAAATCCAAACAACAACAAAAACCCAAAACGTGCCTTTGGCTTTCCTTGATCCCTCTGTGGCACTCATGTCTTGTTTCCTTAATGCTTTCTTAATTCCTTAGCTCTTAGGCTATGAATGATTCCCATTGCCTCTTTGTGCCCTAGATTCTGGAAAGGAATTTGGTTCCAGCTTAAATTCATTCCAGCTCCTTAGATTAAGGGTTTTATTTTCAGATACATTGTTAGGAGTAAGAGTAAAAAGTCCCACAAAAAATGGATACTGTTCTGTCTTCTGTCTTGAAACAAATGTTAGCAGTCAGTGTCTTTTACTTTCTATCGTATGTCCTTACTGAGCCACTCACTGGGCTGTCTGGATGAGTCTTGTGATCCCCACACTGACACCTAGATCTTTCCAGACTAGAGGAATGGCAACAATCCTATTTTATTGTTTAAAAATTTCTAGCCAGCCAAGTGGTACAGGCCTATAACCCTAGCACCTGGGGAGCAGGGCACAGGAGGATCACCAAATTCAAGCCCAGACTGGGCAATTTAGTGACTTAGCAAAACCGTCTCAAAATCAAAAGTAAAAAAAAAAAGTTACTATAAGTTCTTTATGGGCAATCACTAATAACCCAATTGTTTATTTTTTATGAAGAATTATTTCCCCCCTTTATACCAGCTGGGATGTTCAGGTTATTAGTTCTACTAACACTACCATTGTCCCTACCACCATCAAAAAACCTGCCTTCGTGTCTATCAGAGGGGCCTGTCAGCTGAATAAGTGAGACTTCTCTCATTCTACTCCCTCTATTCCACACGTGGACGATCTAAGTGTCCCGGGCTCTGGACAAGTACTGATGCTGGACTGATGGCACAGTGGGCAGAGAGAGAAAAGTAATTTTTGTGGACCCCCCGCCCCTTTCTTAAGTCCTCTTTTTTTTTTTTAAATCATATTTATAGAAGTATGTTTGGATGTAGTGAAATTCATCCTTTTAGGTATAGAGTTGACTTTATTTAAAAATATCCTATTGTATAATTATAAGCACAGCCAAGATGTAAAGCAGCTCTATGACTTCAGAGTTTCCTCAAATCCTTTGTGGTCAATGTCCTGCCCAATTCCTAACCCTTGGCCTCCTATAGTTTTTATTTTTGTTTCTGTCATCCCAGTTACAGAGTCTGATCATATGTGGCCTTTTGTGTCTTGGTCTTTGCAGTAGGTTAATGCTTTCAAGTTTCATCTTTTTTTTATTGCAAGTATTTCTTCCCTGTGTCAATGTGCTACAGTTGTCAGACTTTTCAGTTATTTACAAATTTAGGTGTTTATGAATGAAGCTGGTTTAAATATTTATATGTGGATATTCACCTGGGCATATGTTTTCATTTGTCACAGGCAGTTCCGGTCTATGATAAGTACATGCATACCTTTATTTAAAGAACTGCAAAATTATTTTCAACATGGTTGTTTTATGTTGAATTGCCACTAGCAGTGTCTGAGGTCTTCAGCTACTCTGAGTCCTTCCTAACTTTTGAAATTGCTCTCATGCTTATTTTTAATTTAAGCCATTCTAAAAAGCCCAAATTCCATCTTAAGTCTCCATGACAGTATTCTAGGTGGCTTTGTGATCCTGTGAAAACCCACTTTTCTCTTGTTAGGATGACAGCTTGCTCACGTACTGTTAGCATTTGCTTGTGTGAAATCGGCTTCTCCCTCAAGCAGAGTGCAGCTAGAGCCAGGTGTTTTGAATTGTCTCTTCTCAGCAGGGTGATTGGGTTAGGCCATGACAGGAAGGGTTTTTCAGGATTAGTAAAATTGTCCTCCTCTGTCAGAGACTGTGCTTATAACATCACGTAACCCCTTCAGAACCAGATGGCTTACTAACAACAAACTCTAAAGAAGAGAGTAAGAGCTTCGGTGGAAATTTTTCATCAACACAGAAAGACTGTAAGCTAACTATGTAGTTATTCCCCAAACAACCCCATGAAATAAGGGAAATCAGGCTCAGCAACAGTAGGCTAATGAACTTTTTCACTGAACTGTCACTTTCACTGTTCAACCGAAAAAGCCATTGCGTGATGTGCGCTAAGAGTTGATAGTGTCCTATTTCTTTGTGTGGAATTGCTTTTCTCTCATCACTGACTTAATTTGATTGCGCCAGTTTGTCAGCTGTCATGTTTGGCTTCCTACAGCTGTGAATACAGATAATGACAGTCTCGCAATTTGACAATGATGTGCCAACATTTTATTTCTCCTAATCAAGATGAACTAAGAATCACCCTTCACCGCCAGCACCCGTACCTTTGCAATAATAAGAAGAGTTCAAGGCTTTCTTTTTGTCTGTCTTGTATTTTGCAGGTGGCTTGTCTAATATCTTGCCTTTTCATCCTTGTAGTCATCTATGCAATAGGACCTTTGCTGTACTGGCTGCCCATGGTACCGTAATGCTTTTTCACTACCTACTTTTAAACTTTACTTTTTAAACTTTACTCATTGTATATAATGTTTCTTGGAAGGGTAAATTAATGTCTCTAAATTTAGAAACTGTTGTAGGTAGATAAAGTTTAAATGGGAGAGGCATGGAAAGAAGGCATGGAAAGATACCACATTTGATGAGGGAGGAAAGACAAAGCACCATGGTTGTCTTTTAATTCTTCATCTTACGTATGGAAATGGTATCATGGGACTGGAGTTATTCTGTGCTCATTTGGAGGGTGGAACTAGAACTACTTTATTATAAAAATAGGCTTTAGGGGCTCGGGATATAGCCTGGCTGTGGAGTCGCATGGAGTCCCAGCTCCACAAAAAGAAAGAAAAAATACAGAAAAAGGGAGAAAAGAATTAAAAACTGAAACATAGAGGAAAAAATTCAGAACTTTCTAAAAATATGTCATGAAGCAAAAGAATAGGGAATAAATTACCTCTTCCCACCATACATACAACTTTCATACACTATGATTCAGAACATTAGTACCGGCAGTTCACCTTGCCCTTAAAATGCTTGAGGCACCGGAGTGACCCAAAGTTAAGATTCTGGTTTAAAAAAAAAAAAGAGTCAGACTCAGTCATTTGTTATTCTAATTCTTAATTTGTGTGGTAAGAATAAATCATTTCCATGAAATGGTCTTCCAATAATCAAGTTAACATTTCAAGGAAATTATAAATGTCTTGAGGGCAAACCAGATAATTAATATGCAGGGCAATGATAATAAAATCTATGACACCAATAAGGAGTTTTTGTATCAAACATATTTCAAACAAATGAGTGAATATCATAGTTAAAGGGACATTCAGTCTTCTGATATTCATCCTTACAATTTACCACTCTTTCTTAACTTTTCTATCTTATTTTTTTCAGACTTGCCTAAATTTTAACCTGTGATTTCCCAGAGCTCATATAATATTCCTAAAGATAACATTATTTTGACATTTTAGTTGGTGACTGCTTCTTTCCAGTATTCTAGGATAAATAAAAATACATTTGTGTTTTAAAGTTCAGATTAATATTTTTATCTTGCTTCATCATTGACTTATTTTTCATTTGTAGTGTGTTCTTGCAAGCATCATTGTTGTGGGACTGAAGGGAATGTTGATACAGTTCCGGGATTTAAAAAAATACTGGAATGTGGATAAAATCGATTGGGTAAGTAGAAATTTGACCAAAAGTTTTTCTTTTTGTCTTAAACACATGTTAAAATTATAATAAAACACATAAGCTTTAATACCTTTATTTACAGAAAACAGATTTAGCCATTTGAAACTTGAACACTTTACAAACTATCAATTATTGTTTTCAAAATCTTGATAAAACACTAAAATAGAGTTTGACTCTATAAGAAACAGAATTTTGTCAAATTTTGATGGTTGTATAGCTTGAGAACTTTTAAAGAAATGCTAATTGGATTGAGTTATGCTTGTTTTGCACTATGCATTAGTTCTAGAAGCAGGGCTAATCAGGAAGCGCACACCAATAGAGAAAAAAGATGATGTGCAGTGTTGATGAAAACCGGCATTAATTACTAGTTAAGCACGCTATGTGAGTATAGGGTGAACCTCTCAATGATGGTTTCCTTCATTCTAAATATAAAGTCTATGGGTTGTTTTTAAATTGATTACACTGACAGGAACATTGTATCAATAGGGTACTTCTGGGAACAAATTAAATTATACTGGACAATGCTACAGTGTGATTTTAAGGAAGAGAAATGTTTAGCATACTTACATTCTAAAGAAATCTGCCTATGCAAGAGCATTCAATGTCTTCTCCCTCTCCAAAATGGGCAGAGGATTTTATGAGTACCCTTTGCTTATCTCTGTTAATGAAATTTACAACATTGAAAGATAATGGTCTGTGCTTTTCCTCTTCTTGAGATCCTTGTTCTTGAGATTGTGGGAGATTATTTTTGCTGGTACCTGTTCTCACAATACTCTTCCTGAAGCTGATCATTCCTGAGCTTCTACTAGAGTGTAGCGCTGATTGTCATGCGGAATGTAGAGATGCACAAAGAAATTGGTCCTTTCCAGACTCCCAATCTTCATGCATGAAGTAGAAGCAGAAACAGTAATTTACTGTGCAAACATGAGACAATGTGACCTTGAACAATAGTACAGGCTAAATTCTGGAAAAAAAATACAGGCAGGAGCATTGGTTTGTACTGGCCAATATGTAAGACACTCGGCGGAGCTATAGCATGAACTGAGACTTGAAGGAGTAATGAATGGCAAGAAGGTATAGCTAGCCAGGCTGATGGAGGATCATAACTTTTTTTTTTAATGTTGTATGTGTGAGGTAGCTATTGGAAAAAAAGAAACAAGAAGATGTCACTGTATTACACAAGATATTAGGTCACTCTGTGACAAAGATGTTTCTAACAAACTCGTTAACTACATTGAAGGAAACGTTTCCCTATTAGAGACAACATGTCAGGGAAGGCCTTTTTAAGGGAGGTATGAAGTAATTTCTAGGTAAAGAATTGAAGAGCAAATAGGCGTTACCAGAAAGAGAGAGAGAGAGAGAGAGAGAGAGAGAGAGAGAGAGAGAGAGAGAGAGAACAATGTATGCAAATATAGGTGAGAAGCTGTCAAAAGACCTAGGGAAGAAATAGTAAAGTGTGAAGTAGGGCCTTGTCAATCAATTAGGAAAAGGGCGTGGCTTCCCACTTTGTGATTAATGATGGACAGAAGAAAGAGGATAACAAGTATAATGAAATTTCAAGTTTTTGGTTGTCATACATGGAAGAATATTGGTGCAGCAACTAAGAACAGAACATTGGTGAATAGGTAGGTTTGGGAGGAAGTTAAAAAATTTTCACATGGACAGGTTGAGTTTCAAGGTGCTTTATAAACAATTAAGCTTGAAATTGGTGGTCTGCTGCTTGAAGGTGTGAGTTGGGTACTTGAAATAAATAGGTAGACTATAGTATGGGCAGAGCAAGACTGAGAAAGGTGCCATGGACGTAACAGATGCACAGTGATTCCATGGGGCTTTGAATTGGCTCTTCAGTGGCTTCCTGTGGCTAGGGTGAATAAGTGCCTTTTAGCTGCCGAGGAATGCAACAATGAAAACCTTGCATTACTGGGATATGTCCTGGGCATAACACATGAAGAAAGAATATTATATAGACTTATGTGAATGTAAACTCTATTACACTACTCAGTATATAGAATATGTATATATTATCATGGAACCAAAGTTGCCAGAGACTCGGGGCTGGAGGAATGACACAGCAGTTAAAGTGCTTGCCTAGCAAGTCTGCAGCACTGAGCTCAATTTCCAAATATCACAAAATCTGGACATGGTGGTACATGCCCGTAATCCCAGCACTTGAGAGACTGAGGCAGGGGGATTGCTGTGAGTCCAAGACCATCCTGCACTACACAGTGAGTTCAGAAGCAACCTAGGCCACACAGTGAGTTCAGAAGCAGCCTAGGCTACACAGTAAGACCCTGTCTCCAAAAAAAAAAAAGTCTTCAAACTCAAAATCTTTCAAAAACCGTATAAGTAGTCATCACATCAAAAACCAGAAACTCTTTATTTGTTTAATTTATCACAGCTTAACATTGGTTCTTTTAAAAGTGTTGGTCAAACCTTCTTTGAAGCAATAAGGGGACCAAAATCTGAATGGAGGTTTCACTCGTGGGCACAGGACTGAGTTTGGGAAGCTGACCAGATCAACAGAAATGTAATACTGTCACCAAAAGATAATAAAATAGGTCATGGAAAGATGAGGTGGTTCAGTAATTGCTAACCTGGGCTTTCCCCTGCCACATTTACTGTAGGGGCAGAGATTTATGTGTTTTCTACTTAAGATTAACCTTGGGGTTAGTTGGTGCTTGTGGGCTGTGAGGGCCAAATTGTAATGAAAAGGAGGGGCAAGAGATAACTAATTTCAAGTGACTGTGGTGACTTGACATTTGGGTCTTTAATAGGAATTGTTAGAGAATACTGTAGGACTTATTCTAACTAATGAAACTCTTTACTGGTCTATGTTATTAATTTCCATTTGATATTTTTTCAAAGCTATAAATGTAGCCCTAGGAAATAACTAAGCATTTGGAAAGCCCAACTTATAATAGATGATGTTGTGGGAGAATAAATATGCTTTAAAAATAGAACCAGATGGCACCAAAATTTTTGGTTGCTCTGATGAATCCTGGCCTTCAGGCGCTGTGGTTTTTAAAGCGGCAGGGACCAGCAACATCTTCAGTCCACTATGCCATTTTCAATTATGGAGGTGAGCCAGGAGGAATTGAAGTCAAAGCTCTTAGTGAGGTCTCAGTCTGCCATACTCAGGCAGGCTCAGTTAGCATTTGCAGATGAGTAAGACTCAGTTATCAGACTTGCAGTCTGAATTTGTATGTGTTAAGGACAGTGGAGGAGATTAGGAAGAAGAAAAACATACAAATAGAAGGGGCAAATAAGCTGCTGATTTCTCTGAATGACGGGAAAACATCTCATTGTCCTAACCCTTGAGATGACAAGCTGGGAATGATATTGTGATAAGTAATAGCTTAGTATTTTTAGAGGATGATCTTAACATGAGAATCATTTCAGATGTATTTGTTCTTTTATTCCAGAATGTTTGTGATTCAGAATGCTTTTATTATCAAAAAGAATTTAACAGATAAAGATCCTTCCATCTGCCTCAGAGGCTTAGCTTTTCAAAATAGCCTATTATTGAGAATCACTCAAACTTGGTCTGTAGATAAATAACAAAGAAAGACAAAGAAAATGCATTGCATGTAAAGTAAAAAGCTCTTTAGCTCTTTAGAAATGTTTGTAAAAATCTATACCTCCACATCCAAGATTTTATGCCATTTTTGGATTGGATACAGAGTAATCTTTTTCAGTTGTGAATACAGTTGGATTATAATTATATTTTTGAAGATCTTTAAAAGTGGTGATACTTTAAAAGTAATCCTTCAAAACCCTTTAACGCAGTCTTGAGACAAGGAAATGAACTTTAAATTGTATGCCTGGGCAAAAAGATTAAGGCTATTTAGGGGGAAAGAGAGGAGTTAAACTTTGTTAGTCTACTCTAATAATGTAGAATTATGTATTTAATTGTAACTTTCTGAATATCACAAATTATTTTGCTTTAAAGTTTTTTCTCTTACCACTGGGTTTAGAAATGACAACAATAATACAATATCTTGTTGCAATTATAATTCTAAATTATGGGCAAGCTACAACTTTGGAATTCCAAGTAAAAGAAAGCTAGACTTCTCTTGCATTTTTTTTTTTTTTGAAATGTTCCCAGGAACAAAGTTTGCCCTGGTTTCTTACTTTATTTCTTTATTTTTTCTTTCACAATATGTAGCCCCTTGGAAATAAAATTATGACAGAGTTGTTGATCTAAAAGTAGCATTGGCAGTGTTGTTTGATTCAGTTATTTTAGCACTCGTTCTTGAGAGATTTATGTAGTAATAAACTACATTAGTTTTTTTTTAAGCCATGCTAGAAAACAGAATCTTGTTGAGAATGACAAAATTAAGCAAACAGTTGTTAGTAAGATTCTTACAATAAATGAGGATGTGGTGGGAAATTATGACCTTCTTTTGACTAGTTGCATATTACCCAAGTACTCATTTGAAGATTTTAATTATAGTGATTGTCAGAGATTGAAACAAGGGTTGGCCATTCCTAGAAATAACCTTTCTGTACTCCTACAGCTGAGGTTTCGATAGAGCCAAGATTAGTATCTATACTCCTGTGCTTCTGTTTACCACTTTTTAAATACTGGATTCATCAGAAGAATGTTATATAATTTATCCATCAATAAGAAAGATATTACTAAAACCCACGCATCTTCCATTTTCTATTTCTCTTTCAGTGTATATGGGTCAGTACATATGTGTTTACCATCTGTTTTGCTGCCAACGTGGGACTACTGTTTGGTGTTATCTGTACCATAGCAATAGCGATAGGACGTTTCCCACGGTGAGATCTTATTTAAATATTCTAATTAAGACTCATCAGTAAAGTATGACTCACTTTTATTTTTCTGTAACATATTACATTACAGTCTCATACTTTATGTGCTATTGGAGAATTGCAGACTGATAAGAAAATGCTTTATTGTTTTATCTGCTTGGTATAACAATGTTGGTGTTAATGATGGGAAATAACATTGTAAAATAGAATATGTGCAGTCAGCTTTGTGTGACTGTAACAAATATCTGAAACAAAGCAATTTATATATATATAAATTATATATATTATATATATTTATATATAAATATATATATGTATTATTATATATTATATATATGTATATATATGTATGTGTATATATATATATATATTGGCTCACGGTTTCAGAGTTCAAAATCTGTGGTCTGCTGGCTCCATTGCTTTGATCTGTGGCAAAGTAGAATATTTAGAGATCATACGCTTGTGTTGGAGTGAAGATGCTCACTTCCTGGTGATTGGGAAGAAAAGCGAGAGATGAAGGCATAGGGGTCCACTTAACCTCTTTAAGAGCAATCCCTATCTCACCCAACTTCACCCTACCTCTTAAAGTTTTCACCATCTACTGATGATGGAAAATGTTGGTGATCAAACCTTTGACTCATGAGTCTTGAAGGAACATTTGAAATCCAAACTCTAGCAAATATTTAAAGTATAATAAAATATATCAATCTCTTAGCCATATAGTATATATCATAAGGATTTCTTAATGAAGCAAAGAATATAGCATCCAATGAAGCGTAAACCATATATTAACATTAGTATTTTCAAAAGGCAACTTGAAAATTCTATTTTTCAGACTGGATTAATATTTTTATATCAAGTATATTTATGTAGATATAATTTTGTAAATAATTTACTCATGAGCACACACTTTCTTTTTCTTACTGAATACCTATAGATTATTTTCCTGTTGTGACCAGTTCTTTTTCTACTTTTGCAGGATTCATTTGGTAATGCTTCTCCTCACATTTCATACTCTCTTGAAATGATTTGTGAAATATGTTCTTAACAACATTAAGTTTTACCTCTACAGACTCTAACTTTACATGATCTATACATACAAATTCATCGTTACCTTTTTGCTTTCGATTTTATCTTTTCTTCCTTTCCTCTAAAACAAGATTTTATCAACTATTCCACACTTCCTAGCCTTTTTTCTCTTAAAATGTGTTATCAATCTACCTCTTATACCTCCTGCAGCTTGGAGATACAAAGCTCTCGAAACCTAAGATCTAACTTGCTCTTATCCAGCTCTGTTGTTACTCATGGTTCATGAATATTCTGGCATACATATATTTAGGAAGATGTTTATGAACAAATGGATTATAGAATCTGCACCGCACCACGTCAGACATTTTCTAATATTAAGATAAAGTAACTTTTTATTTTTATGCCTTCTTTGCTGATGTGATGTGCTCATCATGAAGTGATTTGTATTTTCTGTCTTAATTTTAGCGCAAGGACTTTTAGTATTAAAAACATGAAGGAAATGGAATTTAAAATGAAGACAGAAATGGATGATGTAAGTTTAGTTTTCTTTTTCCTTGTGCAAATGATTAATAATTTTGTGGGTGTGATAGTTTTAAGATTGTATAAGAAGCAGATGAATATGAAACTAAAACCATGATAGTTCTATTTTAATTAGTTTAAACTTCCTATGGCATACATGGACCACCGTACATGTGACAGTGGACATTCAACAAATCAATAGAACAAATGATTTTTTTTTTTTTTGCATTTGGCATTCAGATAAATCAAATGCTGGTTCATAGGACTGTGGTTCACAGTAGAATCATGGCCTAGAAAGCAGTAGGGAGATCTCTCAAAAGACTAGAAATAAATATCCCCTTCGATCCAGCGACACCCCTCCTGGGAATATATCCAAAAGAGACCAAAACAACATATAATAGAGATATATGTATACCCATGTTCATAGCAGCACAACTAACAATAGCAAGAATATGGAAATCCCCAAAATACCTATCAACAGACCAGTGGATACACAAACTGTGGTATTTATACACAATGGAATACTATGCATCTATAAAGTCCAGCAGCGAGGAGGCTTTTATAGACAAATGGAAGAAACTTGAGAACATCATGATTAGTGAAGTGAGTCAGAAGCAGAAGGTGAAACATCGAATGGTCTCTCTGATGTGAGAGTTCCGGATCACAACTCTTGTGGAACTTAAGACGAAAAACAAAGTGAAAGAGGGGGGCAGAGTGGGATAAGAAGGAGGGAGGGGGCTAATGGGAGGAACAAAAAGAGAGTGGGAAAACCCTTGTCACCTTGACAGGATATGTATGTTCAAAAAAAAAAAAAAAATGCTCAACTACATGGTAAACCTTAAATTTTGCACTTATACGTATCAATAAAATAGGAAAAGAAAAAGCCTTTTTTCAGTTACTAAGTTGCATAAAGTAAGGTGTCCAAAATGGTAGTCCTTTCTGAATGAAATGATAGAAAGAGAATAAAATAAAATCAGTTCATGCTATTGCCTTTTTTTTTGTATGATTCAGCCTCCCCCCCACCCCATTTTATTGATATGTACAAGTGCAGAATTTAAGGTTTACAATGGAGTTGAGCATTTTGTGCACATACATTTCTTGTCAAAGTGACAAGGGCTTTCCCGCTCTCCTTTTGTCCCTCCCCTGCTTTTAAAAAGAAACCTCATCAATGAGTCCACATCATTAGTGCAGAATAATTAAATCAAGTGGTTCTGGAGTGCCAATAGGAATGGATTTTCTGCACAGAGGATTTTTTTTTTTTTGAGAGAGAGTCTTGTCCTGTAGCCCAGGCTGGTCCTGACATTACTGTGCAGCTCAGGCTACATATTTAAAATAAATAACACACATAAATTATGTTGCCTTGCCCATGTGTTGTGGAGCCAATTGATAGTGCTTGATCACTAGATTTCTTTTTGTTTGTTGTTTTTGTTTTAAGGGATGATCAAAAAATGTTTGAAAGGGAAAAATGTTGACTTCATCTATTTTTGACAGTTTTCAAAAATTGCCCTCACTTTGAACCTTCTTTGTAAATGTTTGGCTAACCTTTCCTTCTTCTCACATTCACTTGTTTTAAAACCTCATAAATCCCTCAGAACAGAGGAACTGGCCTCCTACCAGTGTTAGGGTGTTTCCAAGTAGACTGAAATTAGGAAGTAACATCAGGCGTCCTTCTTAGTACCCTGGAGAATGTCCTGTGTTTGTAATAAGCACAGGAGGATTTGCTTCAGATGCAACTTTTTGAGCTCAGAGTCTTTGAGGGTCGTGTTTTAGGCTCAGTTTTCCACCAACTTTGCCTTTCTTTTGTTCCCTTAAATTTTTCATGATACGTGGAAATGATTGCATGTCCAAAATTCCAGCTACTAGGGAGGCTGAGACAGGAAGATGATAAGCCCAAACTCAGCTTGGAAACATAGAGAGATCCTGTACAAAATGAAAGAAACAGAGGGGAAGAAGATGGAATACTGCCATGCTCCAGACTAAGTCCTCATTGGATTCCCAGTCCTTGTGTCCATGCACATCAACATTAGCCTTGACATCTTCAGGTCATAGTACTGCTTTTTTAAAGAAACCTCATCAATGAGTCCACATCATTAGCACAGAATAACTAAATCCAGGGGTTATGTAATGCCAATAGGAATGGATTTTCTGCACAGGAGAGAGACATCTTCGGGACAGAATTCTACTTTGGATTGACTCTTCTTAGCTGAATAATTACTGGTTAATAAATTCTTTCTAATTTTTACCTTCTTCAAGGGCTAAATATGGGAGGAAGTAAATGAGGGGGCTTGTAGGAAAGACAAAAAAATTCTAGTAGTTTCTATGTCCATAAATCTTGGTTGTTTTCAATCTTTCCACTCAAATGAATAACTTTCTCACAGAAATCTTGATTTTATTGAAATATTATTCCTCACTAGTTATGTCAAAACTAAGTGGAGAATAAAAACTAAGATTAAACACAGATTTGAATATGAATGTTTGAGTAGAAATGTTAACTGACTGAAAATAAGATGCTCTGCTACATCTATCCTTCATTCATGTACTTTTCTACTCTTCCTGTATACGAAACATCCATTCCTGATCTTGGAGTTCTCCTTCCACTTAATGAATTCAACTTCATTGAGGATTTCTTTTCTGGGACAATTTGAATCCCTATTTTTTAACATACATTTTTTCACATTAATATAAAACAATATACTGGCACAGTCTTGTGTGACTTGTGGTAACTAAATATGACTGGCACAAGAATTAATGCCTTATTTTTGGTTTAGGAGATTTCTTCTTGGTTAAAAGTTAGCTTGGAACCTTAAATTTTATTTTATTTTCTCATTTTTAGCAAATCCCCTCATTCTCTGGCATTTGAATAGTATTGTGACTTTAGAAACCTTTGATATTACATAGATTAAAGAATCACCTAATTATAAGGAGAGACGTGAAATGAATTACCAAAATGAACGCACCTAACATTGTCTCTTGCATTCTTTCCTTTGCCTGCATGCATTCTCTGCATCTCCTCTTCTGTGCAACTACTAAAGCCTGAAGAAGCGTTGCTTAGTTGGTAAGGAGTTACTATTTCATAGAGTGGGTCATCCTCTCAATTGTCTTGGAGTCTCAGACTTGTCTCAAAGATGGTTTTAGTAACACACCACCAAATGCCTCTGGTCGTACATGGGTAAAGGGCCAAAGCAGATACTTTTTCTTCCCCCTTCTGCCTCTTACACCTATGTTCTGCTACGCAGCGTGGAATCGATGCCACCTCTAAGTTGCTTTCTTCCAATCAAAGTTGTCAGTCACTTTTAAAGTTATACTTGAGTTCAGGAAAAGCTAATGTTACTGTGAAGTAAAGATCTCATAGCTGACACTTTAGGATACATTTTCATTTTTAAAATGTTGATGATTAAATAAATTAACTTTGATAGTTTGAATGAAAGAACTATTTTTGGAAAGATAAATTGTCCTGATACTGTTGGGATATTCAAGGCTCTCCAGAGGCCAGTCAGTAGGAATAAGGGCCACTTTCTGTAATACTATAAGCTTGTCCCATGGATATTAATTGGACAGGAAGTACATAGTTTCCCTAAGAATTGTGGTAGTACATGAGGGCCTCTAAATAAATTTTAGTAACGAAAACAAAGAGTTGAGAGATTGCTTCCATGGTTGAGTGACACTGCACTTAGAAGACTTAGACTCACTGAATATAGTTATTCTCTTTCACTTGTTCAGAGTTCTATATCTTTTATGAATCTTTTCCTTAAAAGGAGACCCTGCAGCAGGTGAAAATCATCTCAATAAACAACCCACTTGTTTTCCTGAATGTGAAGAAGTTTCGTACAGATCTAACAAACCTAATCCACAAGGAAAATGCTAGCAACCTGCCACTTGATGATGTCAACAAGGTATGGTTTATAATTTCATGATCAGCATGTCACACTGCAGGCAACTGTACATCGGACTCTGAAAACTGTCTAATGTAAATAATAAAAAGACATTGCAAAAGCGTGTGCAGACCTCTCACAATAACTTCAAAGATCTTTATACCAAGGTCTGTATATTCCCCACCCAAATACATTAGATTAATATGCTAAAGGACTTTAGAAAAGCATAAATTGTTATTGCCACAATGATGTTATAAAATTCAGCTTTCTTTATCTCCACAAGCAGAGCCAATTTTCAGGGATATTGAACCTAGTAGGCACTAGAATGCTTTAATGTAAATGAGTCATGTGTCACTATTTGATTCTTTTAAGCCCTCTGCGATGTGGATTTGGAAGCTAGGTTCCCTGGGTTTGCTGCTTACTAGCTGGGGACCATTAACTGAATCACTGAATGCTTGTGCTACAGGTTCCTCATATATAATCAAGATGACTAAATGAGTTAATATATACTGATTATTTAAATAGCGCTTGGTTTACTACTCTGTCGTCTTAATGTATATTACTGGTTTGGTTGACTTCCCTTTTCAGATAGCTCTTGACTACCCCAGATCACATAGATCTCTTCTTTGTCTTACGTCTTTGAGTGTGTGTTATCTCCCAGTCATCCAGGAACACAGGAGGTCGTGGCCCTCCCATTTCTGGTGTCCCAGTAGGTATCCTTCACAGCTTCATACTTTTGCCTTACATTCTCATCCACACTATAGAAACCCCATACCCAGGACAAGACAATTTTCAGGGTAAAGTGCAAAATGAAAATGTTAGGTCTTCTGTTCCACAATTAATTATTCAGATTTCCTATAACGCGACAACAGAACTTAAACAAGTAGGAGACTTTGCAAGCATGGAATCCTAGGAGACTGCAGATGGCCCACAAAGATGCCAGCTCCGGCTTTGTGCCTCCAGAGCCACCCAAGCCCTCTCTGAGTGCTCTGATTTCAGTTTCAGGGGCGTTGTAGGAATCAACATCACTGATCTTTGGTCGAGTACTTGCTCTTTTGCCAAAAGGGGAGATATATTTTGCCTTGTTTAAATTGAATGCTGGGCCTATTTCCTTCACAGTGACTCATTACACCACACCGTTATGTGTAGCTATATTATGCTTTAGTTAGATGTTTGTGAACTGAGATAAACTCAAACTATCCTGTCGAACCATATTGTGAGAATGTTTATGCAAAATTTCAAATACTCTAATTAACTTAAGAGCAATGTTTTGCCTTTTTTTTTTTAAAAAAAAAATGTGACTTTACTTTTTAACATTGGTGAGCTTTACCACACCTAGTAATTGATGTGAAGATTTTTTAAAGTAATTACTTAATAAAAGTTGATAGTAGTCAAACCTGGTGACACAGAATTGTGATCCCAGCACTTGAGAGGCTGAGGCAGGAGGATTGCTGTGAATTCAAGGCCAGTCTGGGCTACATAGATAGTGATTTTAGGACCAGATACTGCAAAGTGAGACAACATCTTAAAAAAAAAAGTTGATGTTTTCCATACAGTATCTCCCTGGGATACTGCTTGTTCCAATTTGTTTTCAGAAATTAAAAATTAGCAGGTGATTGTCTTGCAGTATGTTGACACTGAAATAAACTTCTCAATGACCCTTGCAATGAGAAGTTATCTTATACATGATTATACCTTCTTGGGAGATTAGGAATTTGAGCTTAATAATCAAATAAAATTCATTGAATCCAGGATTTTGGTAGGTAAGGGTACTCAAAGGAATTCTTTGACTCAGAACTCTTTGGTAGTGAAAAAGAGTATGTTAACCTAGTCCCATTAAATGAGACTAATGCAAGCATTGTGCATAGTTACATATAATAATTTATGAAGGCTACACCACAGATTCAAGATGGCAGCAGGAAACTATGGTCCATGAGGAACAGGGCTAACCTGTCATCAGGCATGGTTGGGTTGTCTGGAGCTGCAGGGACACTGTCTTAGATATTTCAGATTATCTTTGTCACACTGTCTAGAATGTCTTCTATTTCAAGGTGGAGTTATGATCACCAGAGTATTTAAAGAAAATATTTGAAATTGTTTTGCACAGATTATCTCATTGTTGATTGAAAACAAAGCTAGTGAAGATTGGTGGAGACTGGTTTTTGTTATTCATTATGGAAAAAGAAATGATATTTTTCATGAACAGCAGTAATTTTCAATAACTTTTTTTACATTTCTTTTCATTTCAGTGTGAACAAAACACGTTGCTCAGCTCTCTATCCAATGGTAACTGCAATGGTGAGTTAGCGTGATGTAAAGAAATAGGCCTCTCATTCCTCTTTTTTCCTCTTACCCTCTCTTTCGTCCTTGTGTTCTCTCTCCTCCATCTCTTTGTTCATTTGCTTCTGACTCTTATTCGCCCTTCTCTTCTTTCTGTTTCTTCTCTTTCCTCTTCCATTTTCTTTGCATTTCCTTAAAATAAATGTCTGAACCTGAGATTGAGATTTATGGCATTAAGATGTTAATATGGATCATAATTTTTTCCAAAATATCATTTCTTTGTGTGTGTTTTGAATTTCTACCTCAAATAGCCACCAACTTAAAGCAATTTCATGTTTATAATTACCTGAAAAAGTATTATCAGGTAATAACAACTAATATCTTGATTGTGAGTGCTTGTTAAGTTATCCATGGCCATGTTTATTTTCTAGAAGTTTCTCCCTCTGTTAGAGTTGATGGGAGTTTTGCCTTAGCATACCGAAAATAACACAAAAGAAACTGATGAGCTACTGTGAAGTAAGAACAAAAAGCATAATGACAATATTGTAACTAAATGGTTAAAACATAGATCTGAATTACAACAAACCTGCATCAAAGTCTTAGTTTGATATTTACTGAGATTGAAACATCAGAAATAGCTAAATAAGTTATCATAATAGTTTTTATTTAATATAAAAATATAAGTAAATTTTTCCCAATTTGTTTTGTATTTAATGATAAATTAACTCCTAACTAAATGGAAATAGAGAATTGGATGTTTTTCATCTTTGATTTTGAATGTTTTGAAGTTGAGTTTAATAATTTAGTTCTAAAATTTATAACTTTTAAAAAAGTAATGACATTTCTTTGTATATAAACTTCAAAATAAGTAACTTTTAAAGCATGAGACTGAAGAAAAGATGTGATTTAATAAAGAATGAAGTGGCAGTGTGTGTGCTGGGTCAGGAGGTCGCACACTTAAACAAGTTAGGCAATGCTGAAAATTCAAGGTGAAGACTAGATAATTTTTATTAATCTACTGAATTAAAAAAATAAAGGACAGTAGGCTATATATATATATATATATATATATATATATATATATATATATCTTTTTAAAATGTCTTGATTATTACCTCATTTCTGAATTTTATCTTTTTCTACTGACACTATGCTTTTATTTGTCATTATCTCCTAAAGGATTTGACATTTGTATCCATTATGGATTTGTCATTAGCGACAGAAAATGAATATATAGTCAGTTAATGAATAAATGGAAGGAAAGAAACAAGCAGGGGGGAGCAGAAAAAGAGAGAATTAGGAGAGAGGATTAATGAAACTCAACCCATTACTGTTAGCCAGAGGGTTAATCTTAAATTAGGTTTAACCCCAAGTTCCTTCTATTGTGCGTGATCCAATTTAGTAAGAGAAAAGAACAGCACAGAGGACGTTTCAGAAAAGCCCCTTGCATTTCATGAGCATCTTGCTGATGGGCTGGGATTAGGAAAGCTGCCCCGAGTAACATGGTGGAAGATCGGGCTAGATCCAGGTTTGAGCTTTTGTGTGTCCCTCAAGGGTCCGAGTGGGACAGATCTACCGACGCATCCTCTTTCTCTGCTACCATACATTAGGACCATTATATATGTTTCAACACAGTTCAAAGAATGAAAATTGTACCTGCCATTAAATTATGTTAAATACAGAGAAATTTACAGCAAAAAGATAACACAAAAACTTAACATATCTGCAAGTTTGTACATATTGTTTGCAATTACATGCTGTTCAAAGAAGAAATTATAGTGAGAATTAAAAAATGGTAATTACACTATAAGGAAAACACATATTAGTATTTATGGAGTACAAGTTAAGACAATTTATGTACTGAGTTTCCTAATATATATTAGGAAAAGTCTAAAAATTTATGATTTAATGATTTATATCAAGGAGTAAAAAATTCAAATTGGAGCTAATAAAGTGAAAAGGAGGATCATAACGTTAAAAACAGAAATTGATAAAATAGAAAACAAAATGATCAATTCAGCCCCAATTTGACTCTGAAAAGAATAATAAATTTATTAAACTTTAAACATAACTAAAGTACCAATGACAGTATTACAAACAAAAAGGAATATAAATACAGATTCTGTGGATATACAAAAGGTGAGAGTATCATGGATAGTTTGATACAAGAAGAAAAATTAGAAGACATGGACAAATTCCTAGTGTCATATACATTTAAAAAGTATTCAAGAAATGAAAAACAGCAAATTCTCTGCAACCATTAAAGAACTTAAATCATTAATCCAACGTACTTTCACAATGAAAATTCCACACTGTTGTGTCTTCACCAGTGAATTTTATCAGTGGGAGAACAAAGTTCTTTATAGTAGCATTATTTATTATCTTTCAAAACTAGAAGCAAACAAAATAACTACTAACAATATTATGAATAAATAATATACACAATAAGTATATAAGTTGATTAAATACATATAATATCAATTGTTTTACAGCATATAATATACTATAGATAATTATATTATGTGGGAATAGAATAGAAATACATGAATCAACAGCATTATACAGGTCAGCTCTCAGCTTCTCCACACTTCTGTGACTTGCCATGGCAAATTGGCTTTGTCCTGCCTGTTTCCTCAAAGAACAGTAGTGTAATACAGACATGGTGCTTATTTATTGATGGCTTTTAGAATGCTAAACTTCCTTGCCAGAGTGAAAACCTCTTTGTGGAAATTCTCACCTCTCACTCAGACCAGCTCTACTTCCAACAGCATAGTAGCTGGTGGGTAAAGTCGCCTCAGCTGCATTTGGCACTCCATAGCCCTTTCATGTGGTCAGGAGCTATCAGGATATTTCTTGTACCTCCATCTTCCTCTTCTTTTCTGACACTCGGGAAAAAGTCCTCACTCCTCTGTTTGCGCTCACTTGATGACATTTTAAGTATATACACACACGCCCATATATAAAATAATAATATATAATGTATATATGATGCTGTTTATATGTCACCTCTTACTTGGACCTCTGAAGCCTGTTACTCTTGGTTAATTACCTTTACATTTTTGCCTCTGTAGTTCTTTTGCTGTTCATAATCATACTAAAATGAATAATGGTGGCTCTGAGATGTTTATTCTCCTGTAAGATAAATGATGATTCTAAAGCTTTGACAGTTACAAACTGAAAGTGATGGGAACTCAGGGAGGGACTGCGAGGAGAGGAGGAATGACGGGCACTCAGGGGGATTATAAGGAGGGGAGGAATGATGGGAACTACGTTTAGAGGAAGATGAGCTCGTTTGGAGAATCTGAGGTAAGTTCATCGTGTGAGGTCACCCAGGGACGTTCTGTGAGCTTGTGCGACATGGAAAAGATTTGGGAGTTACCAAAACAAGGGAAGAGGTGCTAAATAAGGCAGTGCAGAAGAGGGAGACAATCTAAACTATCCTTGTCCCTCAATCTTTTCTGAAGAGGAAGATTCACAGTTGAACACAAAATAAAATAAGCAAAACATACATAAAAGCTGCATAGATTTTAGATGGGGATAATAGTATTTTGTAAACACTGTGCACAATGGCTAGAGAAATCTATTTCACATGGAGCAGTGTAGGTCCTCAAAACACTTCCATTGTGGATGTTACTTGTGGATGTTAACGCTGACAGTCCCCTGCTGTAGTTAGCTCTCGGCCTGTGGCATCGCGCCATCTACTCACCTGCCTCACCTCTAGGCATCCTCCAATTCGTAGCCCACACATTACATTCTTTTTTCAATCTTATTTACTCACCAAATATCTCTTATATTTACCGGAAATCTGCTAGAACCGAGAACAACAATGGGAGCTGCATATTAAGGGTGAATAAAGTAGACATGGCGTTGGCCATGACAGAACCTGATGTCCAAACAAGCTTTCTCTCTCCCTATTGGCTCCTCCGTTCCAAACTAGCAATTCAGGGATACCAGTGTCTTACTGCTGCTATAATAACCTGTCACAATCTCAGTGGTTTAAGACATCACAGATTTATCATTTAATGGCTTTGGATGACAAAAACTGAAATAAGTCTTACGGACATAAAGCCAAATTTCTGGAAGAGCTTTTATCCTTTTGGAGAATCTACAGAAGGATCACTTTTATTGTCCTTTCCAAATTCCAGATGCCACCTGCCTTCCTAAATGGGTGTCTCAGTCTTTGCCTCTGACTCAGCTGGGTGACATCTTTCCACCCCTCTCTGACTCTGTCACCACATTTCTCTCAGCTTTCTGCCTCCTTAGAATTATACTGGGCTACCCTAAATCGTATTGGACCATCTCCCCATCCCAATAACGTTAATTTAAAAAAAAATCTGTGAAGTCTCTTGTGCCATGAAAGGTAGCCTATTCACAATTCCTGAAGGTTAAGCTGTGGATGGGCAGGGAACATTGGTCTGTCTACCATCTCAGGTTTCCTGTAAGGAAGATTTATTATTTAACAGCAAGAAAGACTGAAAGTTTTTGGAATTTTCCACATGTTTTCATAAGGCTTCAAATTATGAGTTTAATTGGTTTATTCACCTGCTGACTGTGACCTTCATGAAGGACAGGAGCCCTCGTCTTTCTCATCACCCTGGTACTTAGGCTTCTGCTGCTGGTGTTTAGAGTAAGCACTCCCTGCATCGCGTGCCTGTGCTAATTGATGAGTTGAAGGAGTGAATGGATGGATGAATGAATGAAAGGTTTAATAATGTGTACGGTATCATTTCCAAAAGTAAAGCTGTTAGTCCTAAAATTTTTTTGGTCCCTTATTTCTTGGGAAATTAGAGATGTAAATCTGTTTCTCAAAAGTTAATTGGTAGTCAACAGAAAATACTTTAAAAATTATAAGTGACTCAGACTGTCAAGAATCTTTTGAAGTATATGAATAGCACTCCTAAATTAGGCAACTATGAATACTTTTTAATTAAAGGAGTTAATGAATATTCCACAGGAAAGAGCTGGCTTCCACAATCTGGAGTTAATTGCCCACCCACACCTGATGGTTAATTTCTTTCTGAAATGTTCCATTTTGTAGATAAAGCCCATCATTTACCGCATCCCACATGGGTGTAGATTCGTTGCCTCCTCGCACATGCTGCAAGTTTACTTCACTTTGCTCAAGGCAGGGTGTTAGCTGTGCTTTCACTTTGCCTTTTCTAGGATGATGTGATTTTTACCGCACTAGCTGATGTACTTAGAGGTGTATAACACAAGGTTATATCAATAAAATCAGCACAGTGGCAGAACTGAGAGGCTACTGTGTAAAAGGAAACTTCACGTATTTTTCGGAAAGATGTCAGAAATTTCCATTGTATGTAAATTTTCGTATGAGTGAATTGAGAATGTTACCCTTAGGCTGCTTTTAAAAAATTGTATAGACATCATGAATTACTTGTCTTAGCATAGCTTATTTGTTACTCAGATCTACATGACATAAGTCTCTCTCTCTTTTTTGCTGTATTTTGTTTTGTTTCTGGTGTCCTGAAGATACATTCATATTTTGGATAAAAGAATGGCAAAGATGAAATTCAAATATGAAAATAAAAGACAAAGCAAGTAATGATAGGGACATATTTGGAGACAATGGATAGGAATTTTTATATCATTATTAATAAATACAAACTTGTTCATAGTTCCTGGTGTATAGTAGAAAATGACAAGTAGTACTTGATAATGAGCTCTGGTAGAATAGGAAAGTATTTTTTAAAAAATTTCAACATTTTATTACCATTTTGTAATACTCAGATGTATTTTTCATGTTTCTAGGTTGTATAGACCCAGAAATTTTTCTTGTAGTATTTTTAATTTCAGAAAGATAATATTCTGACCAAATCGTCATGGCTTCCCAAAGCAGTGAGTTGATAAAAACTCCACGGTTTTGTTTGACCTCAGGGGACAAAAACAAAACAAAAACAAAACAAAACAAAAAACAAAACAAAACAAAAAAACAGAACCAAACCATATCAAACCAAAAGATAACCAAAGCGAAACACTGTGATCAGATGGACTTTCCTCCCTGGCTATGGAACAGCATGAGAGAACTCCTACCTTAAAGTTACAGAGGATAATTTATGTAGTTTCTTGCAGAAAAAAGGATGCATTGACATGTTTTTTGAATTAAACAATCACTAATATATTCTCAGATAAAAATTTATTTTTTACTAATTTATCTCATTAGATATTACTATTAGCAAACAAAGAGCTGTAGAATTCATAATACATCAGTTTTAGGATTCAGTATTCATGGTAATTTTCTATAGAAATATTTGAGCCAGGGATTTTATATTCTAGTTTATTTTGAGATATGTACTATTTTGTTTCACAAAAGATAGGTCATTTGGTAAGAAAAATGATATGCTAGTAAATAAAAAAGATTAATTTTAACATCAAATTGTCTTACATAGTTGTACTAAGACCTATTGCCAAGTGTGTCAGTAGTTTAAATTACTAATTTTATGAAGACTACTAGATGTTTTTAAAAAGTACTATTTTCTTAGCAAGGTACCCACTTTTAAGCAGTGATGTACTAGTAGATCTAAAACAATTTTAGGAGTAGGGGAAGTTGTGTGGGGTTGTAAAGAGCACTGGTTGTAGCATTTACCAATTTCTATGGTATAAATGTTTCCACCATGACAGATGTCAAGCTGCTAATATACTGCTGTTGCTATTGTACATGAGAAGATATGTAAACAATTGGTATTTTGGTACATTTGGTACAATTGGTACATTTCAATCCTACCTTGGAGAAACCACCCAAATTTTCTAAAATAAATATGTTCAATGTATAGTGAATATTAATAGAAGCCCTTGCATTAGAAGTAAATCCTATGTTTAATTAAGCAAATAGTGAACAGTAAGGATTAAAACTGAGAGATCATGGTTATTTTTAAGTGTGTTGGACATTCTATACTATGTTAAATGAATGGAAACATTGTCTGAATCTACACAAACTTTGCCCTTTTCCCTCATGAAAAAGGGGGAACCAGAAGGCTCAACTGCATTGCTTGGCAATAGGGAGCCAGAGGCGCCTGAGATCTTAAGCTAGCATTCGTGCTTAACCAGAGCTGTTTGTATGATTGGAATGCTTACATCTGTCTATTGTTTCCTTCAAGTCTGATTTTTTCAGGATCACTTCAATGGGATATCTTTGGGTTTTTAATTTCCATTCTTTTTATTTTATTATTTTTATTTATACTATATATATATATTAATCTTATACTTGAGACTCAAGGATGCTATAAGATCCTTTAAGATATGAATAGGGTCTGTTTGTTATTATCTAACGCATTAAATTTTTTCTGAATGTAGTACATAGTCTTTGCTTATTGATCAATTAGTAAATATAAATATAGATCTCAACGTGAAACTTAAAATATCAGTACCTGTGTATCGCTTATTACATACATTAAAAATGATTTTGTAGGATTCTCTTTTTCTAACACTTACTACCTGTATTAATAATTTTCCTCATCATTTGGACACAAACCCAACATCCACAACTTAAAGGAGGAGAGGTTTATTTTAGCCCAGTTTCCCAAGTTTCTGTCCATGCATGGCCGCCAGCTCCACGGCAAGAAATGGCAATGGTGGAAGGTCATTGATGCATTGCTAGCAGGGGTCGGAGAAATGACAGAGGTTCTCCACATGACAACCACGAAGCAGAGGGGAGGAGCTGGCCAGGAATACCCACCCTCCCAGATCACGTCTCCCGTGACCCATCCCTCCATCCAGGTTGCACCTCCTAACAGCCACGCAGTCATCAAATGGATTCATCCTCTGATGAGCTTAGTGCCCTGGGATCCAGTCACCTTCCAAACACAGGAGACTCTTGGATTAAATTTCTGATTAAATCATAACATTGCCAAAGAAAATATTTCAGTGTCTGTTTTATATTTACTGCTTTCCTGTTTTTGTCTTGAGGCAGCAAGTTTTTTTAAATACATTTTGCCTCTGAGATTTCTACATGATAAAATGATTTCAGTTAAGAATAAATTTTTTTGGGAGAATTTCATAATAATGAATGAACTGAAGTTTATTAGATAGGCTTTCCCTACTAATGGTGAAGGAATCCTAAGCCTACTTGACTTGCTTGGAGAGTCATGTCACTTTTTGGAGGGTCCCCACTTGGAGCTTGTGATTGTTTGGAAATGCCATATTACAAAAGACAACTGTGGTTCTGAGATTGTCAATCAAGTAAAATCACTTTGTGTTGACCAGGTATATTCAGAGGCAGATGTAAGCAGACATACTGTACACCAAATGACAATTTTCAGAGCCTCTCATGCAGAGCCCTGCCATAGCTGTGTGAAAAAGCTCCAGCAATGGATTTTTATTCTAAAGTATGACTTCAAAATTTTGTGAGCTTCGTGAATCAGAAAGTAAGAGCTCTACCTCTAGGCTTACCCATGAAATTGTAGAAAGTATGCTATTCAGGGTGCTTTGAGGCCTCAGTTCTGGTCTCTGTTTAGCATTAACTTGGTAGGTCACCCTTCGAAAGAGTTTAAACTTGCTGAGCCTTAGTTTGATTAATTGTGAAACAATGTGAGTACCTATTCCATCTTCTCTGAGTTATGAAATAATTACCTGAAATAATATTTTAGTTATCAATAATCAGAGTTCAGAAATAAATAGTAATTAACTGAAACATGTTGAAATTGAGTTCAGAGTTAGTGTTATTAAACCTGAGGCCTCTATTGTCTTCTCACTGCTCCACAAATGAAATGTCCTAAGAGTTTTCCTTAACTCATGTCTCTGTTCTTCCTACAGAAGAAGCTTCACAGCCCTGCTCTAATCAGAAGTGTTCTTTCATCCTGGACTGCAGTGGATTGACCTTTTTTGACTATTCTGGAGTCTCCATGCTTGTGGAGGTATTTGCACGGCTTGGATTTAGGTTGATTCCTAAATCCCTTCTCTTCAAGAATAGAGGTTTCATTAGCCATTCACCCAGCTCCACAGTCTGAACCTGTGCATCTCGTCTCCTCCCTTGCAAAAGACACGTACTTGTGTGCCTCACACTACCGTAGGTTTGCTATCATGAGATCCTGTCAGGCTTCTGGTGTGTGTATGTGTGAAGATGAGGGATGGTGTGTTTTTATGGATAGTCATAGGACACAGGCTGATGACAGGCACAGTATCTTCTAGAGAGATGATTTACAGGCTTCTAGCAGGAAGGGAACATGTCCTCTCCGGGGCCTGGGCTACATGAGAAGCAAGTGGCCTTGATAGCAGTAGATTGTCTTCTCATATCCTAGCGAGATTCAGTTTGGCCTGATCATTCCTGGTCTCTCCCAACAGTGTTAAATCAGGGAGCTTTTTTCTATTTTCTGGCAGTGGCGCCTTATGTATTCGATTATTGGCAAGGAGTCTTTGTGATCCAGATGTACAAAACAACAACAAAACAACATCCCATCTGTTTTCAAATCTGACCAGTTCAGACCCCCATTTCCACCTCAGGGAGAACACCTACATTAGTGAATTGAAGGAAAACTCAGACTCACTTCTGGGAATTTTCCCCTCCTTTTGAATAAACAATAAGCCCCTGAGGAATTCATCCCTGTTGTATTCCCTTCTGTTCTCCACTTCATGTTCTAATTTTGGAGGGAGAACTTGGAAGTGGGACCGCGTCCTCAGTGTCCTCTGCCACCTACCACATTCCGCACGTGTAGCCGTCTCACCCTGCCTTCCCATGCTCTATCCTGCGAAGGCTCCTTACTCTGATCATGTAGAACCATTTGTATGTGAGGCGTTTTGTTCTCCCAAGCCCGAGTCACAACTACGAACATATCTCGGGTTCTTGCTCTGCACCTGTCTCTTCTTCCTCTGATTCTTTTCGTGGCTCTCGCCGACCCATTCTTCCCTGAACCCTGGTTCCGTCTGCTCAGCCAGTGAAGGTTCTGTGTGCTGCTTGGATCTCCTTTCTCATGCCATGGCTCCATACTGCTTTATAGTAGCAAATTGAGCCACAGACAGCTTTCCTCCTTTGTCTCTTTCTCAGGGAATCCAGTCCTGCTACGCCCCAGGCCTGTGGTCCAAATAAAGTTGTTTAAGTAGTCTTTCCCAACTGTCTGCTTATTAAAGGAGGATGAGACAGTTTTCTATTAGCTACTCATCAGATGCAGAAGTTGGAATAGGAGATTGACTCTTAAGGAGTTCACAGTAATGCCTTCATGTGGTCTTGTAGTTTGGATTTTTAGCTTTCTTGTATTGTTTCATACCTGCATCTCCATTTACGTCAAATTTATTTAAAAATATCCAGCCTCTCAAGCACAAAGTCGTACAGAGGTCAGCTTTAGTCTCACTGTCATGTGAAATTAAGACTGGCAGTGTGTGGAGGGGAACTGTTCTACTGTGTAGATGTCAGGGAGCGTTCTCAGCTCTGTAGTACCAGCTCCGAAGCTAGGGCATTTTCCTGTTTCTTTGGGTCTCTGTTAATTTATTTATAAAAATGAGACAACTTTGTCTCAGGGTTAGCAAATATTTAGAAAGCAAAAAATAATACAAAGTAATTAAAATTTAAATACTTTAGGCCTTAAATCTGTATGTTATGTTGGGGCAAGTTACCTGTACCCCTGTGTAATTAATCTTTATTTTCTTCTTCATTTTAAAAGCTTTGCATGATCTGGCATAAGATTCAGTCTAATTATTTCATGTTTTCTAGAAACTAGACCATGACTGCAAACACATAGCACCCCTTCACTCAAAGGTTTTATTTTTTTCTATATATTTTTCTTTCCTTGTGTGTGTGTGTGTGTGTGTGTGTGTGTGTGTGTGTGTGTGTGTGTGTGTGTGTAGTTTTAGGGGTTAAACCTAGTGGGGCCTTTAAACAACAACCCTGCCCCTTTTTTTTTTTTTTTTGAAATTTGACATAGGGTCACACTAAGTTGCTAAATTACCCCTGCTGGGCTCGAAGCTGCCATCCCACTACTTTAGCCTCCGAATGCTGAGATGATAGACATAAATGACCATTCTGGGCTAGAAGGCTTATGTGTTTGACATTTTTGTTTCTTGTGTGTTGTCAAGATCTAGAAGAGTGCTGTTATAAACTGTGTGTGTTTCAGGACTGCCTGGATGCCTATTTTAGATACTGGCGTCTGAGTTCTACTCCTAGTTCAGAGTCTTCATTTTCAACAACCTTAGATGTTTCTGACACAGATGGTTCAAGGATCACATGTGCAGAAACATTAGCTTAGGAATGTGCTTTTTCTATGAAAGGCCAATATGTTTATATTTTATTAAATTGCATCTCAAGTTTGTTTCTGAAATTATTAGCTGCTCTCTCTGTATATTTCCAAACAGGACTTAGAGTTAGTAGTAATGAAGACATGGTTGCCTGTACCTCTTGATCTTAGGATATGATAATGACAATTCTGAGAAATCAAGCTATCTGGGCACTAGAAATGTTGATAAAAAGTTTTTCCTTTTCTTTTGCTTCATCCATCTTACACTTTTAAAATTCTACAAAATACAATGGTGAAAGAAACTTTCGAATAAACAAAAAATGACTTTTCCCTTGGCTGAGTATTTTTTTTTTTTTTTTGTATCTAGCAGCTTAGTATAAGTTTTCTCTTTTTAATCTTGTTTTTGGTACTAGGAATCAAACCCAAGGACTCAGGTAGGCTAAGCCAGCACTCTGCCATTTAACTGTATCTCTACCTCTCACTTTTCTCTTTGTTAATATTCTAGTCACTTTTTGGTTCATTTCTTCATGATTACAGTAACATTATGACACGTGTTAAGAACATAGGCTTTAAAGGTAGACAAACTCTAGATTCAAATACTAGTTATTTATTAGTTCTATGATCTGAGCTCAAGTATTTGTTTTTATTTCTATAAACTTAAAATACAGAGCAACTCACTGGGTACCCCTTCCCAGATAGCGGGAGCCTTTCCCCCCTTTCCTTTGTTTCTAAATAAAAAGAAAAAGTGTTATTAAAAAAAAGCCATGTGAAATACTAATGTCTCTTTTGTCAACTTATGCCTTAGAGATGCTATATTGCAAGTAAAGTACCTAACAAAATGTCTAACAGTTAACAAATACTAAATTATGCTAGCTTTTATTACTGTTTTCATTATTTAAATGAGTAATTTTGTAAGGTACACATAATTTGATCACAACTAATATTATCTTTTCATCCCAGTCACCCTAGAAGAGGGTCCAGACAATGATCTACAGATCCTAAGACATGTATGTTTTCATAGTCACTTTAGCATAGAGAACACTCTCCTGGGAGTTGTTGATTGAAGAAGTGGGGTGACTTCTATTTATTCTTTTACTTGGGACAATAGAGAGGTTAGTGAACTGGAGATTATATTTATCAGCACAGCCACCCATAGCAATGTGCTTGTGCTGCACTGATCTTAAGTAAAAGTCAAACACAGCAGTCACCTTGAATTAATCGCTCTAACTCAGAAAATATATGAGGTGGCTTTTTTATTTTTAAATGTCAAAGTTTCACACCATATACATTTTTTGTTTGTTCAGTTTGGTTCAAAGTGATACAATTTTTATTCATAATTATTATCATCTATAACTAATTACTACTGGGAAAATACAAGGAAAATTGTTGAGTTATCCACATATGCCATTATGATGTGTTATAAATACAGCTTTCTATTCTTTTATGTCTGATATGTGAGTGTCATATAATCAAATCCATCTTCCTGTAACTCCTAGAGTTACACTAATTTTCAGGGATTGACTTTGGTCTGAGAGAGACTTTGTAAATTGTTTCTACTAGAGATTTATTAGAATTTAAGAGGCAACACCCTGAAGTATGCTAAGCAAATTAGTTAAGAACTCTGATCTTGCTGGACCTTGAAAAGTGTAAGTTGGGCAATCAAAATTGGCTTGGACTTGAGCGAGGTTCTTAATTTTCTGTCAATAGGTAGGATTTATAGTCACGAATATATTCAAATTATTGCAAAAGTGGCAAGTCAGCACTAAGTCAGCCTCATTACTTTCACAAATGGGTCTTGACTTACAGTGAAAGAGATTGAGAAAATTGTATGTTATTCTTATGGAAAAGGAAAGGTGATACTTTGATTTATATTAAAGGGAGTGAGAAATATAAGCAGTCAGATTTAATTGGAGTAAAGGTAGATGCCAGGCTGTATTTATCTTAGTCTTTAAAACCTTCGCCAGTTTGTGTCCGACTGTGTAACAATGCCTCCCTCTGGTGGTTTGACTCTATAAACAGGTTTTCCTTCTGACCTTTCTTGTGAAACCCATTTTATTCTTTCCAGTCAGCTATCTTGAGTTAATTGTGGGTGTACTGTTTCTATTCCCAGGTTTACCTGGATTGCAAGGATACAAATGTGGACGTATCATTAGCCAATTGCACAGGTAAGGGAGTGTCCTTGGATAACCTTTCACGTGATCCCTCTGCTACTTCAAGTATTTTGCATCGTTTGTGCTTTCTTGTAGATTCTTTGATTAAAGCGATGGAGTATTATGGAAACCTAGATTCAGAGAAACCAATTTTTTTTGAATCAGTATCTGCTGCAATACATAATATCTACTCAAATAAGGTGAGTTGATTAAGTTAGCCTGCAGGAGTTGTATAAAAAATAACTAAAAAATAGACTCCATGGTGGCTTTGTAAGTTTTATGTTAATCTTCAGCCTACTGACATCTAAAATCTATTGACATTCTTTTCTTCTCCACTTCAAAGTCCCCTGCTACAAGTAATGTTTTCATTTTTTTCTGGATAGTTAAGAACAATTTATTAATCATTTATTATTAAACAAATTATTTCAATTGTTACTGATTAGAAGATTTCATGATCACCTGTCCAATGCAAATTATTTAATTCTCTTCCATGATCTACTATCCACAAAATTTGAATGAATCTTTTTAAAGTACAAAAATTCTAAATAGAGCTGTTTAGTTTTTTTTTTTTTTTCCTGCTGTGATACCTTGTATCTAAGCTTATTTTGACTACCATCTTTGGGAACATTATTTCAGAACCTAGAGTACACACGATTTGAAGTATGAGAGTTCCCTTCCAAATATTGGGCTTTGTGGTTTAGTTTTACAACTGCTCCAAAGCTGGATTACTTGCAATTTGTTTTTGACTTTTGAATCATTTTGCCTTTCCTCATCCCTAAAAACTGCATTTTTTGCCTCCCAGAGACATCCCTATTATATTCAGTAAGATGAGTATGTATTCACAAAATAATAGTGACATTGTTATTATTACATACCTAACATGTATTGAATGCTAGCCATGTTTCAGGAATATTTTAAAGCTTTTATCTATATTAATTATCTAAATTTATAATAACCTTAAAAGGTAGACACTTATTTAACCCATTTTTAGAAACAGGGAAACTGAAGCCCAAGGCCCTTACCGTTTGCCAGTAGAGCCGAGTTCAAAGTCAGCAGTGTAACCTTGGACCTGCAGCTTTAAACTCTTGTACTGTAAGGCCCATTGTGTAGCACGGCTGAACAGCTGGATTCTGCTGCTTCTATTCTTTTACTGTGGCACCAATGGAAGAGTCAACTAGCATGTGTTTATTTCTCCCTATCTCAGAATCTGAACAAGCTCAGCGACCACAGTGAAGTCTGAGATCCTTCTGCTGAGGTGCAGAACTTACCCTCACACTACGCTGAAGAGGCTGTGTACTGGCATTATGCACAACATCATTGCTGTTCAGATCCTGTATGGGATCTCTGCTACAATAAGTACCATGTGACTTACAACTGCACACCACTGGTCAACATTTGCCAATAATTTTTTTAAAAAAATATTTGTTAGTAAGCAAATTTAGTTATTTTATATAAAAATCAGTGTGCATTTAGTTTTAGTTTACTGAAAGATAGATATGATTTTGTCATAATACTTCCTGTTGTTTTATTTTTATGTTGCTGTTAGTTTGTAAAACAGATAAACACTTTTGTCATAAGTGATTTAGAATATTTACAAGCTATTTGTAAACATTCAGGATCATCTATAATATAAATCAATATATAAAAACAATCCAGAAAATCTACTGTTTTCCTGTGTCCTGTTCACCAAAAAGCCAGTTAACCATCAGAAGGACTCAATATTATTCACTTCAATAGATTGTGGAATTCACAGAAGTAAACCAAGCAGATGACATTCGTGGGCATTTATCGAGTAAATTCCGTCTCCTGCACACAGATACATTGTGATTATCCCTAGCAAGTGTGCAGTGCACATTTGTGTGGACCTTGCTTTTAATATTAAATTCTAGACAAGACAATGTAATAAAATGAAGCAGAGTAATATGTGTTTTAATTCTCATAACTTATCCTAAATGAACTACAAAGACTATTCTTGGTCCTCAAGCTCTTCATCATCAATTTGGGTTGAAGTAAGTGAAGTTAACACACATTCTCATCCAACACTGTTCCATGCAAAGGTGAAGGTAATGACCGAAGGCAAAATTTCCTCAGAGAAAGGAATCATTCTCTGCTTTGTCCACTGAGATTCTTCCAGTGGTACAGAGTGATAATGTTTACCATCTTTAATCCATTACTCCTGACAGGTGAACATGAGTCAAGGAAAGTAAAGAAAATATGTTTTGCTATGTACCAACTGGTATTTGCTGTGCAGCTATAATTGAATTCACGCACTGTAGGCATTTTCTAATTTGTTAGAGATTATGGACCAAGGATGGCAGTAAAATCATTATAGCTAATCGATGGAAGGTTTATTCTATTTTATTGTCAATGCTGACACAGTATTGTCAGAGGAGTTGCATTGCAGTGCATTTCAGTGTTCATGGTAGAAATTTAATGGATAAAACTTTAAGCCAATAACTTGCATGTCAAATGTTAATATTATATTCAAAGAAAAGGAAGGCCAATCCTTGAACTGTATAAAGTTTTTCTCCTTCTGTGGCTTCTCCTTCACACCAAAGTCACAATATTGTGAATTTGAAGGAAACTCTTGAATTAAGTCCTCAGAGTCCAAGAGTTTAATGTGAGTTTTAGACAAACATGATTCTAAAACTCAAAATTTTGTTTCAGTGTAGGAACTGACAACATAATAACTATAACATTGTCCCAGTGCTGGAATGTTTCTAGAATTACACTGATTTAATTTTATGGGATCATCTTGTTTTTATATCTGGTAAACTGTTTCTATGTTACTTATTATGGTAAAATAAAATTAGAAAAAGATTAAAACCTAGCTACAAGGCTTTTAAAGTTCTACCGTAGTGACATACAAAGCAGGGCTTAAATATGTAGCCAGGATAGGACTTTTAACATTACATTTATGCAAATTAAATGTCCTTAAATTTTACCATTTGTCTTTCACTTTAAAGGTTATTTGCCCTCAATTATATAATTCACGTGTTATAAGGTTTAACTTAAACTACTTTGCAGTAATTTATTTGACATATATCCACTCTATAAGTGCGTAAAGTAATGAGGAAAGAGATTTTTCTTTTTTAATGAAAACATTAATGTGCTAATAACTTGTATGAATAATGCTTGGCATTTAGTGGTTACCAAAATATGTTGGTATGTTGTTAAACATTTTTATGCCTCGGAAATGTACATTCTGTATTCTGTGGGATGATGATATAATTCAATATAGAATATGCTTTTTCGAGTTTGTGGCCAGATTTCAAATAGGGGATTGAGTGGTACTTTTACAATCCAAAGATTTTTAGTTAAAATCATTAGTTTAATACATTACACTTATTTTAAAAATATTTTTCAATTCATTTAATTATCTTTTTGTAATTCTTTGTACTAACTCAGCATGTAACAAACAATTTACATGAAAATAAAGTGAAATATGATAATTATTATGTTTAATGGATTTGTATCTGTTATTTCAGAGTATTTACTGTTTCGCAAAGCAAATTATACTTATTGCTTTCTGGACTGACCATTGAATATTAGGTGTCGAAAATTCCTGGAAGTACCCATTATTCTTGATAATTTGTTCTTACAAAGATTAAGAACTAATTTGTAGACTGAAGATAAAAACACATTTTGCTACAAGGCTACATTTAAAACATACTCTTTCACTAGGTTTATATCCTTTTTGTTTTAATCAATGTGTACATTTTCTATTTTTTATTTATTTGGGTTTCTCATTATTTAGTTTTGTTTTTCTTTCCTATGTTCCTGAACTGAATTTAATATTATTCAGCATTTCTCTTTTTGGTATTTATTATTGAGGATTGAACCCAAGGCCTTTACATTGAGCTACATCTCCAACCTTTTACTTATTTGTTAATTTTTATTTTTTATTTCTTGACAAGGTCATATTGAGTTGCCCACGTGAGGCTCAAGATTGCAATTCTCCTGCCTCAGCCTTCCAGAGTGCTGGGCTTATATATATGTGCCTCCACACTGAGCTTCCTCAGTATTTTAAAAGTTACTAATAATAGAACAATAACATAAACTAGTATTCTAGGAGGCACAATGGCGAATGAGACAGGAGAGATCTCTGCTTCCAGTGGAGCTTACGTTCTCATCAGGGAAGATGGAAAATAGGGAGGGTACACTTAAAATACATTATGTAAATTGGATGATAGTAGTGTCAAGAAGGAAAATAACCGTGGTCCAGTGACACAGGCCTGTGATCTCAACACTCTAAGAGGCCGAGACAGGAGGTTCACAAGTTCAAGCCTGGCCTGGTAAACCTAGTGGCTTAGCATGACTATTTCAACATCAGAACTAAAATACAGTCTAAGGATGTAACTCAGTGTGAAGGCCCTGGGCTCAGTCTGCACTACTATGGGGGAAGGGATAGAAAGAAAATAAATTAATGAAAGATACTTAGAAGTCCAACATAACATGAGTGCTGCCTTTACAGATGGGCTGAGAGGATAGTGACTAATGGGACCCTTTGGTCTTCGGTCTGTTGAGACTGCTGCAACAACATGCCAGAGGAGGCGTCTCAGACAATAGAAACTGATTTCTCAAAAATTTGGAAGAATGAGAACATAGCTCAGTGATAAAGCATTTGTTTAGTGTGTACAAAGGAGGCCCTGGATTCAATCTCTATCAAAATTGCTTTCCTACTATGAACCTCTGATGCCAGACAAGGTGTGTACTTCCGAAATACGATGGTAAAAGAGGTGTAAGAAGGACATTCCTATTCTAAAAGAGATAAATAAGAAAGTGGGAAAGAGAATAATTTCTCATCAAGTCAACCCCTAGCAAAGCAAGTTCCATTATATTCATTAAATCTTAAAAGTTGAAATATTCCTTTTGGATTCGAAACTGTTCCACCTCTGGACTTACCATTGTGACAATCTTGATGCCCTAGGCTTCACCTGGTGGTTGAATCCTCTGGCTGTATAAGAAGGCCCCTCTACAAGGGCTTTGAGTGAAAGCTATCTGGCCTATTGAAGCTGAAATTTCCCTTTCCTTTGAAACTAATGAGGCCATCCTAACAATCTCTGATTGGTCTTTGGCGTCATATTCTCTTTTCTTGAAGAACAGCACAGATTCGTAGCCTACTGACTCCATGGTCCTCCGCGGTAGAACCAAGGAACTCTGACAGTCCCCCTTCCTTTGTCCTGTCTCTGTCCCCTTCAGTTCAGTCTGGCAGTGTTACTGCTGGTGTAACTCCATCCCTGCTCTTTGCTTCTTCCAAGCTTTTGCTCGACGCGGGTCTGTCAGCACCAGAAAGTAGCTGAATTGTATTTTTCCTATGTATATTTTTTGGGTGAATTTTAATTGTTTTCTTAGGACTAGTTCTTAGTTAATAGATTTCATTTAAGAAAAAAAAATCAAATCTCTTCCTTGTTTCACAAATTCATACTCTTCCAAACAGATATTGTTGACCCGTGGAAGATAATGATCCCATGCCTTTCACACATATTCATTAGAGGCACCTTGTAAAAAAGAGAAAGTTATTTCCCTTCTAGCCTAAGGCTAACTGTGTAATTATTTTCTTTCAACACCTTCATTGAAATTCCCTGTGTAATGCTACCAGAGTGAGTTATAGTTAAACCTTTTATTCTGCACATATGGAGCAGGAATAAAGAGACAGTGCCAGCAATATTACTCAGCTACTTTCAGTTTGAGGATTGAGACTGATATAAACTATCAAATCTAGAGAGAAAATGACATTCAATTATGAATCACTGCCAGATGTGTAAATGTGTGTCATCGGGTTTCAATTTCATACTTAGTAAGAAATGCCTACTTTAGTGCATTTGTTCTCTACTTTTTAAGTGATTATCTCTTGGTGGATAATGGGTCTAATTGCATTACACTTCCAGGAGATCCAAATGTTAATAAATTATTTATTTGGACTCCATCCCAAAACCCAAAAAAGAAATATGAAAGTTTTGTGAAGTGATCATTATGTAAGTTTTCTGCAGCAAAAGGCTGAGAGGAACATCTTCTTGGATCACAGTGGTTCAGGGCGAGCCATCCAGGTAGGGTCTTGTAAAGGAGAGACAAATTAAAACAGGACATAACATTTGTTAGGAGAATTACTTGCAGCATGAATAAAAGTATCTGATATTCATGTTCTATGTGTCCTGGATCTCACTTCTTGTCTGTTAAGTATTCACATGCAGTGGTGGCTGGAAGCTCATACTTCTGCAGAATAGTGCCCATGAAAATCCCTGGTGTCTAACCTGGTGTGGACCTGGAGTGCTTTGTGGTGCTACTAGTCCTGTTTTCTAGTACTCTAAGCCACAAGCATTTATTTTACCTCCCTCCTAGAACCTGTTTTCACCGGTCTTCCACAAATAAACTTGCCTCTATCGTCGGCAAGTCGTCATTCACCTTTTCCCTCAGTTTCCTACGGCCACCCGTAGACTATGCGTTCAACTCCATCCTTGTGTACGTTACTCACCGTTGACTCAATCTCCTTTTCTTCCAACAAGGTCTTCTTAGTTTTTATTTTCCCTTTTAAAATTCATTTCCCCCCTTTTCCTTTTGTGATAGTGGGAATTCAACCCAGGCCTTTCACACCAAGCTGCATCCCCAACCCTTTCTACATTGTATTTTAAGACAGTGTCTAGCTGAATCATTCACTTGTCCAGGCTGGCCTGGAACTTGCAATCTTCTTGCCGCAATATTGCAGCATGTGGAGATTACAAGCATGTACCACCATATTTCACATTATCATTTTTTAAAAACCAAATCTTCCATCTTCTTTTTCTGGCATGTTCTATCAATTATTTTCTTCCATTCTAGTTTCTTAATCTCATTTTTTATACTGGATGTAATCACAATGTATAAAAAGTTATTTCATTCCTGCTTTCAAAAATGTATTCGTGTAGTCATATATTTTGTTGTCACCTCTCTGCATTTCTTCAGTCTTTCCCAAATCACAGCTATTCCAGCGTGCAGAAAGACTTGAAAACATTGGCCATCTCTACTTGCTTGCTCTTTTCTGTTTTTTTTTTTTTTAATCTGACCTTTCCCTCTATCCTACTTTTAAAGGCTTCTGGAAAAATGTTCATTCTGTTTCAAATTTCCAAACTTTCTGCTTTTGTACTCTTGACAACTCTCTCAGTCATACAATCATCCTGCCCAGGCTTATGGAAAGCTATTCATGTACTAAAAAAAAAAAAAAAAAAAAAAAGATGGGACCATCTATTACGTGCCAGGTACTCTGAGTTGAAATAGATACAAGAAGAATAATTATATGCCCTTAAAGATTCTAGTTACTTGTGAGTAAAAGACAGAGGTGAAAAGATAATTAGAATCCCACGTGGCAAGTGCTCACGGTATAAAGTGCTATTCAGATGCCAGCCGAGCTACCCAAGCGATCACCAATGAAAATGATCACTTTCATTGTGGTCACTCCAAGGAAAAAAGAAGGATGTGCCACCCAAAGCTTGTGTAGGGGCTCATGATGCCACGTAGGCATCAAGAGTGTTTGGAAAGATTTGTTGCTTACACAGTTTGGTTTTCTGGGAAGACCAGGGCAGACCTCCCAAGCTGGTTCTTTTTTTTTTTTTTTTTGAGGAAACCACGGAAGGAGACTAGTTTGAGTTCGTACAGCGGTTTCGGTGTGTGGCGGGGGTAGCATTCCCAAAGCGGTTTGAATCTCTCACACCAAAAGTGAAAGCACCCAGCCTAAAAGGGACAGAAGGAAAAAGAGACATGATTAGAAGCTGTCATCAGCTTTCAAACATCAAAAACGGGGGTCATAGTTTTTATTGTAGTCCACCTAGTTAAGGTTAGATGCACACCTAGTTCTGTGTTACACTGGCCATGTTTTGCCATAATTATTCAATTTTATGGCCCTATAGATATTGCCTTATTAAAATCATTGCTACTTCTAGGCAGTTACTTGTGTTCTTTAAATGTTATTAATTCTTTTTCAAATGAATGAAATGATTGGTTAATAATTAATGTTAAAATGATACAAAGATATTAAAACCTAATATTAAAATATAGCAAAGAAGTTGATGTCTTTTCTTCTTTTTTGAGATGGGGATCTCTTATTTATTTATTTATTTACTTGCTTATTTATTTTGCCAAAGCTGGTCTTGAACTTCTGGGCTCCAGTGATGTCCCTGTCCCAGGGTCCTTAGTAGTTGGGACTGCTACGGGGCCTGCCTGAGGTTGCAGTGTCAAGAGACTGAGAAGGCCATTGTTGCTGGCACAGGGTAAATGATGGCACTGATTTCAGGGGAATCAGTAGAGGCAAATAGAACTTCACTTGTGAAAACTTGTCAAGTTTTAAGCATAATTACACTACAGTTTTCATAGCCTTGACTCTTAGAGGACTATTTATTTTATTTATTTATTTATTTTTTTGAGACAGCATCTCACTCTGTAGCCTAGGCTGGTCCTGAAGTCACTGTAGAGCCCAGCCTAGCCTTGGAGTCACTGCAATCTCCCTGCCTCAACCTCCTAACTATTGGGATTATAGACGTGCTCCATGATGCCTAATTTATGTGGTGCTGGGGAACTGAACCCAGGGACTTAAAATTGCTAGACAAGCACTTTAACTGCTATGCCATTCTTTGGCTCTGAGAACTACTTTCAGATAGAGTAGGTAGGCAGTTCTAAGACACCATCTGAGAGGGACTGAGAGGTTTTGATTCTCCACAGTACCTTGACAACCTATGACAGTTCCCCAAATTTCAAGAGATAAAACTCTTTTCAAGCCTTAATTCCGTGTCTTCAGTAAAAACTCTATAATAAAGAAAAGTCAAGCTATCAATCAACATTCCAATTAACTATGTATTTTTATATCGAGGTTTCTGACTTGAAATTTATAGAAATTCAACTTTCATCAATAGACAGGTGACTTTCATAGCAGTCAACTGTACTGTGTTAATTATGTGTTTGTTTCTAACAAATGACTCTGAAACTTAGTGACTTACTGTTTTTCGTGATTCAGAGGTGTGCAGGATTCTCTTGCTCTCTCTTGTGCCCGCTCTGATTGCGCGCGCAGCTGGTTGGTTAGCTGATCCCTGAGCGCCTCTGACAGAGCACAGGTGGCTGACGGCCAAGCAACATACCTGAGTCTACTTTTGGCTACACGAATTTTTGATATTTCCTCAATATATAAAGCATACCCATCTCTCTTTTGGGATTCAAACTTTTGTCCTAATTACAGCACCAGGCTTTACATCAAGGATTTCCTGCTCAACACCTTGCTGGTTGCACTGAAGGCATCTCAGCAGCAGCTTTTCTTATGATGACAATTGAGCGAGGTATACCAGTGGTCATCCTGCCATGCCCGCGGCACATGGTGGTGAGCTGGGCACAGAGGAACTATAATAGATATTTCCACAAAAAGTGAGAGTGGCGTGATGAGCTTACCCAGTATCCAAATTTGAGTTTCTAACACTATTGACCCATGGAAAGGACTAGAAGTCTTTGGAGAAATGGCTGATTCAAGGGCCTGGTGCAGTCTGTTAAAGAAATTTAAAAAAAAATACTAAGAAAATAGCAAAGACCAGATGAGGCTGAGAAGACATGATAATTAAATGTCATGTGGTTTTTCTACAGGATATCATAAAAAAGGAAAAAGACGCTAATGGGATGTAGTAAGATCTAGGGTTTAGCTGACTCTGAGGTTCTGATGTTGGTTCCTTCGTGGCAGTAAATGCTTTATGGTTATGTAAATGTTCATGTGGAAACAGGATAAGTAGTATATGGGAGTTCTCCAAATTATTTTTACAGCTTTCCAAGAAATATGAAACCAAGATAAAATTAAGAAAATTGAATTAAAGAAGAGTAAGAATGGGATGCACACAGCAGTCTTGATTTTGTGACAATTCTGCAAAGCGTGAGGATGTGTGCCCTCGGTTGTTTCTCAGCTGCAAGTGATGTCCTGTGACTGGGGTCCAGTTCTGCAACCTGGGGGTGGATCTCCCATCCAAGTTCTTGGGTCTGTGCTCCACAGTCACGCCCTTTGGTCTGTTAGCCAAGATGTCTTCAGTTTAACCAGAAATAGCCAGTATTTGTTGATGAGTCTTCTGTCTGTTATTTTTTTTTTCCATAGAAAGTAGAAGACCCAGAGGCCTTTTATTTCTGCCTTTTTTCTCTTTTGTTTCTGTTCTTCTTGGTCTGAAGTGGCAAAATTAGTGTCAATATATCCTCTTGTTGTGAAACCTACTGGGGTTGATGTCATGCCCCCAACGTGACATCCGTAACTTCTTGGAAGACTGTTACTTCTCTGTATTGTGCATATAAAATGCTTTAGGGTAGTGTCTCAGTTACTTTTTCATTGCTGTGACTCAATACCCGACATCTACAACTTAGGAAGGAAAGGTTTATTGTAGCTTACAGTTTCAGCAGGTCTTCGTCTATTCAAGGATGGGTGACTGGAAAATGGAATCACATGGTGAGGCTGCAGCTACAGCTGGAACCAGAGTGCCTGGGGCAGAGACCCTTACAACATGGTGGTACGGAGAGAGACCAGGATGAAGGGCAGGACCAGCACATGCTCCTCCAGGTCAAGCCCCAGGCACCCGCCCCTTCCAGCCAGGCCCACCTCCCAACCTACACAGTATCCATAGGAACATGAGGCTTTTGGGAAACACTCCAGATCCAAACTACGACAGGTAGGCACACAATCTTGATTCTTGTAAGTCTGCTTTCAGGCTACTAGCTAGTTGTCAATTGAAGTCTTTCATAAATCTAGAGGATTTTATTACTACATAAGCAGATATTTCTTCTAATTTCAATTCTTACATTGAGCATCCAATGGAAGATAAAAATATGAATAAATTTTATTTCTCAACAAATAATTTCCTAGCTCTTTTATATTTTTTCAAATTTTGGTGTCAAGTTAAGAAATCTCTGTTCAGTTCATTTCTTTCCTCCTGCAATTTATCAGATGCAACAAAAACAAATAGAGAAATAAAACAAAACAAAAATGGCACTTTCAAGACTTCCTGACTCTCACCCCAACTAGACCCGCAAATTCATTTGCTATGTTTTAAGTTGCTGCAGGCTGTGTTTTCTTTGTTTTTCTGCCATGGTCTAACTGAGCAAACTATATTAGTGTCCCATACCAACACCAGTTTCTGCATAACTTATGCATTGCTGTTGATTCAACCACCCTGAAACTTAGTCTTAATAGTTTGGGATATTGCGATCTATTGTCTTTAAAAATTCTCTAAGATGTTGAAAGTAGGTCTCCCATGATCTTCTGAGATTTGGTCATGCATGTTCGGACATGTTCATGCATGGCAAAGGTGAAAGATTGGCTGGAGGTAGGGTTGGCTGAAGATGGGCTCAGCCTGAGGTGATCAAGCTTGTCATACAGGCGCTGTGCGTGCGCTTCCATCCCAGCCCTCCCCACTGCAAGACAGCAAGGGGAGAAGCTGACAGAGACCTTGAGGGCGGGCTCTGGAGCTCATGCAGGTTAACTTCTGCCACATCCTGTTGGCTGAAACAAGTCACACATCAACCAGACTATTTTATTGGACTCTTTTATTGGAGAGATTAAAATGACAATATTTTATTTTAAAGGGCAGACATTAGAGTTAGAAGAGTTTTTGTCCATTAAACAATTTACAATAAATGGAAACTTTGAAGAATATATTCTTTTAGTTAAGAATAGGTTTAGTTGTCAGCAAGAATCCTGCCCCAGGTCTCCCCCCCAAATAAAAGAACTCAAACAAGGGACAGCTTCTGCTTTTTCCTTCCTGATTCAGCCACAAATCACGGAACTACTACTAAGCTAAACGAAGCTGGTAGACCCTCGAAGCAGTGCCCAACAGCACGTGGAGGGATTATACCTTGGCCAAGATCGCAGAAGAGTAGCGAAAGAAGAAAAAAACCCTAGAAGTTCTCAAAATGTCATATCATACTGACATCAAGAAACTGCAAGGGGGCTGGTGGAATAGCACAGAGGTTAGAGTGCTTGCCACACAAGCTCAAGGCCCTCCATTGAATTTCCCAGTTATCACATAAGCTTGGGTGTGGTGGGGCATACTTATAATTCCAGCATCCGGGAGGCTGAGGCAGGACAATTTCTGTGTGTTTTCAGACAGCCTGGGCTACACAGTGAGATCAGGACCAGATCTGTGACATAAGAGTATGGTGGTAAAAACCATGGCTCTGAAGTCTCACCAAATTAGATTTATATCTTACCTTAAATACTTGCTGTGGCCAAGATGATCCTCAGCTCATAAGAAGATTACTCACTACATAAAGGATCAGTGCAGGGCATTTAGCGCATTCTTTCAACGAATAAGTATTTATTGAGTACCAACTCTGCCAGTTATTGGCTTTTGGGGATTTTGGTTTTTAGTCATCAATTGGTGAATGAATTAAAAAAAAACCCTGATTCTGACTTTATAATGCTTTTCTCTAATTAGAAAGAGACAAAAATAAGACCAATATGGATGTCAGCAGAAGTTTAGAAACATGAAAACTGTCGTGAAGAAGCAATCACCATCATGGCAGAGGACGGCAGGAACACAGCAGGCAGAAGAGGGCTGAGATGGGAGGCTGCTCCAGGAAGGGCGCTCTGGGGAGCTTCCGGGAAGAGAAAGTTGTAATATGAGACTTTGCAGAGAAGAGTAAGACACCCTAACAAAAAAGTCGGGTTGAGGTGTGGAGGCAGGTAGCCCCTCTAGGAGGGGAAAGTTTTTGCACAAAGTCTCAGAAGCAGATCGAAAGAACTCAGATGTTCAAATACAGACAGCATTGTGCATGGCTTGAGGACCGTGGGGACATGGGCAGGAAAAGAGCTTGTCACAGAGGAGGTGTTTACAAATGGTGGCCGGTTCTATTCTTGGATATGAGAAAAAGAGGAGAAATATTCATGAGGAAAGAAGAAGAAAAAGTATAAAAAGTCCAATAGTGCTTGAAACATAACGAGTACTCAGCTAATAGTATGTACTGTTTATCTTTGTTACTATTTTAGCTGTACTAGCTACATTACTATCTTCTGGAAAACAGAAAAGACGGCGTCTGTAGAGGTTCCTTGTGGTGACGCTCTGCGCGGGGACCTTCCCGGCACCGGCCGCCGTCCTCCTGGCTGCTCTGTGCTGTTGCTCCCACTTCCAAGCATCAGAATTGACAGTGTATTCTCCAGAGTTTCCATGCATGCTTGGTGGATCTTTTTGAATATTTATTTATTGAATACATCTACACCATTTATTCCATTGCATGTTTTTGTTCCCTTTATTTAGTAGAGCATTTCAAGAGAAATAACCAATATTGAAACCATCATCTAAAAATGGAACTAGTTTAATGACATACTGTAAGTTTGGTGGTGAAGAAAGAGTCTACAGTGATTATCTGGAAAAGGCCTCAGAGCCTGTTTAATAAATAGTGTTCAGGAACACTCCGCCCCCACCCCCCAAAGCGTCTACACTTCTGAGCCAATGGGGGACTGGTTACACTTCTGAACTACCTTGATCTGAGAATCTGGACTCTCCAGAGCTTCTTCCAAACGAACAAAAGACAGCCACGTTCTTAGCTTTGGGTGGCATTTAGTCAGCCCTTTAATGTGATTCTAATGGTTTGTGTGTGAGAGAGAATTAACAGTAAATTCATTATGAAAACCCATTTACCACAGGGTCGACACCAGCAAAAGCCTCAGGCTGCTCGGGGAGTTTTGGGACGCAGCATCTGTTCCCGTGAACATAACTCAGCGATCCCAACTCCTCCGCGCTCGCTCATGGGTGCTTAACGGCTTCTCACACAGTTCTTTCTTTCCTCAGGACATGCACATTCAGACGGGGAAGACCATCAAGACCAAGTGTCTTCTTTAAGCCTTCCAGGCTTAGCTCGCTGAAAGGAAACTGTCAAGAATGATAGCAACTGCTCCATCTGAAAAGAAAACAGCATGCGTGATAATAACAGTGATCATGGAAAAGAAAATAGAAGCAAATTTGCTGATTACTTTAAGATTCTATTTCCTTTATTTTACTGCTTTGTGTCAGATTTTCACGTACCTTCCAAATCATATATATATAGCTTAAGCATACCTATTTTGTTATGATTTACTGTTAATAACTTTGTAAATGGCTTCCCATACTAATTGAGTGTGCTTCCTGTGACATATGGGAACTGATTTAGAAGCTAGCATATGCTGTTATTACTCATAATAGATCAGCTTTGTCTGAAATATTTGTGCCCCAGATTACCATTTGGCGTGTCTTCAAATTCAAATCCACCTTCTGCCCTGAGATGAAATTCAAGGATTTGTTTTCTGTTTTATACACTTTGGAGAGGTTGCTTTCACTGCCACAATAAGGAGTGTTCAGTGTTTACATTATAGTGACTATTTATGGGGGTTTAATATGTTGCTTGTTGTAAATTGCATCCGACGGAAACTTGGCAAATTGGAACAGAGATGTGGGAAGACATTCAACTATATCTACCACCGTATTGAATGATGTTCTTTTGAAACTCTACAGTGTTAAATGGTGCTTAGCATATTTTCAATATTTTTTGTTTATAGACGTTAAAATGGTGCTGAATCTTACAGTAATTTCATAATTTTTTTTTAAAAATTATGATTGTTAACAATTTACTAAGATAACTTAAAATCAAACTACTGGTTTTCAAAGTGCCAATTCTTTGTGGGTTGCCACTGGGTTCTTATACTTTTGCACAATCTGTCATGTCTTTCTGTAGTTGAGTAGATGATGGAAGCAGAAACTGAGCTGGAAACAATTTACATAGATCCTGAAGAGTTACATAACCAAAATGAAATATAGTTTATATAATTCTCTTTCTGTTTGAAATATTGCTAAATTGTGTAAGCTAATTCTAATTAGAATACTCCTGGGTATGTGAGAAGGAAGTCTCTTCCTTTTGAAATTTTTAACTTTGAGATAAGATGTTCTAAATTTTGGAAGTAGTTAGAGTCAGTGAGTCAGAATCAGAATGATAGTATGTGGATAACATTCACTATCAGTGTTGAACTTTCAAAGATTTTTGTTCGTCAAAAAGTATTGTTAAAGAGAAGAGATTCTGAGCATCCTTGCGCCTTCTTGCCTTGTATACAAACACAGCTGTATCCTTCTGATGCTGAGCCATCTTTGTAAGTAACCACATGTGTTCCCACTCAGGTCATGAGGACCACAGGTGATCATCGTGTAAATTATCCTTCTTTAGTGGAGGAGATCTGTTGTACCCACCCAATAGCTGCTAGTCTCTGTCTCTGGATTCCTCACTGCAGTACAACCTGTATCTGTATCACCGTCTGGGCCATGGTGTCCCCTCTGGACACTGGGGACTAGGATCCAGCACCACTGCCTGCTGCTGTGCCTGGTGTGTCCTACATGGGACAGCGAAGGACAAGCTGTCTTGTCTACATGTGGTATCTATGGGCTGGCTATATTTCTTTCTTCCCTTCTGCAGTAAGATTGGGGTTGCTCTTGACACATACATTCTGAAAAAAATTCAAAATATTAATTTATTCTAATCATTTAAAAGTTGTGGGTTGACAAGCCAATTTGTAATCCCAGTAGTCTCGAAAGCTAAGACAGCAGGATTAGAAGTTCAAACCCAGACTAGGCAACTTAGTGACTTAAAACCAGTATCAAAAATAAATAAATAAGCAACCAAACAACAAGAAGGGAAAAGAAAGAGGACTAGAGATATAGCTAAGTATAAAAGCCCCATTTTCTCTCCAGAACCAGAACCAGGACAAAAACACTGTGTTGGCAAACAAGGCATAATAAAGATAGCAGTACAGACATTATCTCTATTTTCAAAAAATATTGCCTAACTCTTACTAGAAAAAGTTAGGTCGATCTTTACTTATTGTGACCTATTCTGCACACTTTTTTCTCATTTATTTTCTCAATATGCTGACGAATACGCTTTATTACACTGCTTTTACAACATGAAGAAAGTTGGGTTTTGTCAGCTCTGTTACCTGCCCACGCCATACAGTTTTTGACCCTGGGCCTGCCTGCTGGGCTCCGAATCCAGTGCTCCCAACGTCTCCGTTAATCTGTTTAAGACTAATGATGGCTATACACATTTCATGATTTTTAAAATTTCTGGTGTAAATTTTATGTACTGAAACATTTATTTTTGAAGTACAGTGATTCACCTGCAGACACAGGTCTTCCAGTCTTTATATCCTACAACAAATGTGAAATCAGAAGCCGTACGTTTGGGATAAAATATAAACATGAGAACATAATCTCAGCTCTGCTTGGATATCATGAGATCCGGGCTGTTTCTAATAAATAAAGTAAGATGTTTCAAATAAACATGATTGTTCATACCAGTAAGGAACTAGATAGCCTCAGAAAAGGTTGAACTATTTTAAATAAACTGAATTATGGTATATTTAATATGCTTCACTTTCTTATAGAATAGAAGCAGTATTGCCAGACTCCTTGACGCTGCAGTTAAGTCAGTGGATTCTAGGCTTCGTGACGCACCAGATGGCCTGAGGTGAGTGGGTGGAGGGTCCTGTTAAACACACTTGATAGCTTAGGTTTAGGGCCTTCTTCTAATGCCCCTGGCTGGACTTACTACAATAACGTAATTACAATCAGCAAAGTAAAACCAGCTGATTGTATGAAGCGGCCTGATTAAATTTATAAAGGTTCACTGTCGAGTATTCTACATGCATGAGAATAATTACTACATGGTTGAACATCGACCGGGGCTTTGTAGTATTTTGGCTAAAACTTCACAAAATAAAAACTGGCTGTACAGTAGACTGTGGGACAGAGAAGTGATGGACTTTTTTTGCACCAATTAAAATATTTCCAAATTTGCTTCAGAGATTCTCTAGTTTCTGTGATGCAGGTTGGAAAGTTTTGTGCTTCAATTCCCAAGTTAACACCTAAAATAAAACGTAGGATAAATGCTGACTCTGCACGTAGAGGCTTCGCAGGGAGTCTGGCTGACTGCAGCAGCTGCACTCAGGTGGTAAGAGGAAACCAGGTCTAGGCTCTGAGGGCTCTGCAGCTTAAATCAGAAAAACAAAACAAAAAACAAGCAAAAAACAAACCTATGAAACTAGGCAAGAAAATTAGTATTGGTTTAGAATGAATATAAAATGAACACAATCGCATTTTTAAAAGCTGACAAATGCCACAAACAACCCAAAATTAAAAAAAAATCATTTAAAATTCATTAACTTCTGGACTCACTTTCAAGTTCTTTCAGAACTGTTTGCATACATTTTGGTCACCTTTCCATATGGTAATTATTATGTAACAGTTTTAAGAACAGTGAAGAAAATGTAATTATTTCTTTCAACAGTACTGTATAAAATTTGTATTTTTGTGTGAGTAACTTTTTAGGTTCAAAAGTTGTTATTAGTTGTTTTAAGAGTAGTGAGGTAGTTATATTAAAACTGGGAAATGCTCAGTTTCTTTCTTGTGTTACCTGAGCTATTTCAGATCATGTAATTGCTGTTCTTCTTGGGTTTTTTTTTGGCTTTTCTTTTAAATTTTGAGACAGGGTCTCGCTCTGTGGCCCAGGCTGGTCCTGAATTCACTTCAGAGCCCAGGCTGGCCTTGGACTCACGGCAATACTCCTGTCTCAGCCTCCCGAGTGCTGGGATTACAGGTGTGCGACACCACGCCCAGCTTATGTGGTGCTGAGGAATTGAACTCGGGTACTTAGCGCTTGGCTTAGCGCTTGCTCAAGCGCTTTAACTGCTGAGCTATCCCTCCAGCCCTGTAGTTGTTGTTCTTAGAAGGTCTTTGAATTGACAAGTGGAACTTACCATTATATCCTTGCTTTAGTTTTCTGAATATTTTCTTTAGCACTATTCATATTGGTTGAAAAAGCAGATAATTCAAATATTTTTCCAATGTGTTAGTATAATTTACTCTTTTTATTAGTTGGGTTCTTGAACAAAGCAAGGTCCTATTATTATTTCTGTTTGGAAATAATATTCACACATGCAAAATTACTGTTTCGTTACTTTATGAAGTTAATATGAGGGTATGCAACAATTTATTTTCCACTATGGAACCATTTTTTTTTTTTTTTTTTGCTTTTCTGGTCCATACTTCTAGTCTGTTCATTTATTATATGAGTCTAAAATTTTTGTTTATTATAAAATTTTAAAGGAGACAAAATATAAAGCAAAATCAAATTTCCATAATCTCTGTTTGCTTCACTGAAACTTAGTAAAGCACCTTTCGAAATTTTACCCACTATGGTACATTCGCAGCTTAACTTGTCTTCAGCCATGTCCCCCAAAACAGACACTGCTTGGCCGGCCACAGTAACTGGAGGTGAAGTGTGAGAGATTAGCAGGCTTGGGAAGGGAGGCACAGTGCTGACCAACTCAGGTTAAAAATGTCACATTTTGTGAATGTTGAATACTCAGATATGTTGCAACTGATGAACATGGATGATGGTTAAGTCTTTCTTAGGGACCTTGAAGGAACCATGCCGACACGAGGGAGCTTAAGCGTCAATGGCTTTGCCGTCCCTGGAAATCTGCTGCTCCCCTGAGGACGTGCCCGGTCCCCAGCCGTACATCCTGGAGCTGGAGCTGCAGAGAAGCTTCCATGGCAATACATCCCAGAATTCTTGCCTTACATAAGGCAGAGAAACCAATTGGGGAAGTAAAGTAGGCTGGTTCAGCAAGAACTGGGTTATTTATTTATTTATTTATTGGTAGTACTGGGGATTGAGCCAAGGGCCTTCACTCTGAGGTAAAACCCTTGACCATTTTGTTTGTTTGCTTAGACAGTCTTTCATTAAGTTGCTAAGCTGTTCAGACTGGGCTCGAACCTCCCTCAGCCTGCCAGCATGTTGGATCACAGGCCTGTACCACTCGGCCTGGCTTTCTCTGTTTCTTTACTCAGGCACCGCCTGTTCACTGTTCAAAGCAGTCTTAACACGGTGGAACTCTTAAAGTCAGAAGTTTAGAAGCAGCTAGTATTGGCTAGATTGCACGTCAGGCCTTGAGGGCTGTGGGCCTTGTCACGTGGTGTCGCAGAGAAGAAGCTTGAGATAGGGCACCTAGGACTTGCTAGCATGATCAGCATTTCTGATTTCTCTGTGTCTGAGAGATTTCTCAGGATGCAGGTCTCTGTTAAAAATCATAAGAATCCTAAGAGAAGTAGGCTGTCTGGTTACACTAATTCAGACAGCATCACACCATTTTCTAGGAGGTATCAGCATGAACTTTGGAGTAAGATAAACTGAGTTAGAATTTGGTTTCTAGCCCGAGAAGGTAATAAGCAAATAGATTAACCTTCCTGAGTCTCAATTCCTTCATTTGTGAATTGGTGATGATGCTAATGAGGAGAAAATTTATGAAGAAAAATTTGCCTACTACTGTAGAGATATAGCGTGGGATCACACGCATCCCAGGCTAGGCACTGGCGGCTCTCATCAGCATTGAAGCAACATCATTATCCAAGGCGTCGGAGCTGGTGGTGAGTGGGTGGGTGGGGGAGCCGGCAGCTGCTTTCAGGAGTTGGTGCTGTCTTCAGTCAGTCAGGTGTTCTGCAGCGCCAGGGCTCATAGAGACTGTCCAAGCAAAGGTGGGATCTTTGAGAATTCTGTGGGATATTGGGGAACAGTTTTCATCCTTGAGGTAAGAAGCTGATATGGACCAGGAAGGTAAAATATTCTCCACCCAAATGGGCTGGTTGCAGGGCACAGCGTCAATGCTTTCAGAAAGTTAGAGTCACAGTTAGAATGCCCAGGCATGGTGGAATCCTGGGTTTACTTTCTTGTGTGATCATAGCTTCTCTCTACCTATGCAGTAGAGGAATTTGTGGATGGAAATTAGTTCTAACAAGTCCTGAATTCAAAGCATGAGCCTGGCTCTTGATAGGTTATGAGTAATGGGCATTCCAAACTTGGTATAGGAGAGGGGTAAGACACAAGCCTGGGGTCATGTGTCACTCCTAGAGCCCCTGAAAAGTGAGTCAGTTACTTGGGTGTGTGACTGTCGGGCCTGCAGGCTGGCTAATTGCATATACTTTCATCTACTCTACACGGTCTACAGGAATGCCAAAATTTTCTGAGAGAAGATATGGCCCCACAACCGACCTCACAGAAATTAAGTGCCTAAATTCCAGTGATGAACTGAACTGTACCACGTGACTGGGAGTGGCAAACCGAACACCGGGGGCTCTGGATCCAAGTAGCTGTGAAGTGTGAAGCGGGGTTAGGACAGCTAGTGAAGCAGGGACTGAACTAAATAACAAACTCCTTCAGCTAGAATTTCTGTCTTTACATCCCAACAGAGGTATCTGTTCTGTCGCTTGGGTAGGGGTAGCAATATAAGCTGAAAGGCGAGCAAATGCCTTTTAGAAGCAAGGAAAGAGAGAAAGTCTTTTTCATGTTGTGGGCTCATGGGGTGACTGGGGACGGCGAGTAGTCAGAACGGATCTGTTTAGAGAAGAAATTTTCTTTGGTTCAAGTATGGAAACTATGTTGGGACCTGAAAGGGCAATTGGAGTAATAACCTGTCAATAATGATAGAGCAGCCTGTTTCCATTGGACACCAGTGGTTGGCCTTAGGAGACTCAGCTCACTGTTTTGAGAATGTGGAATAAACCTGCTTTTGGTAAATTTGAAGAAATAATTTGGGTCTGAGAGAATTGAGATTGCCCGGGGAAGAGCATTCTCAGAGCCCTTGGGAAAGGACTTGCTCCTGGCAGAACTTACTGTTGTTTTAAAGCTTCAAGAAAATGGGGCGCTGTCTGCTTTGTTTTAAGCAGCCACAGCCCCACCTCAAGTAACTCGCTTGAACAGGGTGAGCAATAGACATTGGCTCAGCGGCTGAACAAATGAACTAGTGAACAAACGAGTGCTGGGGTCTTCAGTCTCTTCACTGACACTGGATACAATTCCCCGAAAAAAAAAGTTTTAGAAATTGGAAAAGAATCGTGTCCTAGCTCAAAAGCTAGTCAATATTTCTCAGTGGGCATACTTAAGTATTTGACGCAATACATCAAGCTGTCTAAAACTATTGCAGGTGAGCTGAAGGTACAGCAGGTAAAGCACTTGTGTAGCAAGCACAAAGCCTTGGGCTCAAGTCCCCAGAGCCACATAACCAGGAATTGGTGGTATATGCTGGTAATCCTAGAACTCCAGAGGCTGAGTCAGGAGGCTTACCTTGAGTTAGAGGCCAGCCTCTACTGCATAGACTTGAAACTGAGGGGAGTTACTTGGTATTCGGGTTTGTATAAGATAACAGAATAGATTTATCATATCTAAGAGGTGGAGTGCTAGAGGTTTAAAGAGCAAAACTCACCTACTTTCTTGTGTTTTTCCCAAAATTATTACAATTTTAAAGTTAAGGAATGGAGAGGAGTTATGCTCTATGAAACTTCCTCTGCTGTTGTTTATGAGGGCCACCAGATGAGTATAACATTTTCTCCCTTAGAGAAAAAAACCCCAGACTTTCTAAATTACCTTAAGCTATCTGCCGTACTGTTGACTACCTCTGGCACATCACACAGCACATCTCAAACTAAAATTTCTCATGTGGAGCATTACTACAATCTACAAAATCCTCTCGGCGGAGAAGAAACAGTAAAGAAATATCCCAAGGCGTAACATGCAAAACCACTTTTCACTAATCAAAGAATCATTGCAGAGTTGGCTGACAATCCTCTAATAAATGACCTTCATTGTTGCTCAGAAACTGTATGCTCTGCGAATATGGCACATTCCACATTATCTAAAACTCAGGGTTGAGGATTGAGGGTGTTTTGAGTCCAGCAAGGGAATGAAGGATGACTTTTCACTTAATTCCCATGCCCTGAAACATGCCCCTAGTGAAATTGTTGACCTTTCTCTGTTGACATTAATAGAACAGAAACCCTAACATGATTAATAAGGATGCAGGAAGAATTAGCTCAAGCTTGTGATTAATTCAGCCGCACCAACTTACTTTGCATATACTAACTAAACCAGAGAAATTTAGATTGCCTGATCTATATATGTCCTTTAATCCAAGTAGACCACGAGTTTTAAAATACGCATGTGTTTGAGATTTTTTCTTGAGAGTTGGAAAATCCATCCATAATCCTAGTTAATTCTGGCTTTGTATTGAAGACAGAAGATAGTAAATAGATTATATCACCACGAAACCACTGTTTTCTATTGCTTGCTTTAAAGGTTAAGCAAAAGTCCTTTTGTTTATAGTCCTGGAATTTATTGAAGCTTACTCATTGGTGGGTCTTCGTTTTATCTCCTCAAAATGTATTTTAACATCACTCTGAAATGCACTGAGCATTCAGGTTGGGTATTTAAGGGGCTTGTTTTGAATAAATAATTGATTAATAACTGACAACTTGTATTACTTGTTTAGAATGAAAATTATAAAAGTAAATTTATTTGGGGGTCAATTTGGAAATCAATCTACTTACTCAACATTCGAGCTTAGAAAAGAGTCCCAGAGCACAACTCCTATGGACCTTAAAATGAAAAACAAAGTGAACTAGGGGGCCGGGTAGGGGAGGAGGGAGAGATGGGAAGGGAGGGGGAAGGACAAAAGGAGAGTGGGAAAGTCCTTGTCACCTTGGCAAGATGCATATGTGCATAAAAGGCTCAACGCCACTGTAAACCTTAAATTTTGCACATATACATATCAATAAAATGGGGAAAAAAAGAAAAAAAATATCTATCCTTGGGTGGGCCAAACTTACAAGTACGTGACTCTTCTTAATAACTCACAGGGGTCATTATTCTTCATACTTGGAGACAGTGCCACAGGGGGTCACAAAAATGGAAGTCTTCTGCTGCAGTGATATCCTGTGAGAAAAAACCATAGCAAGGCAATATTATTATTGAACCCCACATTGTTACAGGAATTATCTTCATAAAGCAAGCAAGATAATGTTAGAAAAATATTTTAGAGTAATTATGAGATTAATATTATTTATGCTTCACTTTGTTGCATTTCTTTGGTTCCAAATAATTTTTCCTCTACTGAAATTCAAATCTTCAAATGGAATCTATATTGTTAATTTAATCTATAGAATGATCCTTTAAAGATGCTGGCAATTCATTCATTTATTTGGCAAATGCTGACTGAGCAGTGACTGATTCAGCTGAGATAAGGAAATACACTCTCATAGAGCTTAGGAGTTGCACAGAGGGCTAGTGGGGAAAATGTTATCTGAATTCTGGGTGTGTAAACCTAGTTATTATACTTATCAGTTTACTCAAAGATAATTTGACCCTAGAGGACAAGTTTATTAGATCAATATGTTAACCAAAAGTCTAATGTATTAACATATAGTGAGAAACTCAGTGTGTACACTGGACACAGTTAGTTTATGTAATCATGGGTTGGGCTAACCAGTCGTGGTCTGTAATAGTGGATCCCAGTGCCTATAGGGACACTGTTTGGCAGAAAATATGCCAGGAAGCTCAGACCCCAAGAGCGGAAGCTGAACCTTCACCAGGATGGATAACAACCTCCTCAGTTTTTTTCCGATGTTGGTGATGATGGACCCTGCAGAAGCCGGGTGTTTCCTCATGAAGCTTAACACGTGCGCTTACCTGGCCCACCACCCAGAGGAAAAGAAGTTGGATCAGGGGAGAAGGAGGCCATCACGTGCTCAGCTGCTGCTTCACGCTGCTGAGGTAAGACAAAAGTCAGTGACAAAATATGTGCACTTCACAATGGCTGTCACCTTCCCTCTGCCCTTCAATTCTCCAGGAGACTCTCCAGCTCAACCTCAGAGTGTCACACAGAAGAGAACAGTGTACTCTGGGCTATAGTCAGCTGAGCTGTGTGGCCACGTTGAAACGTCACTGCAATTACATTTTTAGAGGTTTTTTTTCTCTTGTTAAAAAATTTATATGCTTTTTTTGAGCACCCCAGATTCCCCATGACTTCAGCCACCCCTTCTGTGTGGGTGCTCCCCAACTTTCTGCACCAAGCTACGCAGACCTGGCTTCTGAGTCACAGATTCATAACTGGCATCACTTTGATATTTTACACAACTGTCCAAAAATGAATTTATTTCTCTTTTCTTTGTATAGTTCTGATTCTGCTTGATGATGTCACTAATTACTTAGCATGGGAACCAGAAATCTTATAGTCATCCTATGTAATCTTCCATTTCAAACATCTATGACTGGAAAATATTAATTCCTATTATTTTATCTATCTCTCCTACAATACTACTGTTATTGTTCTAGGTCAAGTGATTAAAGTATAGTTCACCCTGCTCACAGTTCTCTTTATCCCAGGAGCCTATGTGGGCTCTTAGTATGGAATATAATAATCTTATTACTCATCTCCCTCCTTTAACTCGTCTTCATTTCTCTTAACCTAAAGGCGAAGCCCAAATTTCTTTGTGTGCTGTGTAAGATTTTCAGTGAGCTGGCCCCCCTCTGTGATGGTATCTGTTATTTTGTTTTGGCTATTTTATTTGTCTCTTTTTGAAGACTTCAGACGAGGACATGTTATTGGTCTGTTCTTGGAAATTCTAATTTTGAAGCTGGGAGAAAAAATATTTCCTTTAATATTGACTCAGTCATTTGGATACGGTTCTCTAATTCTCAGGGGTTGTGTTCTACTTGTCAGAGAAGGCCCTTGCACCGTGAAAAGGAAAGGCATAAAATACAAAGCAAAGCAGGTAGTAAGGATACAGAAATACAGAGAAAGAGTGTCGCAGTAGAGGTTTTTTCCCCTGGATCTTGTACTCACCAGCCTTTTGTATCCACCCAAGATAATATCCACCCAGGACAACCTATAAAGAGAACAGGCTTGGTGTTAGTCACAGATTCAGAGGTTTGGAAGATTTAGCTCAACAGTGCACGAGCAGATGGCCATACTGGTTTGGGCAGGAAGCCACATTGTTGTAGGGTGTGTGGTAGACCAGAATGAAAGAGAAGAGACCAAGGTGTCCACAGGGTCCCAAGTACACATTGTTCACATTCACTGTTTGGTCTGACCATGCCTCATTTTGATAAGATCTTCCTCTTCATGTTTTTGTGGACATGTTAAATAACCTGGGTGCAGAGTGGGGGAGGGGACGTGGCGCTATGATTTTAATGTTAGAGCACAAGCTAGGTAAGCGCTTTTCAAGCAAGCTATGCCTCTAGCCTGGGACAGCAAATTTCCATAGCACTACTTAAAATATCAATTCTGTTTATTGATATTCAGATCGAACTGGTCACTATGTTTGTAGGATCACACTACGACTGCAGAATTTACCACTTAATCCTTACTATTTATTTTCTTTCTGTGGTAAAATTTCTGAGAAAAACAGCTCTTATTTACATCAGTAACAATGTCTGACAGAGACATGATTAATATTTGTCACTGGATAATTTCATCTCATAATTTACACCTATTTTTTAAGTGTGAACTTTTTTATGCACAGCAAAGTCTTACTGATGAATTTCAAAATATTTGCTGTAACTCTCCATCTTATTACTTTATTTATACCTCACGTGATCAAAGAAGGGAATAAAGATTGTTGTTTCTATTTCATTGAAGATATAAGGAAGGTAGTTTATAACATTTACCAAATATATAAGTTAGTGAGAGATGGGGATAAAACTGAGAGAAGATCTCCTTTAGGACTTGGGTCTGTGGCATCAGGAAGACAGCGAAGAACATGGGTCAACCCAGCATGTAGTGGTGCAAAAACTCGAGGCAGTTTTTGCAGTAAATTCCTTTATAACAACTAACTTTATGTTTGGTGATTGCCTGAAAGTTAAGCTTCACATTCATATTTTTCAAACATTTGTCATATTTTCTGTCTGTATAAAGTTACATTTCAAAACCACTGTATTATTTTTTTCAAATCCTGTTGTCTGATTCACTGCAGCTGACCTCAGAACGGAATTCTAGCGATTTAACACTATTTATTTCTTTTGAGATACATTCTTCTCCAAGTCAATTAATGTATCTAGCCAATTATGTACAGACCAAATCATCGTACACAGTGTATTTTAAGTCTGACACATTCTCGTATATTTCTCAGCATGCCTGAAGATGTTTTTGGCCTGGTAATAGAGTACAGTGCTGAATCTGTTGGAATAATAATAGAAATTTCCTTCATTGATTGCAGAAAAGCTCCAAGTCAAACCAGCACTTCCTTTTGTCTGCAGCCAAACACCATCACATCTCTTCTCTTTCCTCTTGAGGACGTCCACCAAGAAAGGGATGGGAGTTTATATGATTTTTATCAATAGTCCTATAGGCAAAGATGATTTTTTGAATCAATGAACTCTAGTTGTTTTCTATAGAGAAAGTAAAAAATCTTTGAAAAAATCCTTTACAAAACATAACATTGAAGGAAGAATTTTTCCCTTTGGACTTTTGTATTTCTAACTTCAAATTTTCAAAGACAAACTATAACAGAGCTGATCTTAGGCTTCTGTACTGAGCCACCACAGCACAGGGGGGTGCCTGTTTTTCTTTTTCGCTTCATGTTTTTCTTTTCTCCTTTATTCCTTTTGTGATGCATGTGAAACACCAATGATCTAAAAAATAAAATGACACGAGTGCAGCTTCTTTTCACCTTGGTAATCATGCCTTTGACCACAACGTCTATGTTTCTCTCAGGAAGTTTGGGAAGGATAAATGAAGAATGGTAAGCCATGCTTAAGTACCCCTGAGGAAGATTCAAGATCAGCTATCCTTCTGTTTTTAATATTTTCCAGCAATAGTATAACCACATAACAAGGACCTAGATATTAAAAATAATTTGGACTGGTAGCAGTTATGGATCACTGAGAGAAAAGAAAACTAACTTAAATTACTATATTTGTGATTTATCCAAATTGGATTTATGTCCTATAAGGCAAAGTGGGTTTCCACAGTATCTGTAAACAGAAAAAAGAAGAATGGTTTTGTATTAAGCTTTACTATATCATTGTTTGATGCACTAAATTCATACTGAGATGACTGCTGAGATCTGTGCTTTGTAGGAATGCAACAATCATGTTGAATATTTTCTTATTGAAGATAAAAAACTCCATCCACTTCATGTGAAATAATGTTGTTATTTGAATCTTAATCACAGAACAAAATAAATGAAGCAGCAATATAATAAAATTATTTTATAATAATTATGGCTCTCTATTGAGTATCTCGGACTTTGTGTGATTTTAATATGCATATATTGCCAGGTATTTCTCTTTCAAAAGGCCCAATCCATTTCTTAGGAACCAAGTGAATCAAGTTTTTAATCATCAAACATCTGTCACGAAATATCAATTGTCTGTGGTTCACATATCAGCTAAAAAAAAAGCTTTGATGTCTTTAAATGTTTGAAATAGACTGAAAAGACCCAGACAGATCCCAAGGGAGATAAGCAAGCCAGTGTCTGTGGATGGCAGGTTGATGTGGTTTAGGAAAGGTGCAATGTGACTTGCTAACTAACTACTTTCTGCTTCTTGTAAGCTGGTCAGTTTAAACTGGAAGTAACTGAAAACATGCTCAAAGTGTACAGCTTACAGGGTTAAGCTTTTGTTTTGCCTAATTAAACATCCTTAAACTTTAATTAAGAGAGAATATGAGAGGAATAGTATGTGGGCCACAGATAATGTTACTGCACTGTGAGGTGGAATTGCACGACATTTACTGAAATAAAGTATTTCATTGCAAATTAGTCTGCGCTGATGTTCTGCTGTAACTGTTATTATTCCTACTGTCCCAAGTGATGGATGATGACGCAGTTATCTAGGATGATGGATGCAGCCAGGGCTCTTTGCCCTTTTTATTGGATAATCGAGCTTGCACTTTTTCAGACAGAGACTGCATACTGCATTTCAACTAGCTTATTGTCTTTAATAATTGTGGTTAGTTATTGACACAATGATGACTATTTTATCATCAGATGAGAATTTTGTACGATTGATAGTATAGCGATTGTTACAGTTTGGTGCTATGGAGTGGTTTACACATGGGATAAGTGATCGCATAAATATGGGTGAGTCTGTGACGGAGTGAATTTTGCCCCCTTTGTGAGAACAAATATGTTGAAGGTCCAGCCCATAGAGTGAACTGACTTGGGGTAGGCCTTCCCGGAAGTAATTAGGGTCAAATGAGGTCATACGCCGAAGCCCTAACCCATTGGAACAAGTGAATTTGTTTGAAAAGGAGAGAGCTCGGTGTGGTAACGCATTGCTGTAATTCCAGTGTCTGGGAGGCTGAGGCATGAGGATCACCAGTTTAAGCCTATTCTGTCCAGTGTAACAACTTATGCAGACCCTATCTTACAATGAACAATATGCTTGAGCTAGGGATATTCCTGTACAAAGCCTGGACTTAATCCCTGATTCTATAAAAGAATGAAAGAAAGAAAAGAAGAAGAAGAAGAAGCAGAAGAAGAAGAAGAAAACAAAAACAAAAAGAAAGCCCATTCTATCACTAAATGACTAGTATCTTTTAGTCAATTCCAGAAAATTCTGACTCTCTTCCTCCTAACCAAGAAAATGGAAATATTAATGGTGCTTTTACTGCTGAATAGCTTTGAGACTCAGATGACAGAATATGTACAAAAGCAACTTGCAAAATGTAGATGATTTTATTCTCATCTATTACATTATTTCTAATTAGATGCCATGCTCTGTGTACTTAGTGGGCATAGTGTGATTACCAGGTATATTTTAATATTAGTAAATGATAGTGATACATAGTTACATTCATGAAGGGGAACTTGTACAAATCCATATCATATCTTGTTCATTTTCATTTCTCCTAGTACCCACCAATATTATTTCTTCCCCCTCCTCCCCAGATCCCTTTTCCACCTCCCACGAATCTTATCATTTGCTTCTACCATCTTTTTTATATTGCTCTTTAAGTCACTTACATTGTGGAACTCTCATAGTTGAGAAACTTCGCAATTGAAACCTTCTGTGCCTGATTTTCCTCATTTAGCATTACGGTTTCAAGATTTATGCATCCACCTCCAAATGACGTTAATTAATCCTTCATTGTGGTTGAGCGGTACTCCATTGTGTACAGTCACCACTTCCATAATTGAGCTATTGCGAATTGAGCCGTTATGAACATGGGTGGGCATGTATCGCTATAATATGATGACTTAACTCATTTGGGAAGACACCCAGCAGAGGGACAACTAGGTCAAATGCAAGTTCTCCTGTTAGTTTTTTGGGGAATCTTCCTACTGATTTCCATAGTGTCTGTACTTGTTTCTGTTCACACCAACAAGGCAGAAGGTCTTGTCATGTTCTGTTCCCCGCAGTCTCACCAGCATTTGTTGCTTGTTGAGTCCTTGATGGCAGACATTCTTATTGGAGTAAGATCAAATCTCAACATTGTTTCAATCGGTTTTTCTAATGGTCAAAGATGCTGAACATTTTTTCTTTTACTTACTGGCCTTTCCTCCTTATTTTTTTTTTTTTCCTTTAGAGAAGTGCCTACTTATCTCAGTTGTTCGTATTTCAGTTGGATCTGCTACTTGGGGGAGTCTATCTTTTGAGTTCTTTACAGATTCTAGATAGAGTCCTCTATGCAGGGAGTAGCCTGTATTTTTCCCCTTTTCTGAAAGTTGTCTCTTCATTTGATTGTTCACATTCTTGGTTTTGAAGAGGATTTTTTAATTTGACTATTTTTTTGATTCTTGGTATTACTTCTTGTGCAGTTGGAGTTCTGCTCAGAAAATCCTTGCTTATGCCTGTCTTCAAGAGTTGTATGCTTTTTATCCTGCAGTGCATTCAGTGTTTTCTGTTATTAGTTAGATCTTTGATGTCTTGTGATTTTATTTTAGTACAGAGTGAGAGCTGATAGGTTTTGCTTCATTCCTCTGCATGTGGAAAGCCAGTTTTGCCAGGTCTCAACAAGCTCTCACTTTTCCAGCACATGTTTTTGGCCTCTTCATCAAAAAATGAGATAGATAGATAAAACTTTTTTTCTGAATCCTCAGTTTTATTACATCCATTAAGATGCCTGTTTTGTGCCAGTACCACACTGCTTTTATTATTATATTTAAGTTGAAATCTGGGAATACTATTCCTCTTGTTGTCCTCCTTTCTCAGGATTGTTTTTGCTATGCTGGAACACTTATGGTTCTATATAAATTTTTATGTTTTTTCATAATTCTGTGAAGACTGCTATTGCTATTTTGATTGAGATTTTATTAAATCTATTCATCATTTTTGATAAAAATGGGCATTTTGACAATATTTGTTCTGCCTGTACAGGAACGGGAGATGTTTTTATTTTCCAATATCTTCTTCAATTTCCCTTTACAGAATACTATAATTCTTGTTATAGAGGTTTATTCTTCTTACTTAAGTTAACTTCTACGTAATTAATTGTTTTTCAAATTATCTCTATATCTCTGTTATGGAATGGAATTACTTTTCTGATATAATTTTTGGTGGATTCATTCCTGATGTACAGGACACTTTTACTCTTTTTGTGTTGATCTTATTTTTGTCTCCTGTTACTGTGCTGTATTTATTAGTTCTCATACTCTTCTGGTGGAGTTCTTTGGCGGGGGGGGCGCTTCTATATAAAGCACAACGTCACCTACAAATAAAGATAGTTTGACTTTTTTCTTTCTTCTTCATATCGTTTATATTTATTTATTTATTTATTTATTTATTTTTGACTGATGGCTCTGACTCAAGTTCTGAGAATGAAATTAAACCGGAGTTGTGAGACCGGATACTCTCGTCTTTTTCTCCAGAATTTAGAGAAAATGCTTTCCGGTTTCCCTGCTTTGGTATAATGTTGGTAGTGGGCTTGTCATAAATGACTTTCATCAATTTGGAGCCTCTACTTCATTGTCTGTTGTAGACATACTTGAAGATTTTATATCTTCTTGATTCAGTCTTGCTAACTAATATGTATCTAGGCATTTGACTGATTTATTTCTTCTAGATGTTTTAATTTATTTGAGTATGTTTTCAAATTCGTTTTTTAGAATTCTTGGGATTCCAGTGTTGTCTTTTCTGATTTCCGCTTTTTCATTTCTAATTGCATTAATATAAGTTTTTGCCACTTCTTCCTTTGCTAGGAAAAAATTAGCTACAGGTTTATTAATTTTGTTTATTTTTTCAAAGAACCCTGGTATCTCTTTGCTAACGAGTGAGTTGAGTATTGACATTTCCTCCATAACTTCACTGGTATCTATCTGTTATTTTATGTTCAGTAGTCATTGTCTTATGAAATTCAGGGTGCTGGAATTTGGTGCAAATATGTTTACAATTGTTATTCTTCCTGTTGAATTGTTCCCATTACCTGTATATAGAGATCTCTTTTGTCTCCCTGATCAGTTTTGGTTTGAAAACCACATTATCTATAAATAGATGGCTATTCTTTTTTTGTCTTCAGTCTTTGTTTACATGGAGTATTATTCAACCTTCACTTCTAGTCGTAGTATTTCATTTTAATGACGTTTATCTCTTGTAGGCAATACTGTTGGGTTTGTTTTTCATCCAACCTCTCAGTATGTGTTTTCTGATTGGGAAATTAAGGCCATTCTCAATTGAGTATTATTAGTAAGTGATATTTACTGAATCCTGTCATTGCATTATTTTCCCAGTTGATTCATTTTTGTTGTTGATTGTTTGTTTAATTACTCTCCCAGTTAAATGTAGTTTTACTTTTGGATTCTTTAGTGATGTTGGCCCTAGTGTTTTAGTCTAACATTTTCTTGGGTACTTTCTGCAATACTGACTCTGTAATGAATATATATATATATATATATATATATATATATATATATATATATATTAGAATCTCTTTTGCCATGGAACGAAACATGTATTTCTCTGACAATTTTAAGGGATAAATCTTTTGCTGGATGTTATCTTATTTGATAATTATTTTCTTTTAGGGCTTGAAAAAGTTCTCAAGTTTTCTGGACTCTAAAATTTGTATTGAGGCATAAGCTTTCATTTTGATAGGATTGCCTTTATAAGTTACTTGATGGTTTTTCTTAAAGCTTCTAATATTCTCTCTTTGCATTGATTTTCTGAGATTCTGAGTGCGATGCATCAGTGGAGAAGTTCTTTTCCAATTGTGGTATTTAGGGTTCTATATGGTTCATTTATTGTGATTGAATTCTTTCCCTAATTTTGGAAAATTTCTGCTGCGAGTTCAGTGAATATATTTTTATACGTTTGGTGTCATCTTTTAACTTTTTGTTAACTCCTATAATTCTTTAATTGATTTTTGTGTCATCTGGCTGTTTTTAAGTTCAGTGTCCTTGTAGTTTTAAAGTTTTAGGGCTTCATCAAATACATAATCTGCTGCATGACGTTGTCCTCAAGTTCCAACGGTCTCTCCTCAGATCGTTTCTATTACATATACTTTCAATTGAATTATTTATGTCTTGGATTATTGCTTGATTCCATTTAATGATATTTAATTCTTTTAAAAAGTGGTTTTTTCATATATTACATTGTGCTTAATTCAATCAGCTTTTGTTGCATCTTACTCAAGATCATTGATTATTTTATTAATTATTATCTGCTTATTGGCATCCTCTTAAGCTCCCTGATCATTTTCTTCATTTGTTGAGCTCTTCAAGCATTTAATCCATTCACTTTTTGAATTCTTCAGCTGAAACTGACCCCATTTTAGTACCCTTGAAATCAGCTTTCAAGGATTTAAGAGTTATGGGAGGATCTTTTTGCCGTGTTCTCTTGTGTTTATATTGTCTCTGTGCTACCGAGGATCAATTGACTTAGAAAAACCCTAGAATTACTGTTGAGATCTCTTTAGTTAGTGTGTGTCTCCTGAATAGATTAAGTCCTGGAAAAGTCACAACTCGTCACTACATTACAAGGAAAGAACAACTACCAGTTATATCAGCATCTACACAGACAAGCAAACATCAATCATTTATGACTTGATTTAGTAACTGATGTAGACAATGAAATAGTCCTGATGACAAGTAGGGTTTTGTGTACAATTTGATGCCAGGAAAAAGGCAGAAGAAAAGAAAGAAAATAGTTCAGAAAGAAAAGAGGAAGAAAATAGAGATAACAACAATTGAAAGAAAAAAGAGAACTTTTATGATATCATTTTTGTACATGAAACAGAGGAGTGAAGAGGAATTTGAGAGAATATTTTCTAGTGCAGGAAAGAACCAGAAGATGAAAAACTAGGAGGGGATTTAAGAAAGTTTGAACAAGTTAATATAATGAAGGAAAGCATGTACCTGAATCCTTCATACACAACTTCTGGTGAAAGTCAGCCTGACACAACCATAAGAGATACTTTCCAAACCGAGGCACTATTTCTTATTTACCATCCCTTACCATTCTTCTGCTTTCTGCCCACACCAAACTGTGTCTGTGCCTCTCTGAGTCTCCTTCCAGCCCACAAGTTACCTATGAATTCAGTAGCATCTGGGGGCCATTGGACTGGAGCTCACTTGCTGAATTCAGCTGATTTTGGTGGGATCCGATAGGGGCACCAAGCTCTGTGGCATTTGGAGGGCAGAAAGTGCGTGAGATATTACACAGAGATCAGCAGCTTTTCGGGTGCAGTGGAAGAATGACCATGCATTCTGGCTTTAGTGCAGTGTCTTTTCTTTATCCCCAGATCACACCAGCCACAACGCTGTGCACAACTGCGCCTCACCATCCTGAGGATCTCTACGTGCCTGTTTATAGATTCCTGACCAGAGCAGTGGTCTTGGTTGCTTCAGTTACTGCCCTCTGAGTGATGCGCTGGCCTGCGCCTTCCTTAATTGCCTTAATCAAAGAGGCCCTCTCCTGCGACTGTCTTTCCCACTGTACTCTGCTTTCTACAGGAAGTGTGAGGACGAGAGGGCACTAGACGGTGGGTGCTAGGCTGGACGCTGAATGCAGAAGCCCTGAAGCTCTTGTTACACTTGGCTTCTTACTACTAGCTCTTTTCCAATTAGAGTACCTGGACTGTCAACAGAGTCAGGGTCAAGGAGCACCCCTGCTTCTTTCCCTAAACATGAGATTCATCTGGGGAGCATCTCCTTCATGGTGTCTTCCTGTATTTCAGTTTCTATTCATCACTCAGTTTCAACTGCTTATGAATCTTGGGAAGTCTTCCGAGCATTTCGTGAGCACTACTATCTTCAGTCCTTCCTTTTCTCTCCCCTCCCATAGTGTCAGTGACAGAATTTTAGCCTCATACATGCTTCACCGGAAGTCTGGGGTTAGAGTGCCGTGGTAGAGCTTTGGTCCAATGTAATAACTAGAATGGTCATATGCAGTGGAATGATTAGGTCTTAGAAAAGAATTTTTCTATTTGTAAATCTTCCCAAATTTTTATATGGTTAAAATAGATGTCAGTTATCTTCAGATTCTGCCTTTACAGTGATACAAGCATTACCTATAAGTATATATTTATCTATGAGATTTTCAACTATATGAAAGTAGGACTGTATTACATGAAAAAAATGTTGAAACAAATATTTAGGTATTCCATAGTGCTGCCCACAGAATATAACAAGATGTTAGGTCCTGAAGCACCGCCTCCAACATGTACAGGTTTTGGTTTTATGTTTTTAAATGTTAATCTCATGTGCTCACTGGCTGTCATACTTATTGCCATCCCATTTAAAGGCTGTTATTACGGCACGCACAGTTGATTGAATGAATTCTGAATGTGAAGGACTTAAGTCAAGATCTGTTTAGTTTATAACTATTGCACATTGAAAACATGGCATACACTTTCATTCTTTAGTATATTTCAATCTAATTCATTATTTTCTTCATCTGCTATGAAATTTTATATAGATTAAGGAACCAGAATTTGGTATCAATTTAAATCAAATAACCATCAAAGTTATTTCTATTGAATTAGCTATTTAATTTAAATTTATATTGTAAATGATGGATAAAGAGACAATAAAGCCAGAAAAATAAACTTACCTGTTGTAAACTTTATCCCAATGATGAACTGCTGTCAATATCAGTCATAGTATCACTCTATATAAATTCATTTTTTATATTTCTATAAGTATCAAAATGTCCTCCTTTGTTAATAACTCAGACTACCCCTCAAAATGCAATCCTGCTAGTACTCTCCAAATTAACAATCTTTACACTGTATTTAGAACAACATTAAAAAATATCCATCCTACTTTAAAATATTAAAGCCATCTCTAAATCTTATCTGACTTACAAACCATTCTCAAAATACCCATATAAAAATCTGGCTCTTTTGTAAGCTGATTATTCCCGTTGCTGTTTCTTTTTAGAAAACCATAATAGAACAAAAAAATCTTCAAATACTCATCTTAGCCTTCTTTCTATTGGGTGCTGTTAGTTAATCAAACACCTTTACTTGCAATTAGTGAATCTGTTCATCCATGTTTGGATGGATGTTATTTTAAAACATTTTTTTACAGGGTTTCGCTCTGTAGCCCAAGCTGCTCCAGAACTCTTAATGTAGCTCAGGCTAACCTTGGACTCATGGCAATCCTCCTGTCTCAGCCTCCTGAGTGCCGGAATTACAAGCACACACTATGATGCCTGGCTTTACCTGGTACAGGGGAATCAAACTCAGAGTCTTGAGTTTGCTAAGCAGGTGCCATTGACCACAGTGCCATTCTTCCAGCCCCTGCCCCATCTACATTGTAATTCTAAATCCTCTATCATCCATAGTTGGCTGTTCTTTTAAGGCTCACGCATAAAGCAAACAAACAATGAAATAAATTATCAGGTTCTTTTGCTGGTCAACCATTGTAACCCATTCCCCACAGTACAGGGGACACACTTTCTAAGACACAACGTTCCAAGAGAGATTTAAGGGTGAAAAAAAAAAGAGTGTGCTAGAATATTGGTTTTGGAAGCTGAATTTAAGTAGAAAGCTATTTCAGCTAAGTTTATCCAGGAACTTCTTTTCCTGGCTATCAAGTGTTGTTGCCAAGAGAAACAAGGGCATACTTTGCTCTTTTGAAGCCACTGTAGCTGGGAGTTGCTAACTCTGGCAATGAGGAAACGGATGGGAAAAAGAGCTGCAGGTGGGCAATGCCTCTGTGGAGAACTCTGTCTTCAAATGTTCCGAATTGTGAACAACTTCAGATGAGTATCGATTGACTCCTAGTTTCTGAATTTGTCTTGATATAATGCATAATGAAGGTGGTGAAAATCAGAGGGGGTCTGGGAATAGAGTTGACTTAAGAGGTATTCAGTGATTAGTGCTGAGTTTGGTGAATTCGAGTGGAAAGGAGATCTAGGTAGACCCAGGGAGGAGACTTTCTGTCAGCCCTTCCCCTGAGGGTTTCCTCATTGTTAGAATGAGATGGGACTAGGATTCTGGAATGAAACCTAGATCTATTCTATAGTTAGACCTAGGTACAATTTTAAAGTAGCAAACTGAAAATTTTCACTTTATCATTACAGTTAAAATACAAGCTACTAAAATTCGTAAGACCATAGGTTTTTCTTTTTTAAACAAGGATACTAACATTATTTTTCCAGTAAGTTTGTATCATCTAAGATCTTTGACCCCTTTTCTACACATACAGTGCAATACCAAAATTGTATTATTTTATTAGATATTGCTAGCTCTGATGACTGCAAAGGACAAGGCATGGTTTTTTTCTCTCTGAGAAGTATTAAAATGTAAGAAGTAGAGTTATAGGAGATTCTGACTCTTAGCTGAAAGAAAACAAGATAATAACACTTCATGGTGTCAGAATTATCCCAGACTTTATCCAAGTCACGTGGAACTGTGCTGGCACATAGCAAGCATTTAGTAAATGTTAGTGATTATATTTGCTTATTAGTTTCTGTTTTTAATTACTATTAAGGAAACAATACACATTTACTATATGTGAGCTTTTCCTCAACAAATGTCAACAAATTATAGTGTTGTTTTTATAAATTCATAAATGGCCACTTCAGGTATTATCCAGGAGGGTTAATTTCAGTTACTGGCTGCCAACTGGTAATTATCCCTTATCTGACTGTTTTTCTTGGCCTGGCCAGGTGAGCACTGTCCCTCACAGGTTACTTACTGCAGAGTTAAACTCAGCCCCATCTGGCAGAGCCACACTTCATGCCAGCAGGGCCACTGGGACTGGGATTCATGCTTGTTGCCTTGGAGTCCCGGTTCTGCCACGCACGTTTCTCTTTATGACCCTCCACTTAACTTTAAATCTCCATATTACATTGGTGGTGAAAAAAATCTTTTTATAGTTTCTAGAATATTGTAAGATTATGGGCTCTGCATTCTCTAGCAAACAATGTTTCACTCATCCATGTTAGACTTTCATTTCTTCCAGGATTGACTATTTTAATTTGTTCCTGGTGGCATTCCAGATTGTTTGCTAAACTGGCTACAGATGGTTTTGAACGCCGCTGCTGCCAGCGTTGTTACTAGGACTTGATCTACGTATCATATTTCTCCCATCTTACAATCTCTGTCTTGGCTGCCTCTAAGACAGCATATGGCTTTTAAAATCCTTTTAATGACCTATAAAGCTCTCAATAGCCTCGATTCTGTTTACCTTTCTGACCTTTTAACTTTTTAACACTGCAGCACAGACTCTTTAGTGATCCAATATGATGTTGTCTCTCAAGGCATAACTGATACGAGTGAACCAGCAACTGAATTACAGTGGAGGCGGCATGATGCAGGCACCGGAAGCCAGGGTGATTAGAAGAGTGCACATAGAGCAGAGAGTCTGTGACTAGTATTCTTAGACATATTTCAGAACAAAGCAATTTTAAGTCTTAGCTTACATCCTTGAATTGTCTTTAATTATTTTAGTGTTTTTCTTATTTCTAGCAAAAGAAGTCAAAGAGAAGCAAAGGTCCTCAAGTGCGTACGTAAGAGATAAGGTTCAGAGCCATCATTGAGTGAAAGTGCTGGGGGGAGACACTGCCATGCGCTGTGAACTTGGGTCTCTTGAGAAGGAAATCAAGGAGGCGTAGTTATCCTGAGAATACAAAAGCTGCAAAAATCACGTATTTCAGTGGAAAGTCCTTGAGTATCAATTGATTTTATACTTTGAGCAGTCAAATTACTTTGTGGTCAGAAGAGAAGTAAACAGTTCTAACTAGCTACTCCTCCTTCCCATCTACATTACTTAAGTAGCAGGAACACTTTTTTTTGTGTGTGTTTTCTTGCACCTTTATCTTTTTAAAACGTTTCGCACATTTTTGTCTTAGTCACTTCATCATTGCTGAATATAGTCCCTGACATGCCTGTCTTAAGGGTTTAGTTCAGAGTTTAAGGGGGTCTCAGTCCATGCATGGGTGGCTGGCACTGCGTGGAGAACAACAGTTGCTCACAGCAACGCAAGATGAAGGATCAAAGCAGGGGAGGAGTTAGGTCAAGAGTTTGTCCTTCCAGGCCACATGCCCAGTCATTCTAATTCAGCACATACCTAATAATCCACCATTCCCTGCCAAGCCCATCCTCCAGGCAGCGCTCAAGATCCACAGGTAATCCACAGCATCAAAATACAGGAGGCCTTTGGGGACATTCCACGTCCAAATTATAATATTTATCCAGGAACTAAATAGAGGAGTGTTTTTTTCAAATATATACAGCTACATTTGTCTGGCTTTATTTTTCAGAGCTTAAAAAGATAGGTCGGGCAGGTATTTCTTCTATTTTGTTTTCCACATTTAGAAAGCAGTTGAGAAACAAGAGGTAAGAAATGGAGAGCTGGTGTTCAACATCACTTATCATAGAGACGCTTGATTAAAGAAGATGACTATGATTCAGTGAACAAATCAACCTGATTGTGGCTCATTCTCCCCAATCCTAGGTTCTAGGGTGAATCACACAAGGAAGGATTTGCTGTTCAGAGCAGCAGTAGAGCCCACCCAGCATTACTAGCTCACATTTGGGCCAGCCCAGAAGGAGGAAGAAAATGTTCCTTTCACCCTCTATGACTTCAGCTTTTTAAGAAGTGGGTTTGAAAGGGCCTTGCTTCTTGGAATGGTACATTGCATTATTTGGATTAGGATTTTGCAAATGGTAAAATGTGCACCTTTGTTTTTGTGACATTATTACGCCAAATAGTAAATATTTTGGGAAAGTCAGGACTTAGAGTAATAGGGAGAATAAATAGAACCTCAAAATGCTAAAATTGTTTTTCTGTTTGCTTTTTTAATGAGCATACATGAAAATGACACACCCCTGGGGAAAGAAAACAAATATTAAACCCCAAAGGTTTATTTCTCCTTTTTAATGAAACCTCTTTCTCTACAGTGTACAAAAGATTCTTTTTTACATTCAACTAGAACCCGAAAGGGCATCAATCTGAGATTTGGGCAACATGTATCTAAGGCTGTCTTTGTTTTTCTTCATATGCACAGAAAGATATACCTTTGGTGTCAGGAAATTAGGAGAACATAAATTAAAAAGGAAAAATACCTGGAAGTTTATGGTAGGAGATCAGTATTCTACTTTATATCTTTCCCCAGGTTTGAGGTCACCCACAGCTAGTTATGTCACTAGATAGTGTTGACAGAGGACATGTCTATCCCAGGGCTTAGAGGTAATCCCATTAAAAACAGAATGCTCGTCTGTGAAAACACACAAAAAGAACCAAGAAAATTTAGAGAGGCAGCGGAAACTAATCTCAGATATTAACATTAGCCAGGGGTTGTAAACCATCTGTGATTTCTATGTTACAAAAGAAAAAAGTCAATAGCGTTCATTGTCTAAAAGACATTAAAGGAGTTTAGGAAGAAGAACAATGTACTTGTATAAGGAAATGCAAATATGTACTGATCATACAAAAGTTGTCTAGTGAAGTTAAAAATTGCTAAGTCTAAATACCTGGAAAAATAAAATAAAAGCCATAAAGAAAAGCAAAGTGGAATGAAAGGATGCAAAGGTCATGGTTGAAGAGGGGGGTGTTTTGAATAATTTTAGTACGTACATACTTAATTCTTTAGAATAGTCACAAGAGTAGAATTAGTATGGAAAAAATTGCTAAAATTATCTGGTATTACAAAGGGATAGAGAAGAGAAATCTATGTATAATTTAAAGACAGGGTTGCACTCTGTAGTCTGGGCTGGTTCTGAACTCACTATGTAGCCAAAGCTGGCCTAGAACTCAGGAAAATCTTCCTGCCTCAGCCTCCTCTGTGCTGGGATTACAGGCGTGGTGCACCACACCCAGTTTGTGTGGTGCTGGGGCATCTATCTCCCATACTTAGGGCTTGCATGGTGCTTGCTAGGCAAGTGCTTTAACTGCTGAGCCGTTCCTCCAGCCCCATAATAGAATATTTGCCAAACAGAATAGATGATGGCTTAGACTCCAAATTATAAGTATAGGAATGAAAATAAATTAAGTTAAAATATAACATTGTAATGAATGAGTTTTCTAAAATCAAATGATAATTTTAAAAAATCCAAAACCTGAGATTAAGGAAAAGCTGAAAGTATGAAAATAGGGGCTGAGGACATAGTAGTTAGAACCCTTGCCTACCAAGCAGCGAAAGGCCCTGGGCTTGATTCCCCAGCACGACATAAAAATTTACTGGTGTGTGGTCGCATATGTTTGTAATTCCAGCACTCAGGAAGCTGAGTCAGGAGAATTGCAGTGAGTTTGGCCTAGCCTGGGTTATATAGTGAGATCTCAATTAGCCTGCAATACAGAATGAGACCTTGTCTTTAAAAAAGTGTAAAAACGAGAAATACATGCTGGGAACACATAACCCCCAGGAAAAATTTATAGCTTTATGATGGAAAAACCAGATTTTAGACAAAAAAACTTTGAAGGAGATAAAATAGATCACCCCACATGGATGAAAAGATTATATTCACCAGAAAATATACCAGTTTAAAATTTTCATATGTTTAAGAAAGCCTCATGATCAAAAAACAAAAAAAAAAACATTCATTTCTTGAGCCATAAAAACTGAAAAATTTCAAAGAATTAATAACATGTTATCTGATAAAATGGTAAATAGAAGCCAAAAGTCAATATAAAAAAGAGAACTGGAAAATTATCAGATATTTGGAAGTCACATCTCTCTTCAGTTAGAAGGAAGTTAAAATAGTCAAAACACTTGGAGCTGGAGGGTAGCAGCAGGAAATATAGATGGAAAGGCAGGCGGCTTATAGTCTCTTACGTATGTACAATAGAAAATGCAAAGATTTTTAAAGAAAGTAGTGAAATATACGTCAGAGAATTAGAAACGGAGTAGCAGGAGAAAACCCTCAATGTAGAAGGAAGGATAAAATAAAGAACAAGAATTAGTTAAAAATCAACAAAACACATAGGAGTTTCTTTGAAAACGTAAATACAATTCACAATTAGCTGGCAATTGTAATGTTCTTATCAGTCATTCTCCAATCAGGACATGGAAATTGTTCCACTAATTCCAAAATGAACTACCAAAACTTCTTAGTAGCAAATGACAATCTACTAAGGGAAGCAAAGAGGGCTCGAAATTGGAACTGCAGATAGAGGGGCAGCCGGAGCTGAGAGGAAGCGTCCGAGAAGGGAGGAAATTCAGAAAGTCCTCGCGGGGAAGAGGAGGCGCAGACCTCCTGTAGGCAGCGTGGCTGCGGGCCCACCCCACCTCAAGAGAGGTGAGCTGAGGGGCCGCAGGTCAGGGCTGGGAAACGAGACGCCATCTGCTGGCATGCCCGTGAGATCACTAAAATCGGCCTGCCAGGTGCCACTCCCAGAATGCGAGCTATTCGCGGAGGCGCCGCGGAAACCACTGAAGGATGAGTGTCACCAGGTGCTCCTGAAGCTGCTGGCAGCTGCCGACCGCAACCGCAAGAAGAGGAAGCACGCTGGAGCCCGGAAGAAAAATCCCTTCCTGCAGTCTCCTTCCGGTGCTCTCTGCTCAGAGTACTGGGCACGGGGCGAGCTGGCAACGGGGAGTTATGTGCCAGGTCCGGCTCCTCCTGGACCCCAAGGCCACGACCATCAGGGGCAAGAGAGACAGCAATTACTGGCGCACCTGGAAAGGATATGATAATAAAACAAAACAAATTGCAGGTGCTGACAGCGTCTCTCCAATATAATGCAACTTCAAGGAAACGGATTACCAGAGTGCACACATCTCTGTTTTATATAAAGTTGAAAAGCAATGGTGGTGGATTTGCACAGTAAAAGTGCTGTAGAGTCATTGTCATATCTCAGGATGAAGGGAAGATGCCACGATCAGTAAGAAATCCACAGTGAGTTGCAGATGGCACCTGACTGGGGGCAGCAAAATTCTCTTTTCTGATCTGGATGCTGGGTAAAATGTGTATATTTAATAAAAATTTGTTAAAGTATATATATATATATGTTATTAATGTAATGACATCAGTTTCCTTTTGTTTGTCTAGAGTATCTTTCTTCTTCTCCAATTTTCGGCCATATTTATGTGGTATCTACAGAGACCAGGGTATTCACCAAGGTGGGGACATGGGCTGAGAGCTGAAGAAAGAGCAATTTCTAGAGAAAACTGTAATACTTCCTCATTTTGAGATATAATATCTTGAAATGAAAAATCTTTGTTCACGCTAGAGCCTACCTAATTTAAACCATCTCTATGGAAACATAAGATAGAACTCAAGGAAATAATTAGTCCAAGTTCCCACATGCTCTCCTGGCCTTCAGTTATTGTTATTTCCGTTGCCCGGTGATATTTTATCTATCATGTATCTTCCCAGAGTAAATGTTAACAAAAGCATCAACTGAAGTCCAAGTGGGAAAAAAGTGGTGACTCTACGTGGTCTTAAAAATTGTGTTCTCAGAAGTCCCGGTTGGGTATGATACCGATGTACCTGGTGCCTTGATCACTTTTGTTTTTAGAATTTTAGTCCAACAAGAAATATGCAGAAATTGTCAAACAAAAACATAGAAAGTTTGTCACACTACAATAGTAACTCTGAAGTTACGGCCCTGTCCTCTGCTCATTTCGTCTTTCCCTCCTCAGTAACAATGTGAATGAGACCCAAGTAGGAGCTTCCTGGCTTTCTGTCAATAGAAACAAGTAGGAGCTGTGTAAGATACTGTAACTGCATTTCTACATGATCCTTCCTTGTCATTAGCTTTAGATGTGGTTATACTTTTTAGATACATAGTTCCGTTCTAATAATATATTCTTTCACCATCCCCCTAAAGCACAGTCTACTCAATATGGTTCTAAGTTGGCATTAAGATTTTATTTCTATCTCCTAGCTCTGCAAGAAACTTTGGAGCTATATATTTAAATGAGTTCTTTCACTTAAAGTTGTCAAAAAAATCTATGGCCAATTTGAACTACATAGTAACTATGTTCTTGTTAGACCTAGAATCTAGGATTGAATCCAAGTTCAGGGGAAGCTGCGCCCTTGGGGTCAGGTCTTATCCCTGGGGTTCTCTCTCCTGTTGCTCTGCAGGACTTCACAATGCAAGGAGGTAGGTGCTTTCCTTGCCTCATGGGCATGGCTTCCCACAGCCCAGACACACATTCTCCTGGTGACCTTGCTAGTTTCGCTGATAAACCTTAGAAAACACTCTGATTGGCTCTTTTAGAGTCTTGTGACCACACAATTGTCCAGGCATAGGACACATTTTTTGCTCTGCCTTGCAGGGGAAGATTTAATAGTTTGACTAAAAGCCCACTAGGATCAGAAGGGAGAGAGATTATTTACCTAAAGAAAGAAAGGGTTGGTATTTGATGTACCATGGCACGTCTAGCTCGTAGTGGAAGCTCACTAAACAACCATTCAATGCATCATCTTCTCACCCATCTAAGGTAACAATTCAATCAACTTGACTGAATCACCCACTGCCTCGTTCACAGCCTGCCTCTGCAAAGTGTGTCCATGTCAACACATATGTGAAGAGAAGCTTGTCAGTGTCGTTAAAGGAGGAAAGAATCCTGTATGGTGAGGTCTAAGGCTACTCCAGCCGAGTCCTTCCTTTTCCGACAGGATGTGATGTGTGATGATGGTCATGAAGATGGTACTGCAACAGTGACCACACAGTGCTGGCGTCAGGCAACGGCAGCCCCTTCGATTCTCAAGCCAGAGACAACTTGCCAGCTGCAGACAGCAGAGCCGTGTCGATATTTGCAAGTTTTTGCATTTGGCAGTAAGCACGAGGAGGGGACCATGTCAACAGTCACAGGGGCGGCTGAACCATAGTAATTTGATTTATGGAGCTCCAAATCAAAACAGAAAATCCTTCTTTGCCTCAAGAACATGCAGGGATTTTTGGCAACATATACGGACTGAGTGGAGCTTACCTAAACCTGCTTTCTATTGACTTTTACCCTGTATTTTCTTCAACTAGGAAACCAAAAATGACTCAAGGCAGCAAATAAAACCTGTGGCCGGGACACAGCTCTGCAGTTGTTTGGCAGAGGTTAGGAACACCGAGTGAACAGCCGAAGGAAAACAACCCAAGAATCCGCGGATTGAAGAGATTTTTATGCATTTGTTAAAGCATATACCCAGATGCCTCCTAGTCGGGCAAGTACTGTTCAGGAGTGTATGCCACAGGGATATTTTGTGTATATGACAGATACGGGAAATGTCATCGTACCATTCTTGGACTAAGGCCCAAAGCACATTTAACGGTTTCTCCGTGGGCATGGCAGAGTTGAGACGTTTCAGCCATCGTGTGCCAGGGAAGCGTCACTGAGGGCTTTGGAACAAAACGGAGAGCAATCTCATTTGAAATCAACAGGGTACCAGGAAAGCGCAGCACATCGCTCCCAGCAGCGCAGTACTCATTGCATGACCCGCATTTAAACAGCAGCACGCTGCTGAAGTCAGGCCGTAAAGGGACGCCTGCAGGAATCCTGAGCAGTGGGGGGTGGAGGGGCGGGGAGATGAATGAGCAGTGTTGGAGGGCCGTGAAATTCATGTTCTCCTAATGCTCGTGGTCGTGATGCACAGGGACAAAGGCAGAAGCAAAGGCAAAGTCAGCTTCACAGGTAATGAATGCATCAGGAGCGCACGGCAGTGCCTAACCTGCACGAATGCTGGTTCCTGAAGGGAACCCCTGAGGATGTGCAGTGTACCCTGGGGTCCTTCTGGCATCTTTCTCACAGGGGATGCCAATACGGTGACGACCCAGTAGGCAGAACGGGGAACACGGAACCAGGGAGCATGCTCGCTGGCATTTCTGGGCTGTCCTTTCCTTGCTCTGAATCACTCAGTCATCAACTTTGAGAAACTCTCTACTTGGAAAATCTTTATGATTCTTTCGGAGCTATAGTTCTAAAACTTAAGTGTGCATCATAACATCTAAAAGCCTTGTTAAAAATGCAGATTTCTGGGTCTGTGCCTGAAGTTCCTGATTCAATATGCGTGGGCCAGGGCCTGGGCATTCGCATTTCTCTGAGGTTCACAAGTATTGTGGTTTGGATCTGGAGTGTCCTGTAAAAGCCTCGTAAGGTCGAACGTTGGGATGTCTGTAGATACTGTGCATTGTTGGGAGGTGGGGGCTGCCTGGAAGGAATAAATGTGTGGGGCTTGACCCGGAGGAGTGTGTGCTGGTTCTATTCTTCCTGTCAGATTTGGTTTCTCCTGTCTGCCATGCCAAGAAGAGCACTCCATTTGTGCACCCACCATGTGTGTTCACAATTGCTGGCTGTCCACGTATGAACTCTGACCTTCTGAAACTTGCAGCCGAAATGATCTTTTCTCCTTTAAGTTGTGGGTGTTGGGTATTTTATCTAAGCAGCAAAACACAGCTTTGCAGCACACAGGAGCGTTTACAGGGAGCTTCAACCCAGGAGAGATTTGTTTGTTATTTATTTTGTCCCAGCTTCCTGAATTATCAATTTCATGAAAAAGAAAAAGTAAGTAGAAAATAAACATATTAATGTTTAATAATTCCTTGGAGGATGGCGACTGGCAGCTCTGCCTGTTTGTCTTCGGGGAATCTGGACGCAGACACTCTGTTCACCTCCTTTCTATGTTACTGGCTCCTTTTCCTCCCAACTCAATCGGCAGTGCTGGGTGATAAAAGCCTCTGGTTGTTGTGTCAAGCCCCCACCAGTCCCCTGTAGCGATGCAGGCTGCTCTGCCACCAGGGCAGCAAGGCAAATTCAAAGTGAATGACTGGCAAAGATTATACATTTCTCTGGAGACGCGGATGCCTTTTTTGCACAACCAGCTTAATTAAGAATCCTTGGCAATATATTAACCACAAGCTTATGGATCTCAATATGCCAATCAAACATAATGAGATAAATGCAAATGTCAAAGCACAGACTCTTTGCCCAGGAATATCAAAGGCTTAAAGCTGTATCCTCAGTCAGTTGTCAGAAAGCAGTGGGAATAGCTGGGCCTGGGGAGGGCAGGGTTTGCTACTGCGATTTTTGCAATTTGAAAATCTGTGGCATGGCCCTCAGGACTGAACTGTCCCATATCCAGAAAATGTGGACAGTGTGTCAGAGGGATATGTATGTAAGGCTTAGAAAGCTGTCTTTTCTAGCCTCAGATTTAATAATTGTAATAATAGTAGTAATGATAAATCTCAAGACATTGATCCACTAGAGAAAAAGGTTAGACATCAGAGCCAAAAAAAAAAAAAAAAAAAAATCTGCATCTCTGCATCCCAGATCTGTCACTGCAAGACAAGTTAAGTGACAAGTCAAGTGACATCACCTTGAATATCTGGTTAAGTATGGTTAGTAGTTATCTGTTTTATAACAATGCACACCAGAAAAGACAGTAGTAGATTTAAATGATATCAGTCTAGCTTCTTAATACCAGCTTAAAAATTGTCAAAACAGAGAACTGTCTTCTACATAGTGCATTTGATAAACTTAGGATGCTCAAATAACTTCTGAGACGAAGCTGGCTAACAGATGGCTGCTAATTTGAAATGTGTGCTCTGGTGGCTAAGGGCTTTGACCTTGCTGGGCTGGGTGCTCTTGCCCATTTCTATTCAATATCCAAATGAAAGTACAGTTAACAAATGGCACAAATTTGGAAGAGAGTTTTCCCTGTGGCTAAATCAAGAGCCAAGTATATTGTCTTTTCAATTTGGCAGTAAGGTGACTTACATAATCCACATGTTAATAGAAAAAATGTTAGGTCCTCCATCAAAATTTTTAAAAAGACCCCAAAACCAAATCCTGCCCTGAGGACAAGTCACTTAAAATCATACATTTGGAAAAGCCTTGGTTACAGTGTGAAGTATTAATGTGGGTTAATTTCTTAGAAAGTTAACGTGGTCTTTGCTCTTTTTTAATGGAATGGAATGTACAAAATGAGAGAAGGGATAATATTGTTATAAATTGGCCAGACTACATCTAAATATCTTTTAGTTCTGGACTCTTGTTTATCAAGAACGAAAACAAATGGTCAAGCAGGGGAAAGGAAAGATCTTACGTGAGCTATGTTCAGATGAACAGGGTGATTTCAGCCCTTACACAGAAACTTAATAGAGGTCATGTGCTCTGATTTACGGTACTTGAAGATGGATCATTTGGAGAGAAAATATTGGATTTTTGGTACTGTTTATCTTTCTTTTTTGCTTTGGTGTATATAAAGCCATGTAAAACATCATTATGAGTATAAGTGAGAGAGGCAGATGCTATTTATATATTAATAATGTAGAGGTCTTTGTCTCTTAAAACTACTTACCAATATAATATATAATATTACATACATATTATATGTTAGTTTACAGAGGCAACCAATATTGCAAAGCATGTAATTGAAAAGTGCAATTGAAAGCTTCTCCCATGCTGTAATCCTTGCTCTCCAGTGACAATCTGTAGAGAATATTTTTCACTTTTTATAAATGGCATGGATACTCTGAATTGTGTGGCTTCTATACACCATGAGAATGTAGTTCTCTGTGACCCTTTTTTTTCTTTCTCTCATTTTACTAATTTAAATAACTATGCAGTGCTAAATTAGTTTTCAGGATTGTATTAGCCACTTTCCCGTTGCTGTGACAAAGGGTCCAACACCCGTGGCTTACAAAGAGGAGGGTTGTCTCACTGTTTCAGTCCCTTGATGACAGATGGCACGGTGGAAGGGCATGGCAGGGGAAACCTGTCACACCGGTGCAGCTAAAAAGCAGGGAGAGAAGGAGGGGCTGTGAGGAGAACACTGTCTTCCAGGTCGCGTGCCCGGGGATGCACCTGCATCCAGACCCCACTTCCTAAGAGCACAGTCAGCTGCTGAGCCCATCAACTGGTAAACCCACTGATGTGTACCGTGCCCCGTGATCAAAACACTTTCCAAACACATGAAGCTTTTGGGGAATGACTTCACAATAAGGTTGTACTTCCTGCAACTAGACTACAATGGAGCAATATAAAGTAATATGATTCTATATGCTGTCTCATGTAATATTCTATGTTTTGTAGAATCATCTCATTTTTTCTTCTAATATTATTTATTAATTTCCCCCAAACTTTCCATTAAAGCTACAAGACTTCAGTCAGTAAAACAACATTGGTCAATCTCTCAGTACCACTTTTTCTTAGCAAAATTCTCCCCAAAGTCCTCATCTTCCGGGCTCCCATCTTGGTGCAGCTATAGTCCTTGTACAGATGCTTACATTTTTCTTTATCGTATAGCATTTACTTCTGTTCATTCTCTCCTTTAGGGGGAAATTTTCAGTTTGCTTCTTCATAAAGGATGTATGAGAAAAAAATAAAACTTGGCCACCTGTTGATCAGGTTTACACCACTGTAACAAAATGTTTGACATAATTAACTTGGAAGGAAAAGAGATTTTGGTACTCTTTGTGGGGTGGGTTGATGGTGGTTTGTGTCACTTACTTGGGGGCCTGTCTCAGGGCTGTACTCATGGTGAAAAACGAGTCACAAAGCAAACTGTTTACCTCACAGCAGCAGAGAAGAAAGAGATAGGGAAAGGAAGAGGCCAAGTCCCTTTCCGGGGCAGGCTCAGAGTGACTTAACTTCTACCCATACGGCTCCACTTTTAAAGTCACTTCCCTATCTCCCAGTAGCACCACAGGCTTTCCAAATGTGAACCTTTAAAAGACATTCACAATTAAACCTACAGCATCTTCTAATACTCTATTTCCTAAATTTGAGCATCGTTAGAATTTGAGACTGGAAATTACACTTTCTCAAGTTTGAAAACCTTGAAGACTCTATTGTTTTCTAACTTTCAGGACTGTTAAGAAGCCTCAGCCTTTTCATATTATGCTACCCTTGTTTGTTGTTCTTTTTGGGAAGCTTTTAATGACTTCTATCTTTTCCTGGTAGCCTGACGTTTCTCAAATTTTGCATTGCTGCAGTTTATTTATTTTGAAGAATACTTTGTAAACGCTTGGTTTTCTGTTCTGAGAAAACTCCCTAAATTTTTATTGTTTTTTTAAAACAAATTTTATCTCTTTGCTTTTTGTTACCATTCTAGAATTCTTAATAAGCAAACATTGCCTGTCCTGGACCTTCTAATTTTTCCATGTCAATCTGCATATCCTCAGTTACTTTGTGTTTCTTTTTCTATATTCTGGAGAGTTCCATGATTTTTATCTTTCAAAAAGCAGATCAGAATTTTTGTTTCCACTATTTTTTTTGAATTCTCCAGAGCTTCTTTCTTTCCTTCTTTTTTCTCCTCCTCCTCCTCCTCCTTTTCTTCTTCTTCTTCTTCTTCTTCTTCCTCTTCTTCTACAGCACAGAGCTTTTCTTTGCTCTCTAAAAGTTATATTCTTGCAGTATAAGAAAATAATTTTATAAATACAGTACTTTATACTTTAAATAATTAATATTTACATCCTCTGCATTATCTACTTCAATTTAATTTTCATTTTCCTCTGGTCATAGATTTGGCCTCTGTGCAATAAGTTTACTGGATCCCCTTGGAAAGTGACGCATAGGGGGAAGACCAAGAAATCCAGTGGAAATATGGTTGCAACTCATCCTTGGGAAATCACACGTGTTAGTCCATTCTGTGATCTTGTCACAGAATATTAGAATGGATTAGTAGGTTAGAAAGTCCACGACAGAGGACTGCTTCTGGTTAGCAGTGTTGTTTTGCTCCATTACAGCAAGGAAGAAAGTGTCACATGACAAAAATAAAGAAGAGAGAGTAGCAGAGGGCTGAGCTTGCTTTTATTATGCACACCCTTGGGTATTACCATACCAATGCATTTATGAGGGCTATGGCCTCATGATCTAACAATTTCTTAAAGGTCTCATCTCTTGATGCTATTGGATTGAGGATTAAATTTTTAATACATGAACTTTGAGGTACACATTCAAATCACAGGAATATGAGAAAGAAAGCTCTGAGGTTGGAATAAGGCCCCTGAGACAAAGTTATCAAATTGAAGTGAGGGGCTGGATCTAAATATTCCACATCTACACATTAGATATGGGATGTCTGTAGATGGCAAGGCAATTTTCTTGATCTATGAGCAAATCCCTCAGAGTATAATCTATAAACCTGTAACATTTCCAATAGTTGAAAGAACTACCTCAATCCTGAAGGTGACACACTACAGCACCTACTGCGGTAAGACACTAAAAACGCTGTTGTGTGGATGAAGTTGGGCTCATCGCGGACCTTATTGCAAAGTAACCATTTGGGGAAGGAGATGGCCTCACATTAGAGGGATTTGTTTGTTTGTTTTTATTTTGGGCCACTGACAAAACTGCAAAACTGAGAAGGGGATTGGATATGGCTAGAGTACTTCAAGGCCAGTAAACGCTGCACATTACTCAGCTTTCCTGAAGCTGGGACCAGATCCCTGACACATGAGTCAACAAAGTGGAGGTCTAACTTAGCTCACGATTTTGCAGGATTCATTCCATGACTGATGGGCTCTGAGGCAGGAGTAGAATGGCCAAGGAGCAGGATGGAGGGAAGTTGCTCGGCTCTTAGCAGAAGCAGAGCAGGGGAAGAATGCCAGGGAGCACAGGACAGATAGACACGTGGTGGTACCACCTCCACCACCCACCCAGATAGACGAGAAATGTGCTTTGCAATGCCCTGTGCAGCTCACGAGCCAACCAAATTGGCAATTAAGCTTGACCATCACAGCTGCTCGAAGTCCAATGTTAACGTTTTACTTGTCTACAGAAGGTGCTTCACTTCTCATTACTGCTGTGTATTGTGCCTGGTGAGTGGGCACTGACCATCTTATGGTTAAACATCATTGTAAAGGAAAACCAAAGAGCTTTTGTGTAGGAGGAAAGAAGGAAAGTTTCCGTGCTTTCTGTGGAGAGGTGGGAACTATTAGTCTGACCTTTCTTATATCTCCCTTCGATAAGCTCCCAGTGTCAGCACGGCTCCTAACCTCAGGTCACTTGAGCCTTTCCACAGTGCGATTTTTGCCACTTGTAGCTTTTCATTGAAGGTCTATTCTGCCATCTGTCAAAATCTGATTGATATTCTTGAGGTTGTAAGAGCTTTTTTAGTTCTTTTGAAATGTATTTTACTTGAATTTTGGAGATAAAGATAGGAGACTAATCAGTTGCTCAACTTTCTATTTGACTTTAAACACCAGTGCATGCTCCCTAAAGGCAGGATATGCTGTCTGAGGAACGGATGGTTTCTCAGTTACTGGAGTTACTCAGGCTGAGGTCAGAAATAATGCAAGTGAAAAGTCAGCAGGATTCCTGCCCTAGATGAGAAGCAGAGGCAGGCTTCACCCAATCCTGAGCGTCAGTGATTCCATACACAAGGAGAGTGGGCCAGGTGACAAGTGTTACATCAAAGTCAGGGAATTGGAACCCCATAGTACAACTTTTGCATTCGGCAGATAAGCTTAATTCTCAATGCTCTTTTTTGACTTAGCTTCTAGGTACTACTCTAGATGTATCTCTATTCCCTCAACACACGCTTGGATTTAGTTATACTGAGTCTCCAGCAGCTTCTCAAGCAGATCACGGCATTTCATTAATGAATGCCTTTACTCATGCTGCAAGCATCTAAAATGCTCTTTTCCTATTTTCTTTTTGGCTAAGACTTCTAATAATTCTTCAAAAACTTAGCCCAAGAGTCTTCTACAGGGGCTGGAGGGATGGCTCAGTGGTTAAAGCGCTTGCTTAGCAAGTGCTAAGTCAAGCACTAAGTACCCAAGTTTGATTCCCCGGCACCACATAAACCAGTCATGGTACATGCCTGTAATCCCAGCACTTGGAAGGCTGAGACAGAAGGATCACTGTGAGCCCAAGGCTAGCCTGAGCTCCATAGTGAGTTCAGGACCAACCTGAGCTACAGAGCATGACTCTGTTTCAAAAAAAAAAAAAAAAAAAAAAAAAAAAAAGAGTCTTCTAGTCTTCTACATAGAGCACCTTTCACCGTAGCACTGAGTCTTGTCCATGCTTCTCCTCTGTGATTTTTCTACTAGACTCTAAGTACCTGGATCATAGGGAATATGGCAAATGCGATTTTAGGCCTAGCCTATTATTGTACTTAATGAATGGTAAGAGTTTAAGAAACAATGAATGAACAGGAATGAGTGCATAAATGCTGAATGCATAAGAAAACTCCCTGTTCAAAAAGTTCAAATGACTTGGCCAATGACACACAATTAATTAGTGGCAAAAGAAGCTGGAAAAATGAGAAGGATTTTTTAACTTTCCACTAAAATGTTCTTTCAATCATATGAGTCGACTTTTTTTCTGCTCACTTTTTCACGGGTGGGATGATCACATCGCTTTCCTCCTTTTCCTTTCTTTACTTCATTCATCAATTATTAAATGTGATTCTTTTGATGTATGAATTTAATTTCTCTGCCATTAATTTCATTTCTCTGTTACAGATTTCCAATCTTTTTGAAAAGCTCATCTATCTGGAAATCTCAAGGGTCATATTTTCTTGATTCTGGAATATGTACTCTTGTTGACTTCCTAGTTTTATCATCCTAGCTCTCTTCCTCAGGGCAGTCCTTTGAGTGACTCTGTTGCTCCTAAAAGCTCTCCATTCCTTGTTATTGTGCTGACGTAGGGATTAGCATGAGAATCCTGGAGTCTTCAGTGTGTGATTTCACCTTGCTTTGAGTCACACACCATTATAAAATAAAAGTTTCTTTGAACCCCTTTATCTCATGGAGTATTTACATATCACTGATCACCTGCTTTCTCTCCCAGGATTCAAACACAAGGCTGAATATGAGAGGTGACCTTGGACTAAACTCTACTGACAGAGATTCTTGTCACTTGAGGAAACTCTGGATTTGCAACTAGACAAATTTGGCTTTGAATATTTTTCCCCCTCTTAAGATGAGTTATTTCCAGAAAAAAACTTTTTGATTCCTCGCACAAATAGACTCAAGCTGGGCATCTTCTTCAAGTTTGCTAGAAATACCCCACCATGTCTGAATCCCAGCAGTGAACATAATTTAGGCTCAAGCTGAGATCTTGTCTAAAGAAATGAGAATGGATTACATAATCTGGTTGAGTATAAGTATTCTTAAGTGGGTAAGCATGTCAAAGCAATCAATGACCTCAGAAGAAGCAAGCCCTCTGACGCTTTTTTCTGGGTTATTCATCCCTGGTAGTCACCTTTGCAGCCACTCCCTCAGCCACACCCTACGAGAGTTTTACTGAACAGACTGTGGGTTCTCTTCCCCACTGTCCCATTGCAGACAGTGCACTGATGAAAGCAAAAGCCAGCTCCGCGTTGCCGTGCTCCACCCGGTCATCTGAGAGCTTGATGTACACTGACATGTTTAATCCTCAAGATAGAACCACACGAGGTAAGATGAAGTCTTATCCACATTTTATAAATGGTGGAACTGGCTCACAGAAACTAAGTAACTTACCCAAGTTCGCACAGTAGTGACAAAGCCGGGATCAGATCAAGACCCGGCCTGGCTCTAGAGTCAGGCTTCCAAATGCTGTGAAGCACTGATCCTTCTTACTTATGTAAGACAAGACCCTTCAAGAAAATTTTGCACAACAAAAATGACTTGAGAATGTCCAAAAAATAACTCTATCTATAGTAAATATGCATTGGCTTCTATTTATTGGGCTAAAACATTTTGCCTGTATTATTTGATTAATATAGTAACCTCCTGGCATTTTTGTCCTTTACTGATGGCTATGTTAAGACATCAAGAAACTCAGTGATTTCTCCACCTGAAACTAGGATTGAAACTCAGGTTTGCGGAGTCCAAATCCCAGGTTGAAATTGCCTTTCAAACTGCCTTCTCGAAAACTCAGGGAGAGACCCTTGGATTCATTTGATTTAGAATTTGTGACTCACAATAGTGGTAAATGAATAGTACAATTAATGATTATGGAAACATTAACACCAGGTGCTATAAAGATTCCAGGGTAACTTACCAGTTGGTTATGAAATTTATGACCATAAAACATCTCAGTATTTATATTAATAGTTATTTATTATGTATTTTGCGACAGGGTCTTGCTCTGTAGTCTAGCCTGGTCCTAAGTCTTTTATCTCTCACTACCCAGCCCACCATGGCCTTGAAGTCACAGCAATCCTCTTGCCCCAGCCTCCAGAGTGCTGGAATTATATGCATGAGCCACCATACCTGGATATTTTTTGTGTGAATCCCAGGGAATTGAAACGAGGGTCATGTGTATACTAGGAAGGTTCTCTAACCACTGAGCAATTCCATTAGCCCAATATATAAATTATTTTGAAAAGTTGTGTGCTGCATGGGCATTTAAAGACTTAAAATTTATATAGATCTGAGGAAAATCCTCCTGAATATCATAAACAAATCTGTGTTTTCCTGCCTGAGGAGCTCATGGGAGAGATTCTGTCACAGGATGCACACACACACACACACACACACACACACACACACACACACACACAACTTCTGCATATATCACAGTTGTTACTTTTAGGATGCATCATGCAAATGAGAGGCTGGATTCCTTCTACTTATTAACATTGGCTGGGCACAATCATCATCAAAAAATTCCATTTTTAAAATTTCAACAACAAGTCAGTTACTGTTGCTGGAACTGTATGGTAACATGACATGGCAGGTGCCATCATCAAGGTACATTTGTTCTCAAGGGGAAAAATATGTGTTTTAAACATTTATTTTGAGAGAATAAGAAAGCCGATCACTAGACTTTGGTATAAAACTGCACAATTCCACAAGATGTCACTATTGCTCTTTTAGTGAAAATGGTTTAATATCAAATTGTTTCTGAGATATTTTAAGTACACAGAAATGAAGTAAATTCCTTTTTGTATGGGTGAGTCAATGGGCATAGCATGCTGTCTACAGAGACAGTTCTGATCTTCAGCCCTGTCCTGTGTGTTTACTTTGACCCCAGCACAGCACAACCTTCTTAGTAGAGTCAGATGTGCATAATATTGATACATATTTTAAAGAGAGAGATTCAAATACAGTTCAATGATCTGTTCAGCTCTAAAGAAAAATGTGAGTAAAAGTAATTTTCCTATGAAAAAGTAAGGACTTCAATTATAGTCTACAAATATTTACAACCACCTGCTTATGTGTTCCTCCATTCTTGGAGCCATTGAACCTTCTCAACTTTATTGACCCAAGTAGAGAAGATTAACTTGTACAACTAGCAGAAAATGGATTGAGAGGAATACACAGTCTCTCTTCTATCTCAGTAATCTGGTTATGCAAAAAGGACTCAATTTGATTTTGCATAAGATATAAAACCAGTTTTATCTCAAACTATTTTTATTCCGTGTTTTTCTATCTGTCTGATTTCAGGCTGATATAAAAGATATAATAAACTTGGTGACATTAATAACAGAAAATTATTTCTGAAAGTTCTGGAGGCTGGGAAATCTCAGATTAGGTGCGGGACCGCCTTCTGGTTTGATGTTGGCCATATTCTCATTGCGTTCTCAAATAATGGGGTGGGGGTGGGAGGGAAGAAATCCCTGTTCCTCTGAAGTGGCTAGCCTCAAATGTGAGAGCTCAACTCTAGAATCACCTACTTCTCCAAATTTACATTTTAAAATGTCATCCCATTAGGAGGTAGGTTTCAACATGTGAATGTGGGTGACACAACCACTCAGTCCTTAGGACTGTCTGGAACTCCTCAGCCATGGGTCCCTGAGAACAGTGGAACAGCATGGGGATGCAGCACAGAATTAGAATGGCTTTACATTTTTCAGAGGCTGCTATTCTTTCTTCAAGAAATGTTGGCAGATTTCCACCTGTTAACGAAAGGGTAGTGGAGTGACCTGGCATGAACAGGCAATAGAGATCAATTCATTTCATTCAGCAAATATTTCTTGAGCGCTGCTTTGTTTCCATTGTTTAGATGGAAAGTGAAGACTTGGGAGTGTGGAAGATTAGATGTTAGTTCTCAAGGAGTTTCTAGCCGAAGAAGAAAGAAAGATGGCCGAAGAAGCGTAACACTCACTCAGGGCCCCAGCGGATGAGCTCAGAGGAGCATCGGAGGCTGGAAGACAGAGACAGCCGTTCACCTCATGCTCGGCTTAAGTCCCTTAGACCAGCATTAAACCAGCGGTGTCACTCAGCTGAGTTCGCTTCACATTATACCTTCGGGGATATTTTAAACACATATGTAGATAAGAGTACAGAGTAGATATACATACAAATTTGTATATCTAAGAAATTTATTTCAAAATGATATTTAATTCAAGCTGTAATAAGATTGTTTCCTTTAAATTTTTCTTTTTAGTAAACTATTAAAACCTCCAGCTTCAGTTGAACTTTATGACCTCTGCTCTAACTAAACTTTTTATTCCAACAACATAAATTTGAATGCTCCATAAGAGAAACAGTTCATTGAAAAGAGAGTACGGGGAAGCTTCTCCTCTACTGCAGATGCCTAACAGGCCTTAAGAAGACGCGGGGTGGAAATGGGCCATCTCTCTGGATGCTCATTCTCTCCAGATAATTGCATTGACGGGTTAGCATTTTTTAAACTAAAGGGCTGATTTTCTTCCCAGAATAGTATTATTAGGTTTTACACCTTAGCCAAAGAGAAGGCATGTCTTGATTTTATATATATATATATATATATATATATATATATATATATATATATATATATTAGTATTTTCTTTTGCTGTCCTCTGAGGCTTCTGTTGTCTCCAAAACTGAGGGAAAATATCAGAAGCAATAAAAGAGGGGTAACCCCTTCCAGCTAGCAGAAGCTTCACCTCTCTGTTCTTGACACCAACGTAAAGTACTTTCCTAAAAAAATGAGGAGGGAGAGCAAGAGGAAGCCGGATATCCAGCTCTGATAGATGGGTAATATAAATTATGGTAGATACAGAGACTGGAGTATACGCTATTGAAAATGATTTTATAGAAGATTAGTTAATGGCAAATAAATATATGTATGAGGGTTTTAAATGAGTAAGATTAAAATGCTGGTTATAACCTGATTTAAAAATTTAAAAATTCTATATTCAGTTCTGCTAATCTGTACTTCTTTAATTTTGTAAAAGTAATTTCATATTAGTGAAAACCACACTCTTTAGCACAGAGGCTTTGAGATGAAAGCCCACCGCTTCTCTGGAGGGTGGAGCAACTCCTGTACCACGTTTGATCGTCCCTTGTCCACAATGGAACCTGACTTGCTTCTTTGGTTGGTGTTCTCACATGTCACACGTCTAGGTTATGGAATGCGAGCCAAGCACAACACTAGGCAACATTTGTAAACTTCATCAATAAAAAATAAAACCCTAACATCCATGTCAAGAACACACATACACATCACTAGAGTAAAAAATTCTCCATGGCAAGCAATATGGGCGAGGATCAGAAAATACCCTTAATTATCCTGGCTTTGCCTTCTGGCTCTTACTGCTCAAATTCCAGAGAGCAGCTATTCTTGTCTGTGAATAGTTTTTAAGATTTTATTATTTGGAGTAGAATTTAAATCCCGTTCTTTAGCTTACTAAACCTCCATTCAGATCTCTGTCTACCAGACTAGTTCCCTTGACACAAACTGCTGTGTCCTGATTTGACTCTGCTACCTGTTTTCCCATCTACCTTCTTCTATGGCACGGCCCTGCACCTTCTGCGGCTCACTAGTACTGCCATGATCATTTTTAAATACATATGATCCATGACTTTCATAATGAGAAAATAACTTATGAAGCCTTTTAATGTAATTTCATTTGTCCAAATCTGTAGCTAATTCTTCCTCATATTTAAACACTGCAAAAATTGTCTTTGCTCAGTGTGATCACATTTGCTTTCTAGACTGATACTATTCATGGGTTATTCAAGGGGTTTTGATCCATATTCTTATTTTTTAAAATATTGTAACACCTAATTTCCCTTCATTTGGACATGGATTCAGCTGAACTATGTCACATCGAATAGCTCCGGGTTCCCTCCCACACACACTGAAGATTGAGCCCAGGGCCTTCACACTGAGCCACATCTCCAGCATGCCCCTCCTACCACACACTGTTTTTATTTTCACATTTGAAACTGGGTTTCACTGAGTTCCAAAGTTGTCTTGGCTGGGTTTGAGCTTGCTCAGCCTCTCAAAGTGTTGGGATTTGCTTGGAGGATCTGTACCTTCAACAAAAACTTTCTCGATTGCTCTCTACCTTTTCGATTATATCCTTCACAGCCTAACTCATACAGATTTTTTTTATTCATTCCCAGAACTGAATAGGATCTCCTTACTTCTTGACAAAATGTCCCATCTCTCCTACAGCAAATCCTTGCACACATGTGCAGCATAGACTCTCAGAAAGGGTTTCACTAGATTTGGACCAATTTGCCTAATCTTTTTTAGAAATTAGGTTTTTCCTCTGCCTGGTGGGGCATAGGTGACTCACCAGGGGAAGAGATGGAGAAGAAGGAAGGAGAACTTACCCAGCATCCTCCTCGCTCCACCCTGTATCATTCATAAGAAAAAGACACTCACAAGAAGATACTTTGAAAGTAAAATACGTTTCTATCCTGTTTATCTCAGAATCCCAACACAGATGTCTTTCAACTTGTAATTACTGATGTCTTAAAATAAGCTTTCCTTATTTCTGTCCATTCTTGCTTTCTTCCCCAGTTTACTCACAATTAATTCCTCTTTCTGAAATCCTCTCTTCCCGTTATCCCCCAAGCTAGTGACCTCAGTTTTCTTTTGTTTAGTTTTCTTACCATGCATGCCATCAACCTTTTATATTCCAAGTCACCTTTTCTCTTGCTCTTGAAGCTTTTCAATGTCCTTGACTCACGTCTTGGTGAAGTGCTCCCCAGGCCTGTGGCACGGCGTCATCTTGCGGCTGCATCCTGGGACGGTCTGTTTGAATCTTCATGAGTCGTAATCATTGTTTCCAAAATCCAGCGTCTTCTTCTTTCTTGGTTTAATCATTCACGTTTATTCTACTGTAAACGCAAATCACTCCCTAAGAAAACACGCAGCAGGACTGTCTACTGAGGAAAGAGGTCTTGCTGGGTATCAAATAGTAGGTATATTAAATTTACTTACTAGGTATTAAAATGTCATTCCTCATCCACTTTATTTTTTTGTAGGTGATGCTTTTTTCTCCTGATCTTTTAGTTGTTATTCCTCACTTCTCTTGTGAAACTTTCAAGAAGATGAGTCATGGTGAGAGACTGTTTTAATCTATTCCAATGAACACTTGATGAGCTCTTTCAATTAGTAGAAGAACAATGTATCCTCTCCCTGAGAAATTTTCCTGTATAAGTGCTTTATGAGGAATGACATGCATTTAATGGTTAAGAGTGAGGGTTCTTGAGTTCTGAAATACTTACTTTAGGCAATTTATAAATCATTTTTAATCTAAGACTTGGATAATAATACAACCTGCTGTACAAAAGTCTTCTGGATTAAATAAGAGAGGATGCATAAAGCCTTTAGAAAATGACAATCATGCATTTTTATTTTAGACTTAAGTTTGACCAAAATGGACCATGGTGTTTTGCTCGTATAGAAGGTGTTGTAGTTCACTGAAGGATACCCATGAAAAATCAAACATATACCACACAGAACAGGGAAGCAGGCTAAAGGAAAGGAGGCAACACCTGCAGTTCTCAATTTCCTGGGCTTGGTTAAGAAGTGCAATGGGTGAGCTAATGAGTATTGACCAAGTGGAGAAAACTTAGACCTCTAAGTCCTGTGTCTTTTATCGAGTGAGTTCATACAGTACGGGAAATAAAAAAGCTTCACACAGTTTTGCTGATCTGCACCCATGTTTACACCTGTGCCATTTACCACCTTGCCTTTCAGAATCATGGCAGCTGGATGGAAAAATTTCCAGGTAATCTTGTAAAACTTTTCTATGAACCACTTTTGACGCTTGGTCAAAGGCAAAGCTTCCTTCTACTAAGGAGTTTCACACATCTTTTAGCCACGCCTGGGATAAGAACATAAAAATCTATCATTCAGAAACATCATTCAGATTTGTGGCTCTCTCCAGAGGCCGGTGTGCCTATAAAACAATGAATGGGTTAGATCCATTCAAACGTGGAGTTTTTCATTTATGGCAGATATCACATTGATAATATCTTTCATTTAATAAGTCATCCAAGTATAATTCAATGCAAGTTCCTAGTATAAATTACCAGCCACATTCATCTTGCTTGACTGTTTTATAACACCAAAGAGGAGCAAGCACAACTGCATAAGGTTCCGAAGTGAAGTCAAGAAGTAAGTCTGCCTCTGCGGTGCAACCGGGCTGCTCCTTTCTGAGAAGTGCTGCACTCCAGACCCTTTCCGGAAGTCAGCTCATGCAAGCTAGCTCCATCTGGCTCTGAATGATTTGTGGCCAGCTGTTTAAGGGTGGGCAAAGGGAAGAATTTGTTGAAATATCTCTATCAGGTGTGTCCTCTTTCCTTTGTTACCTCACAGCACTGTCCCACTGTCTTCCACAATAGTAGATTTCTGCTCACTCTAAGTTGCTGTGATTTAGAATGAGACGGCCACATGTCTCTTCTTTTTAGAGCATGTAGATGCCTGTGGACTAACAAGTGACGTGAGGATAGAGCACGAACCAGATGTCAAGAGACCAGAGGCTGTAACAAGTGAATAGTTTGTCTTAGAGTATAAAATATAGGTATATAGATTACATACAGAAATGATACAGGAGTAGGTGGAAAAATCATCCATGTGAAATGCAGAATTAGACCCACTGTACTGATATCTGCCTTTTTACTCTAGGGAACTATTCCAAACCTTACTAGTGGGCCTTCTAGAGTCACCACAGCATTGTGACGGTTCTATCTGTTTTCATAAATTAATTTTTCTTTTACATTTTACCTGAGTAACTTAATCCATCTTCTTTAAATCTTTTCTTCTTTGGTTTCTAGAATACTATATATTTTAAAGCCTGCCATGCTTAAAGAATTTGTAATTTTGCCACGATATGTATATGCACAAAATACTCAAGTTCAATGTAAATTTTATGTATTGCACTTGTACATATCAATAAAATAGGAAAAAACAAAAACAAAAAATTAAAAATCTACCTTTGCTGAAAAATTCCTATTCTCTGTCTCATTTTAGCTTTATTCTCTATGTAAGATCTCATGGGTATGGTGACCAAAAATTCTTTTGCCTTATACTCTTTGCCCATTACATTGTCACAACACAAAAACTGATTTCTTTTTCAAGATATGACAATCAGCGACATATGGATAGTTTAGATGGCCATATTTCTACCCCTACTTTGAAACTCTTTGAGTCCTACCACCGCTAGGCCATAGAACCGTGGGAAGCCTTATCATTGAGAGGATGAGACCGAAAGGCAGATGAGTCCTGGCTTCTCCCCCACTCCTGGCCCTTTCTTGCTAGGAAACTTAAGGCAAAGTTGCCAAATAATCTTGCTAAAGCCTCCAAGAACCATTATGAGGAACACATTTGGTAATATCTGAAAATCATTCATTATAGTTTGCAGGCTATCATATAAACTCCATGCCTGGTTCTCCTTGAGAGATGATGTAAAAGTTTTCCTGGATGATTTGTTGTATTCAGATTACATCAAAAAAAGAACGTATGCCATTTCCCTAGGACCGGCATCCTCACACAATTCTCTGCTTCAGGTAGTGGCATTGCTTTCCCCACTTCCGTATTGAAAATCCCAGTGCGTGTAGCTCCTTCTCCACGTGGGCTGCTTGTAATAACTGAACTCTTTCCGTCAGGACCACTTTCCAAGACCATCCCAACATTATCTTTAGCCTTTCCGGTTTTCATTTTCCTGTTTCCCCACAATAGTGAATGCCAGATTTATCTTTCAGCTACCTAACTTTCAGCTCTGAGTTTCAACTTAATTATCTAGAAAATAAAAGGCTCCATAAGGTGACCTCTATGTGTCATTTAACCTCTGAAGTTTCATGGTTCTTATGTGCTTTATGATTCCAAACTTTGCCAAGTTCCTAATGTCCTCCTGGTGCCTGTGGAAGAAATCAACATGAATTTTGCCAGATTAATGGACTTGTTCTACCTGACCACATCTCCTTGCACAGCTGCACCTTCCCTTCGGCCTCTGGGCTCCCTCTCCCCCTCCGCCCCCCGCTGTGCTCTGCCACAAGCTCCACCTCCCTGGTCCCACACTTGTCCTCATTGTTAATCAGCTGTCTTCTCTTCCTGCTGCTCATTCTTTAGGGACAGACTTGGAAGGCTGTAAGTAGGATTATGTGTCACAAAGATTAAAAAAATTAACAAAAATAAAAAATAATATTGAGCTAGTTCTTTTCTTATGGTGTCTGAGGTTTTCTTTCTAAAAGTTATTAATCTTAGAAAGGGCATGGCAGCTACTGGCAGCCCTCTATTTTTGTCCTCCACATTTTCATACCCATGTAGACCCTGTTGATCTAGATTCACTTGGGATCCAGTCATTGCTGTTACAGGAATGGTACAGTCCACTCAGAAAGACTAGACCTGGTCAATGTGTTTCTTCATTGGCTGGTGGTTCTTGGTTTTGTAAACTACAAAGAATGTTTTACCAGATACGGAAAAAATTAAAGCAAGTGATATTCTCCAAAGGCTCTATTAACATAACGTGTGCCCCAATACCTACACATGTATATAAATATACTTATTCATTTAATGACCATTGCATGGCTCTCTCTACTGAGGCTAATAAATATACACAAGTCCTCAACCATGAAGCACAACATATTCTAATATGCAGCTGCCCAGCAGAAGATATTTTCTATCCTGCTACAAGTAGGTAAGACCGTGAAGTTAGCTTTTCTACACAGAATGTGAATAGGGAAAGGTGTGTCACATCCTAGTTACGCGACAAAGGAGCAAGAGTACCCTCCATATTTTTTTGCTGTTCCTTCCCCTTAACAGGAAACAAAAGACCAGGAGATCCTTAGGTGTTGGCTGAACTTCAGTGCGGAGGATCTTCGTTTAGTCATTAATGTGCCAAGTAATGTGTCAAAAAGTCTCATTCACTTGTGTAAGAAAAACATACATTTGTTGTACTGTTTATCTGTGATAGCAGCCTGTGTTACATGAATAAAGAGGAAATACTCAATGAGTATTATTTTTAAAAAGAGTAATTTTATTAAATTGCTCATGATATTATTCCCTTTCCTTAATATGAGCAATATTCTGAGGATACTGACATTTTCTGTCTTGTTCAATGTTGTATATTAAATGTTTCAAAAGCCAACACTCAATAATTTTTGACTCAAAATATTTAGTTTTTAATTGCTACATAAAAACTACTACAAGCTTCTTGGTGGAAGTCATTTATTGTTGGACAGTTTCTGTGGGTCAGGATTCCAGCAGGATTCCAGCATGATGACTGTTGCTGGGTCCTCTTCTCAGGATCTCACTGGATGTCATCAAGTTATCACCATCTGAGTCTCAATTCAAAACTTGTATGTTTGTGGGAAGAATTAATTTTGTTGCAGCAACAGAAAATCTGGGAGTTTGCTTGTTCAGGGCCAGGGTCAGAGACTGTAATTTCTATACCTTGTTTCAAAGGGCTCAATTGATTAGTTCATGGCCACCTACTAAAATGTCCTTTTACAGTCAGCTGGTTGTGAACTTTAGTTATACCTGAAAAGTCCATTCACTTGGGTCATAAAATGTAACCTAATCAAAGCTGTGACTACCCCATTATCTTTTCCATAGTCTATCTGTAAGAATCAACTTCTGGACCCTTTTCATGCTCAAAGGAGGTTAATATACAAGGCTGTTACTCATTAAGGGTTTTTAGAGATCTGCCTGCCACAAAGGACAAAGATATTGAAAATACTCTCATACTTTGAAATATAGGTATAGAACATGACTTCAAATTAGAATAGGGGACTACTTAGAAATACAATAAAAATTCGATGTTTTAAGAGACTTAAGTTTAGGAAATGATTTCAGAAAAGTAGTAAAACTTGGAACAAGAGATAAATATTTAAACTCTCTTGAATTTTTTAGGGATCTGGAGTAAATATAGCATACACACACATTCACGTAGACATATGTTCATGCCACTTTACCAACTTTCTGATAAGGTAAAATTTTTATGAAATTAAAATTAAGAAGCCATGTTGAAGGAGAGTCTTTCAAACTGCTAATAGTGTTACGAAGGCTAAAACAAAAAGTAAGTACTGTCAAAGGCTGGTATTAATATGGTAGGTATAATGATCACTGCATTATAGTTATTTTGTATTTAATACTGGAAAATTTGCCACCTAAAAAGTTATCAGAACTTTATGTCTGTCTTCTAGAGTGTGATTTTGTCTTCTTTTAATAGTGGCAGCACACTTCAGTCTAGAAAATCTGCCTTAGAAGAAGTAATGTAGAAAAGTACCTATATTTTCTTTTCCCCCATTTTATTAATATGTATTAAATTTATTAATATATGTATATATAACATTCACCTCTCTCTCTCTCTCTCTCTCTCTCTCTGTGTGTGTGTGTGTGTGTGTGTGTGTGTGTTTGTGAGTGATACACAATAGTTACATTGAGAAGACTTATATTTTCTTTTGGAAAAGTATTGCAATAAAAACAAAGTAACCCACTTACCAATACCTGAGATGAAGGTAGGGAATGTTCTCTTTGTTAATTTGATTTTCACTTAGATGTCCCTTGGCTGGTATCCTCACTCATCTGTTCTTTGGGGATGTGCATGTTTGTAAGTTTTTATACATAAGCACTAACTGAACTTAAGAGCTTGTTGCCTAATCCAAGCCCTCTGACTCCATGGAAGTGTTTCAATGTTTAGCATTTTCCATTTTGGGAAATAACTCCTCTCAGGTAATTTGCATTTCAGACTGACTCTGAAAGGAGCCTAGCGTGAGACAAGGCCTGTGGGTACAGTGGAAATCTCCCTGTGAAGAGTGTATAATCCCTATGAACCCAACTATTGAGAGTTAAATCAATGTAGAATTTGATTGGAAACCAATCAAGAAGCTGAGTCGTCTGATGAGAATCTAGTGGAAAAAAAAAAAAAAACATTTCTTTCCTTTCTTATCTTTGGCCTTAGAATTGGAGTCTAGATTGTAGGAGAAGAGTGTACTTAGAAATTCTTGGCTCTATTAGGAATTAAGTTGGACTCTACGAAACAGAGACTCGAGATGGTGGAAGGCTGACTTTAAGCACAGTGAGATAGATCAAAGGCTAAAGATAAAAAAGTACGAGGTGGTAATTGATGTTTTGAGGCTGTAGATTCTAGAAGCAACCACAACCTACTTTAAGCTTTCTGTGTTATAGTTTTTTTCTCTTCTCGTTTTGTAAAACTTTGTTAAATGTTACACACAGTCCAGTTGTGCTTCGGAGAACTGCGGCTGGACAGCAAGCAGAAAGGAGGAGCCACCCCGCTGGGAGACTCAGATAGAAGAAGGTCAGCTCAGACTCGGGGCCCAGGGCTGAGCACTAGGTGTCGGCTCCGATTCCAGGTGACTGGAGAATGGGATAACAAGTGGCCCCTGGATCCCGAAAGCACACAGGGGAAGGAAACCTAAAAAATCAAAAAAACAAAACAAAACAAAACAAAAACCTAACATCCCTAAGTCAAACAGATGGAATGACTGGACCAAAATAAACTAGTAAAAAATAAAAAAGGATGTGCTACTTCATTTCAGAGCTAAGGCTTGGGAGGCCTGTGGCATGTGTGTTGTTTCCACCTTACAACTTTTGTTCATTCTTTATCCAATTCTTCAGGAAACCATGTGTTAAGTTTCCCACCTACAGGCAGGGACATTTATGGCTTTATCTTTCTAGTGAAAGACTTGAGAAAAATAATTGTAGAACCAGAGAAAGAATAATGTTGATAGAACACACGAAGAACAGTAACGTGGAAATACAGGATTTTTAAGTTAATGCCTTACCACATATTGTGGTTTGGCTCTGGAATGTCCCCCAAAAGTCTCATGTATTTAAGTGTTATGGATTGTCTATGGAACCACGTGCTGCTGGTAGATTGGGGCCTAGTCTGGAGGGGTAGATTATGGGCATGTAGGTTGGATTCTCAGTATGTAGTGGGGCTTACCACACCTTCCACACCTGGATCCAGGAGGGGCTGATCACTGGGCTGAGATCTGGAAGGATACATAAGCCACTTCCTGCCTTCCTGGGAGGACTAGGATGAGGACTCGGACTAGGACTGGTGTCAACTGGTCTCAGCTTGCCTTCCTGCTTGTGACATCGTGAGAAGCCGCCTCCACCTCTGCCTCTACCATGTACTTCCATTGTTGCCGGCCGCCCCTGAATGGAATGTGACCTTCTGAAACTGTGAGCTAAAATAAACCTTTCCTCCCCTAAGTTTGTGGATGTCTGGTATTGAATCATAGCAATGGACAAGTAACTAAGACAACATGATAAATAATTTGTGTTAATAGATAAAAGGGGTGTTACTATTTCATTGCACAGTTGAGTTTTTAATTAACATATTAAAATGGTATAAATTTATATTAAATCAAAATGACTTTTGAAAATTTTTACTTTAAAAGTATCTTAAAGACAGAGATATGTTTTGCGTCACCTTTTTGGCCCTCCCAAAATATTCTTTGTTAAATATCCTTATTTAAAAATCCAAAATGCTCCTAAATTTGAAGATTTGAGCCCTGCTATGATGCCTTACTAGATGAGTGTATCGTTCATTATTCACAGTTTTAACCAATGGGATGGGCTGCTGTCAAAATACTTATGCTAAAATGTTATATATGAATATTTTCAGACTATTTGTATTATTTGTATATGAAACATAAATAAATTTCAAGTTTAGATTTAGATCCCATGGTCAAGATACCATATTTTGCTTAAGCAAATATTTCAAAATCTGTAAAATATTTAAGTCTGAATCGTTCCTCTTTCCAAACCTTTTGGATAAGAAAGACTCAACATATATCACATGTCAGAAAATGACATGATGATTTGTGATGCTTCCCCATGAAAGGTCAAAAGGAACTTACAAAAAAAAAAAGTCATTGTGCCATTTAACGATGTGGATAGTGGGGAAAAAATGTTTGAATTGAGGAATAAAATGAAAATTATCTATCCAGTAGTGTGAGTTGCTGAATGATTTCTTTTATGAAATAGAAGGGAGAGGATTTGATTTTTAAGCTTCCTTCCTGCATTTTAACTCGATGTGGCAGTTTTTCCACTGCTGTACATGGAATTACTAGGCATATTGATTCAATTCATAATGTAGCTCCCATTTTTGCTTATTTTTCTCTTTTATGTGTCTTTTTTTCTTCTTTTATACTTTATTGACTAAACACAGATGCACATGGATTCTGTAGGTAAATAAATAAATAACTTCAATATGCAGGTGCCCTGAACACTCACAGTATTCACGTGTTAGGGTGCCCTGATACACTTGTTGCGACTGTTTTAAGTACCGGAAAGGACATGGAAGCCTTCTGATCTATTTTACTCCTAAGAAAAACTGAATAACAAAACCAGGTTGCTCTTTATTTATTTTTTATATAGCATACAAAGATATTTCTCTTATTCTATTAGCTGCAACATGAAAGAATAAAACTGGTATTAATATTCTAATATTACAAATGATAGAATCTAGGTTCAGGCCACTGAAATAGCCCGGTGAAGATGATGTAATTAGTTAACAACAAAGCAAGTGGTTATTAAGGAACCAGAGACTTGAATGAAATCTTCTGGTTGTAAGATTTATTTTCCTTTCATGTCAGATGCTGATTTTTAAACTCAATACTTTTTTTTGGAAAATAGGTTTTAAAGTTTATAATTTATTGTTTTTACGCCTCTGTGAAAAATGCCAGAATCTGAATCATTGTAAAATAAAAAAGAGAAAAAATATGGTGTAACTAGAATATAGTGGGACATAATTTATGACTGCTTAGTTTAATACTATTTTCTGTACCTTTAAGTAAAGGAAAAATGCTGAATAGTCTCTTTTGATCAAAAAGTTTTGTGTATCCTTCTCTGAATCAATTCACCGTGCTTGCAATATCACGGCAGTTTTCAGCTGAGCTTTTATTTGCAAAGGTAGAAGCTTCTTGAGACAATTTCTTTCTGTGATCAATAAAGCATTTCCCCCTCCCCCTTAGGAGGCTGCCATCAGCCCCACAGTGGTCAAACCTGTCTCCTTAAGCCGGGAGGCCTCTATCCTATCTATAAAAAGGTCAAGTACCTCCTGGCAGAGGCAAAATGTATATTCATGTTTTCTCCCATCCTTTGTTGAGCTGAATTTGAAGAACTACAAGAATGTGAACATCTTTCAAAATATTGATCAATATGGATAGCTGTTTCTATTTTTAAAAATGTTGATGTTTTTTGTCTATGTTTCAGTTGACTGTTATGGTAAATATTTTGGCACTGTATAGACATTAACATTTTCTTGATAATGCCAGAATGGGTTCTTGACAAAAGAAAAATGCAAATAAGCTAGTTATATGATATTTTAAAACCACAAATGTAATTTTTGATTAAGTTTTTATGAATTTTTTCTGAAGCAGTAGAATCATATGATACTTAGGCATATAACTTTTGAAGTTTTTTTTCTTGATTTTTAAAATGATTAGAGTTAAGACTGTCTTCATTCACTTAGGCAACTAATTTATAACTTAACTCCACATTAAGGATCTCAACCCAAAATTATCAAATTTATTTTAAGCAATGTAATAACACAGTGAATTAATATTAATAAGATTCAGTACAGGTTAACCTTATATGTATGCTGATATGGTGAATTAATACTAAAATTTTAGCCCAAGCTCTTTTTAATCTATGAACAAAATAATAAATTAAAAAAGAAAAACAATATAATTAGACATATTTTTAAATGTCACTAAATATATATAAACTCAATCAAAGATGAATTACTGGGACCACATTCGGCACAGTTCCAGGGGCTGTGAGTTCTCTATTTGGTTGAGAGAAAAGTATTTATTAAACAATGTTGAAAAACATACACCAGAATGCAATTGCTAAACGGCATATCTTGTAATTACTTTAGGTGTTCCAAGGAATAAAAGATTGATGAAGCCTTGGGAGAGAGGTGGTGTCCAGCTGAGCCTAGAGCAAAGGTCGAGTTTGAATTGACAGAGGTGAGAAAGGAAGGCCTTCCAGATGAGAAGGGCAGCTTAGGGACATCCTAAAGGCGAGAGCGAGCGCGTGTGCATTCTCACAGTTTGATCACATAACATTACTCAGTGCTTTCACTACAATGGTTAGACATGGGTCCAGATCGGTCCTGTCTCCCTCCTGATGATGCAGGCCTCGTCCTGGCTGACTTACTGCGGTATTAATCGGAGTGGGGCTTATTAGACAATAACAATTGTGATAATGATGGTATCCCAGCAATCCCCTTCTATTATGCACTTACAGTATTCATCGTAAACGTAGCCATTAGACAACACTCTGAACTACCATTCTCCGAGTCCATTACTTACCACTTAAATAACAGCTCACAAACACGACGATGAAGACTCAGAGGCCAGCCTGTGGGGAATCAGAGTAATGACATCACTCAGCCAGGCTGAGTGGGAGGGAGGAAATGGAGAACGAGGCTGTGAGAAGCTTGGCATGGCCACTGGTCTCTCTTTTGGGTATTTCTATGCCTGTCCTTTAATTTCTCGACAGAAAGTTTTTGTTGTTGAAACAACTAATGGTCAACCAACATCTCATATGTTATGGGGAACAGGTGGGTCTGACAAGAGACATCTTATATATGTGTGGACAACATAACAGATACTCAGGGCTTTGCAATTTAAAAACATAGTGAAGTAAAAATAATGACATAAAAACGATTTCCAGAGATTCAATGAGCACTGGCAGAAAAGTCCTCCTATAAAGTACAATAGATGAGAAAATGTTTTGATGGCTCACAAAGCGAACTTTTGATTTTAATGGTGATGTGCTGAATATTCACTAGCGTATAAGAATGTGTGTATGTGTGAGAGGGTATGTGTGTATAATAAGCATGAAGAAGACACAATTTTTAAAAATGTGCTTCCCAAACACTATCAGCATCAGCTAGGAGCTTGTGATAATGCAAAGTAGGAGCTGGAGGCATAGGTCAGTGTTGCAGTGCTGGCCTGGTGGGTGAAAGGCCCTGGGTCCCACTCCCTAGCCCTACATAAACCTGGTGCGGTGGGACATAGCTGTTATCCCAGCACTCAGGAGCCTGAGGCCAGAGGATTGCCATTTGCTTGAGTCCAGCCTGAGCTACATAACCAGTTCATGACCAACCTGGACTACAGAGTAAAATCCTGTCAAAGAAGGAAAAAAAAAAAATGTAAATAATAGAGCACCACCTCAATGTGCTAAATCAGAAGCTTTGAAACTGAGGCCCAGTAATCTGTGCTTTAACTTCCAGAAGAATTTTAATGTGTGTAAATACATATGAACCTATAATTTGATGACCCTAATTATATAGGAGAAAGCTAAATAGATTTTAATTAAATTTAAAAATTTTAATTTACAAATTTTTTGGTATATATGTAGCATGTGAAGAAGCCAGACCTCGTAAAGGTTATAACACGATTACTGACATCTTAAAAATAGTGATCGCCGGTCTAGGATTGACAAAGGTTTACAGTGCAGAACAAATGAGAACTTGGGGAAAATAAAAAGAAGAAGGAAGCAGGGAGAAAATAGGGTGTAATGTAAACTAGCCTGTGCCAGTAGAGACCACTTGCAAGTTCCATCATCCAACAAAGGGGAGTAAGTCACAAGCTGGGAGTATCGCACCTAATGTTAAGTATCTAAATAATCCTGCGAATGATAGGGGAAAAAAAAAAAATACTTGACTTTACGGCCCAAGCACAGAAGCGCGTCCCAGATGGCCTGAACTAATGGACATTTTGTTTGTTAAAACACCAAATGTCTGAAAGCAAATTGGAGTCATTTGGGTCAAAACACCCTGCCTTAATTTTCCTTCTGTTTGGCAGGAAGCCAGTTTGGGCATTCTTTGTGCTACTATCTGTAATCGAGGAATGTATGCAGACCTCAAGGGATGACCGTCTCCTTCAGAGAGAATGCCAAAGATGGATCATTTCAGATCCCAGCACTACACAGTGGGAAATTCTGGAAGGTTGCTTTTAGACTTAAATTTGATCTCATACTGAGTCATGATGTTATCATAAAAATATCTATTGGTAAATTTAATAAATTATAACACTTAACAGAATAATTTTCTGGACTTTGAACATATTAATATTCATCAAGCATTTAGAAAAAGAGTCTTTATTGAGCCTCTTATATACGTCTATGTATGATTTTAATGACACATTGTAATTTTGATACCTACATTTAGCATCCACTTTAAATTTCATTGGCCAATTCCATTATTCTGTGATTGTAAAACTAATCATATTGTTAAATTTTTGTTACTCTAGTTTTAACTCTACATACAAAAATATTAAAATTAGGTAGCAAGAATAAGCATATCCTTAGGAAACAGGCATATATAGGAGATTTCGTCAAAGTAGGACACGAAAAAAGCTGAAGATGGAGAAGGGCCAGTGGAAACAGCTTAAGCATCTCACACTTGAAGTCCATTATTAAGCAATGAGCCCAGGAAGCTGCAGCTCATCACCAGGAGGGCTTGGCGTTGGCCACTCTTTGATTCTTGGCCAGTAGCTTTTTGTCGTTTCTTTTTCTTTTCTAATGAAGATGCGCTTGGGTTTCCTCTTGGCTTCTTGGCCAAGGGCTTTTCTTTTCTCTTGTTTGCTTCAATAAATTGTTGCCTGTGTTATTTGTGGCCTCCTTCCACTTTATTCTTAATCATAGGAAAGTCCATGGACCTGGGAACCTCCCCACTACTGTGGGTGAGAGGACTTACCTCCACATTTATGGGGGCTCACCCAGGATTTTGCAACTTTTCCATGCCAACAAGCTCAGTAAGCAGGTTTGGGGTCAGGGTGAGCTACCTGCAAGTGGGGAGGTGAAACTCTTGCCTGCCAGTTCCTGGGTTTTGGGGGTGGTCTTACTGGGAATTTGGGAGTACAAGTTTCAGTGGCTACACACAGACCTGATTGAACGGAGGACCTTGCCGCTCGTGGAAGAAGCTCCCTATGTTAGTAGTCTAGCTACAGACTACTTAGATCAGTTCTCCTGTGCTGAGAGATGACTCTCTCAAATCAAACTACTTAGGAGCAGAAGGCGGCATTGCTCATTGAAACACTTTCTGTGTCCATATAGTGCATGAAGTTCTTTATTAAGTTTCCTCCAGACTAGGATGTTTCTGTTTTTCCCAATGCTTAGTCCCAGTCCCAAAAGGCAGGCACATACTCTCATAACAAGAGTTTTTGAGTCTGTGAGGTAGAAAGCCTCAATTTCATCTTATGTATTATTAAGAGGGTCTTCATATCTCTCACCTCAATGAGCCCCCTGCTTTTCAGGCAGAAGCAATTTAACAAACTTTACAAATCTGAGGTTGCAAGCAAGTGACTTTATTTCAATTAGAGGCCTTTCATTCCTGATTCAGGGAGTGATAGCAGAGATGTCACTGGAAATCTCAGTGACCAAGACCCATGATTAGGAAATTCTGACCATGCACAGGTAAGGGAAGTCACTCCCACTATAGCCCTGAGACTCTTCTGTGTTAAGAACCCAACCTTCCTAGGACCCTGAGTAGAAGAAAGAGTATGCTTTTTCATAAGATAGGGACTTTCTTTTTCTCAATACACCTACTTCAAGCATAGTTTCTCTGTTACAGATGGGAAATGTACATATCTAAATTCCCCTGTGGTCTCCTTGGCATGTCTCCTTTCACACCAGAATCAATTTAAGAAAAAAAACAAAAAGCCTCATCTTCTGCATCAATGCATGACTGAAATGCCTACTGGGGGACCAGGAGAGGTGCCAGAGGGAGGGGATCTGAACTGCAGGATGAGTCTTTATCTAGACCTCTTCTTAAAATAATAAAGGAAATATATTCAGATATCCTATGCTTTTTTTTTTCATTTGAAGGAGCACCTGCGATGGGTGTTCAAATGTATTACTGACCCTTATCAGGTCACAACACTGTGTTGTCCAACCCCTGATGGCCCAGAGAAGCCTCAAGAGTCACCTCAGACTCCACTTAAGGAACTTGCCCCAGGTTATCCTGTATGTCAGACCTTAAGTCCAATCCTAAACCCTCTGCCTCTGCCTCACCTGCTCCACTCACAGATGCCCTAGCATCACTCTCACTGGATATTTCCATCCAGGGGAGGACAGATGATTAATTTCTTTAACTTCAGAAAACTGAGGAAACTTAAACAGGAATTTGGAAGTTTCACTGGTGACCCTGATGAATATATTCAAGCCTTCAAGAGAATTGCTTCTCTGTATGAAGTGCCTTAGAAGAATGTTTCTCTCATAATTCATAAACCTTAAGGGGCAAGAGAAAGGCATAGTTAGGGATGATGTAATGCATCTGGGAAACTCATAGTATGAAACTCAGCGCCCTCGGCAAAAGGGGCAGGAAGCTCCTCCTATCCCCTCAGGGACCCAAGCGCACCCTGCAGCAGATCCAAACTGGGATCTTAATCAGAGTAATGATGACTGGTCTTGGAATCATTGTATCATATCAAGGAAAGTCTATAAAAATGTAGGGTAAAACTCACAATTATGCTATAACAGTCCAAAATATTTCAGGAGGAAAAACAACCCCCATCCGTATTTCTCCAACTCATTGGACACTCTGACTCTATATAACACGATTGTTCCGGATTCCAAGGTGGGTGAAATTCTCCTTAGGGATAACTTCATATTATAGTCTGCCTCTGATACGTGCTGGAAACTCCAGAGGCTAATTGCGAATTCTGATCCAGGTTTGGATGACTTATAAAAGGAGTCTCTGAAAGTCTATTACAACTGAGACCAACTGGCAGGAAAAAATAAAGATCATAGTCACTGAAATGATGTCAGCCCTATAGGGAACCCCAGAAAAAGGGGAAAAGCTAACACCTCCTTGCTTTCTATACAAGCACCCAGACCATTTTAGAAGGAAATGTCCCAAAGGAAAAAGGCTCCTCTGAGGCTCTTTCCCATCTATGGGGAGATCTTTGGAGAAGAGACCCTCCCCAAGCTCAATGATTTCTGGGACTATCTATGAATTGATGATAGGCCCAGAAATACCCCTCCTGGCCTCATCTCCCCACCCCCATTGAGGAAGATGCACCCCAGGAAGCTATCATGGTGAGGGATCAAACCCTTTCATTTCTCACCGATACTAGTGCTTAATATTTGGTCCTATCCCTTGCCCCTTATCTCTTTTTTAAGGACAAAATGACTCTCCAATGAATGTGTAGCCACCCACTGGAGAGAGATTTCTCTCTGCCAATGGCTTGTACTCGGGGAGAGCTTCACTTCAGACATGGGATCTTAATTATTCTGGACTCTCCAACTTCCTTTTTAGTTGGGACCTCTTTACCTTTACTAGGAGTCAGATTCTACTCCTAGAAGGAAGTATTCTCTGTGTCCACTTTAGCAAGTTCCACCTGAGGCAGAGTCTCAAGTATAGACCGATGGAATTCAAGTGGGAAGGGATAGAGGTGTGAACCCTGTGGTAAACAATTCAAAGAACTCCTTGACCTTTCCCCACCAAAAACAGTATCCCCTAAGACCAGAAGTCAAAGAAGGGTTAAAATGCATCATCAAGGCTCTACTCATATAGGGCCTTCTTCAGACCACCATGGGAATAAAAAGGGGACCTAGCAAGTGAAGGTTAATCAAGGATTTAAGATTTATCAATATGGCAAACCCTCGTCACCCAGCAGTGCCTATCCCTGTACCCGAATTACTCAGATCCTGTCAGAAGCTGACTTCTTTACCGCCTCTTTTCTGCATTGCTTAGACAAACAGAGCCAACCTCTCTTTTCATTTGAAAAACCTCTTAACAGGAATGGGACAACTCACATGGACAGTTCTACCCCAGAGGTTTCGAAATAGCCCCTTCATAGTTGGAATGGCTCTCATCTCCTTGAAAGGAAAAATAGGAATCTAGTGCTATTACAGTGTATAGATGACTTGATACTTCATGGCTCAGACAAGGGATAGGTTCTTTAGAGAACTATGTCTCAGCTAAAAGTTCTGCAAACTAGATGATATAAGGTCTCAAGGGAAAAGGCCCAAATCTTTTAGGAGGAATTCAAATACTGAGGGCTTGTAATTTCAGCTGAGAAATGGCAATCATCTAAGGAAAGAATTGGTTGTATTGCCCAGGTCCCCTTCCCAGCTACAATCAAGCGACTCCAAGCCTTTCTAGGCTATTATATAATTTGGATATTTAAATTTGGTGAATTAATAAGACCTTTATGCTGTCTTCTGAAGGAAACGCAGAGCTAGGCTTATCTTAGCACAGGGGAACCAGAGCCTCTATTGGCGTTTACAGACCTCAAGTGAGCTCTTTAAGTACTCTGGCCCTTGGACACACTTCCCTGAGATTCAGCCTTGGTCTACAGGGACACTGGCAAAACAAGTTGAACTGGATGCTTCAGCTCACGCTTTGCAGCTCAGTAAGAACAGATGAGCCCCAACACATGTTGATTTTAAATATATTTTCTAGCACAATGTTGTCATGCAATATTTAGGAGAAGGTAGTATGGGGGGAACTAACTAGTTAGACAGAGGAAAAGCAAAGAAAGTTACAGGTATGAGGATATTTTAGCAAAAGAAGGATAAAAGGAAGAAAATACTTGAATAAAAATGATTTTTATGGTAAGATCTGCCCTACTGGAGTGAAAAAGAACGATGAAGACAAAAGGAAGGGAAAAGAAAGGTATAGAAGCTCCAAGTTATGACGCAGAAGAAGCGTGAGAGATCAAACGCACAAAGATCTGCATCACTATTCTGCTTGTCTGTCTCCCTGTTGCTTTTGGGATTTATGAGCGATTTTTTTTTGAGAGAGAGAGAGAGAGAGAGAGAGAGAGAGAGAGAGAGAGAAGGTCTCACTCTAGAGCCCAATGTTGGTCTTGAGCACATCATGGAGCCCAGGCTGACCTTAGACTCATGGTGAGAATACAGGCATGCACCACCACCACTGGCTTATGTGGTGCCAGGGAATCAAATTATGAGGTATTCTTTCTAACTGCTTTGCTACTCCCACACAGATAAAAGACTAGCACTGACTCTCAAACATCAGTTATTTCCTCTCTGTTTTAAACCAGATGTAAATTAATGATTGACCAGTCAGCTGTCAAGCCCTGCCAGCAGACAGTAACTTTAGAGGCCTCCAAGGGTCTTGGGACCTTCCATTTGGAGTGGTCCTGAACAGCTGCAAGTCCTGGATGCTTGTGAAGCAGGGAGGTCTATGTACAATTCTTAATGCGTCTTACTGTGCCTACTCAATATCTCTTAACAGGTAGAAACTCAGATCCAGGTCATCTTTCATAAAATCAAATGGCTACACAACCTGTCTGTTTATCACTCAGGGCTTGGCAATCCAATTTCATGAACAAGCCAAAGAATGATTTCCCACCTTCCCCACCTGGCTATTTCCCATTCTGGGCCTTTTGGTTGGTGGCCCCATTGGTGTTATGTTTATTTGGTATCTGTATTCCAAAATCCTTGTCTAGACTCATCTTATTGGGATGGAGACTATGAAACTTCAGATGGTCTTACGAATGGAACCTCAAACAGAAACTTTCTTCTACTGTGGACCACTTGACCATCTGACAACCCTTCAGCCCTTCCAGGGGCCACCAGATAAAACTCTCTCTTGAGAGGAACCCCCTCATCCTTGCCTTATCCCTAGTCAGAGAGGCCATTGTCTCAGTCACGTACAGCAGCAGGCTGGTCCTCTCAGAGTGAGGGCTGGTAGACAGGAGCTTAGGGAAGCAAACCTGCAGGCTAGGGTGTTTGGTGAGTGCTCCTGCCAGAGGCTGTTTTTCAGTGGGGGTTGTTTCTATTTTCTCCAGATTATGAAGTTAGTATGCTTGTCTCCTAAAGAGAGTAGGTGTGTTTCCTCTACCTGAGAACATTCTAGCTTTTTTCCAGTTACATGCACACGATAAAGCCAATCATTGAGAGCCATCTCATTTCTCCTGCCTCCCCTTTATTTTGAGTCTATGTAAGGAGACCTCAGACCCATGCCAAGAGGATACCCACTTGGGACCTCTTCTAGCCTCTTGGCCAGGAGGTTTTCTTTTGTTTCTTTTTCTTTTCTTTCTCTAACAGAAACATGCTTGTGTATCTTCTTGGCTTCTATGCCAAGGGCTTTCCTTTCTCTTTTGTTTGATTCAGCAAACTGTTGGCTTGTGTAATTTTTGGACTTGTCTACTTAATTCTTAGTTGTACTTGAGTCTGTGGACCTGGGGATCTCCTGCTATCCAGGGGAGAGAGGGGATTTACCTCAAAAATACTTCTCCCAAAATGACTTAAGTCATCAAAGAACAGTTTCAAAAATCTCAAAGAAGTCCTAAGTTGGTTAAATATCTAGGTAAATCATAACAAAAAAGACAAAAAGGTAAAAAAAAAAAACCTTGAGCTAACTAGAGAGAGAAAGAGAGACAGAAAAAAGAAGAAACCAAGAGAATATCAAAGCTAATTGTGTTGCATTTCTCTCTTTTTTTCCCGTTGAGATAGTATCTCAATATCTCACTCTGCAATTAGTCCTGAACTCACTATGGAGGCGAGGGTGGCCTCAAACTCACAGCAATCCTCATGGCTCAGCCTCCCAAGTGCTGAGAATACAGGCACACACCACTATGTCCAACTTTATGTAGTACTGGGGAATCAAACTCAGGGCCTTGAGCTCGATAGGCAAATGCTTGAATCACTGACGTATTTCTTTTTAAAAAGTAATACAAAAATAGAATAAAGTGCCATTTGAACTGCATGGAAAAAAAGACAATACAAAGCTATGTGTCAAAGCTTACCTTTCAACTCTCTTTAAAAATAAAGATATGATAAATAACTTTCCAAATTAAAAACAAAATATTGGAAGAGTTCATTAGCAGCATACCTTTACTAAAATGAATGGTAAATTTTCATAGGCAGAAGGAATATGAGATCAGTTGAAAACCTCTCTTCTCAAAGGGATGAATGTGCCCGAGATGGTGAGAAATACAGGCAAGCAAAGAAAGCTCTTTCCCTTGTTTCTAATCTTTAAAATTTAAGTTACAACCTACAACAAAAATAATAAACATTTGTTGAACTTATAACTTATATAAATGTAAAGTATATGACAACAGTAGTATGAGAAAAGAAATAGAACTCTTGTTGTGAGGCTTATAATATACGCAAGAAATGGCATACCATTGTTTGAAAGTAATCTGGAAAAGTTAAAATGTAGATTGCAAAGACAAAGCAACAACTAACAAAATGAAACAAAGATACATAATTGATAAGCTTCTAGTGGAGATAAAATAGGAATATTAAGATTCTCAATCCAAAAAAAGCTCAGGAAAGAGTCAAAAAAAAAAAAAGAAAAGAAAGAATGGATGGGATACTAGAGAAGAGTTAGTTGGTAGACTGAAGCCCAAACCTGTCAATAAATACATTTAATTTAAACAGTTTAAGTCAAGTTGGATTAAATAAAACTTACCTATGTGCTACTTTAAAAAATTAATGTAAATATAAAAACAGGTCAAAAGATGAATATATATATATATATATATATATACAAATATATATAATATAAAATAAGTAACCACGTGTCAAAAACTCAATTGAAATAAGCAACTTTGATTGGGGGCACATATAATAAAACGTGGCAGGCAGGTCTTTGCTAATAAGATATTGATCGCTTCTATTGCTGACACTTCGGACAAGGCTGAAGAGTTCATGACCGCTGTCTAGGCCAAGCCCACAGTTTCTTGAAACATTATTAACCTCTCCTGACCTTTTGTAGAAGAGACTCCTCCCAAAGTACACAGAGACTCAGACTATACCCAGCCCATTCATTACAAGACAATTTAACTTTTGCTAGAACCAGTTGTAATTCTTAGAAAATGATATATCCCAATCCTCTGAAGTCTAAAGCTATAATACAACTGCCATTGTGTAAAACCTTAAAACATACTTTCAGAATTGCTTGACTATATGTTTTCCCAAATTATAATCATTTAGTCCCCATATAAATGTAATTTTCTTTGCTCCCAACTAGACTTATTCTTGTATAGTTCAAACATAAAAAACACATTCAAAGAAAAATTGGTGTCAATAGAGATATGAAAAAAAATTTATGGGGGAGAAAGGCAACAGACCGGAAGACAGAATAGCCCTAGCAGTCCTCAAGGTAAGAGTTAAGTCATCTAATAATAATACTCCAAAATATATGAGATGAAAACTTAAAGAACTGCATGGAGAAACCAAGATATTCTCAATTATATTTTAAGATGTTTAAAATATTTTTCTCAAAAATAAAATAGGTAAGTATTTAAAAACTACAGCTAATGTCATATTTTTATTGATGATTAAAAAATTCTCACTACCGCTAGTGGAGAGGACATAGCTACTTCATGATGTCAAGGAAAAGTACACTGGTTTTAAAGAATCATTGTGTACTCTATGCACACAAGGCATATTGGCAACATAGGAAATCATATATTTATAAAAACCTACGAAAACTGAGAGATGATGTCATCAAGGTTAGAACATGTAAATTTAATATTTTAAGACATCAATTGAATATTTGCATAGTAGTGATAATTCATTACAAATGAAAATTTAAAAATGATAACATATTCAGCTGCATCAAAAACATGATTTTTCCAAGTTAGTAAAACATATTTCAGACTTATACATTTGAAATTATGAATCTTTTCTAAGAAAAATTAAAGAAGATTGAAATAATAGAACTTTATAGGATTTTTGATTGGTTCAGTATTGCTAAGGTTTTTGAGACAGAGTCTCATTCAGCCATCAGGCTGGTCCTGAACTCACGATGGAGTCCAGACTGGCCAAACTCGTGGCAATTTTCATGTCTCAGCCTCCTGAGTGCTAGGATTACAGGTGTACGCAACCATACCTGGCCACATGAGGGGCTGGGGAATCGAACTCAGGGCCTTGAGTTTGCTAAGCAAGTGCTTTAACCACTCAGCTTTTCCTCCAGCCCCTTGTTAAAGTAGTATTTGGTCCCAAAGTAATCTACAGATCCAATTCAATCTTATTCATATTCAAAACAACTACTTTGTAGGAATTGCTAAATATATACTAAAATTTATATTAAAGCATTAAGGATTTAGAATAGCTACTATTAGTTAGAAAAAAGTCTGGCTACTTAAGCTACTTGATATAGCAGTTATTTATTTAGGAGTTATCTTTACATAATAATATAAATCCACATTTCTAAGGGTAAAGTGGTATTTACTGTATGAACAAGTACAGGAGTCAATGGGACCAAATAAAAGGTAGAAACGGACTCTCACATCTTAACTTTAGAAGAGCTTAGGACAATTCAACAGCAAAACAAGTCTATACAAAAACGATGTTGATGTGATTTTATATTTACATGGAGAAAAACCCCAACTTTTACAATGTAAAAATAATTATATAAACTATTGACATACACATAGCGGCAAGATCTAGAAAATTTCTTGAAGAATACCTAGGAGAAGCTTTGTGGCTGTGAGTTAGACTATAATTTCTTAGAAACCACTCACTTGTCTTTCATCTTTGTAAGACAATCCCTAGGAGAGAGGAAAAAGAAAAAAAAAAAAACTTTCCATCGTATCAGATGAGCTTAGAAAGCTGGGATGAGTGAAAGTACTGTCTCTGGTCTAGGGTGAGCCTTTGACCAGAACATCCATGATCTGCTCAACACGGGAAATATGGAACCCTTGTCTGATTCTAAGTGCTGAGGATTTCCACATTTCTTTGAGAATTATGACACTTTTCCAAAATTTCTCTTTTTGTGTGACATTATTTTCATGTCTTTTGAGGTCAGCTCCATGACTGTTTGCAAATCTTCCTTGACTACTCAATGGAGGTCATGACATATCACACGGACTCATGCTTATGCTTGAAAGCCATTAGGTGTATGAGGGATTGCGGCAACAGTCATGTAGTTTATACATCCTATCCTGCTTTTATTCTTTCTCTGTTTCTTCTTTTCACTTACGTGTTTCTCCCACACCTTCATCACCTTCCTGTTCTAAAGATGAGAATAAAGAAAAGGAGTGATATCTAAGAAGGAATGAGAAAGAGAAGAAAGAATAATTAAATGTAAGAAAATAAAGCATGTAAATGGAGTTCTGCAAACAGAATGATAAATCTTTCAAGGAAAAGCTAAACCTAAATAAAATTGTTAAAAACTCCATCTGTGAGCATACAAGCCAGCCAGAGGCAGGGGTGCGGGTGGGGCGGGGGAGTGAAGTTGGAAGTATTTGGGTTTTTAAGAGTTTTCTGATCCGTGGGATCACGTACAAAGTGAATTAAAATATTTTATTACAAATTGTTAAAATTTGTTTAAAGGCATTTCCTATGAAAATGTGTTTTTTTAACTCCAATAATTTTATAGGTAATAAAATTTCACTCTAAAATCTAGAAAAGTCTGTAAATGTTCTAAAGATTTTCGTGGAACTTCAGCCATCTTCAGTTCTCCCTGTTGAGGATGTTACAGTTTTGGAATTGGTTCAGAGAGCAGCTATGCACCATCTGTGTGCCATTTACAGTAGGAAAAAAAGAGTATTTTTAAACTATTTATATTCTGAGACTTTTTAAGTTCTTGTTGGACAAAGTAGAATAAGTACAATTGGTTCTGGTGTTCAGGAAGCAACTTGGACTAAGTAAAAGCTAAATAACAGATAAAACCCCTACTGAAGAAGAAATCACAAGAAACTCAGGCACTTTTTATAAGAAGTTAATGGAAAATACTGCGAGTAAGAACCTAATCAATATGCCAGAATGATCGTTAACCTATTGGTGATCAACAGAAAGTAATTTATAGGTTTTTGCTACATGACATGAAGTATTTAATTATCTTCACATGGCCATAATGATTCAAAGACATGGCATGACAGGCAGTAATCACAGTCTATTGAACTAAGCAAAATTAAAAGTATAAATTATAATCTGATCCATTGCATGAGCAAGTTCATAATTGGTGTATAGTCTTAACTGTGAATTTTAATAATTTTGTGCATTTTATAGTTCTATTTTATTTTGTAATTAATTTTAGCATGAGATTTAATTTTTTATTTTAAAAAATAAATCTTCTTCTTCTTTTTTTTTTTTTTTGAGACAGGGTCTCACTCTGTAGCCCAGGCTGGTCCTGAACTCACTTTGTATCCCAGGCTGGCCTCGGACTCACTGCAATACTCAGCCTGCAGCATGCTGGGATTATAGGCTTATGCCACCACAACAGCTAGCTTTATGTGGTGCTGGGGAATCAAGTCGGGGCCGTGCATTTGAAAGGCAAGCAGGACAACCCCTGTGCTGTCCCTCCAGCCTCCAAAAATAAGTCTTAAAAAAGAGAGTTTGTAAATGAAGCCCATATCATACTATCTATACACAAGCACAGATTAACTCTTAATATTTAAAAAAGCATTCATGTATTTATCTATATCATTTTTGTATCTAGTATGAAATAAAAATACTGTAGTAGTTCATATAGTTAGTTTCATTTATAGAAAGTTCATGTAAAATCTTAAAGTTTTTTTTTTTTTTTCACTTTGCTAGGTCTCAATGACTTGCATTTATGAGATGACTTATTTTATTGTTGGACACCCCAGTGTCTATAGTTTCTCTTCCAGGAGCACTTACTCACTCTCACAATACAATCTCCATTGATAACGCAAGACCATGCACCCATGCATTCTGTTCACTGGCATGCAATCCCAGATCACCTGAACAACTGGGATTTCTTCATACAAACACTGGCCCCACCCTACCGTGCATGTGCACACCGTGAGGAGAAGCTCACACTTGCCTTGTTCATTCCAGGCACTAGAGTGTTGACTGAACCACAGGTAGGAAGACATAGAGCATTGATCCAAGAGTTGATCTTCATGCAATGAGGTGTTCTATTACACTGTGGTGTGTTTCAACAAAATGTCTACAAAGTAAGAATCTAAAAAAAAAATCCAGGCAAAGAACAGATTGTTTTGCATAGGGTAGGCTTTTCTTATTTGGAGAAGTTATGTCCTCTGCATAACTTCCAATAAACAAGAACCCCTTTTACAGAAGTACAGAAATTTTAAAAAAGATACAAAAGTAAATAGAAATTCAATGACTTTTGGACATTAATAATATTTTAGCATATACATAACAGAAATCCTTGATGAAGAAGGAAATGGGGCATAAAATGATTTTGAGAAAGGAGTTTGAAAATTTTGTAAAATCGGGAAAATACAGAAATTTATAAATGCAAAAATCCAGTGAAATAAAAACTGGATATATTTAAAACTACATAAAGGCACATCGAGGTGCATCACGGTCAACTGGCCAAGTGAATGCTTCAGTGGAAAATCATGTATTACCCGAGAGGTAATGAAGACATTTAAACAATTTTTCATTACAAATAATGCAATACAGAAAACATAGAATGATATCTTTAAAGAACTGGAAGAAAAGTTAAACTCAAATTATACATCCATCAAAAGATATTCCTCAAAACTAAAAGTAAAGTTAGATCTTTGAGAATAATAATCGAAGCTCAGACAACTTGTCACTTTCTCTCAAGTTTATTTTCAAGAAATTCTTCAGGGTGAATGCAAAAGTTTCAGATAGAAACTCATATCTTCACAAAGGAAGGAAAACTACTATAATTGTTAAATATGTGAAAAATATAAAAGATTACTTTCCTTTCAAAATGTTATAAAAATGTACTTGATAGATTAAAGCAAAAATGGTAAAAATGACATTTACATCATACAAGATAAAAATTATTAACAAGAGTTACACAAAGGACATGAAGGAGGAAATTGCAGCATATTGTTGTAATAGTCATACATTATACATGAAGGTATAGCACGCTTGAGAAAAGATTCCAGAAAAGAATATCTATATAGGAATATACCAACGGATGTTATTGAGCAGTATTCTATATGAAGTTTTTCTTAGTTTCTCTACCACCAGAAGATTTAAAAAAAAATCTTGGACCATACTCTACTCACCGTTTGCCAAAAACTATTTTAAATTTGATTCTGAAATATATAAAAACTCAGATGTAATATTCTTCTCATGACAGATAACATGAAACAGATATATTGTGTTTGACTGAAACACACCTAAGAACGCATTGGTGCTAAATCTGAATATTTGACAGCCATTAATATACTATTGGAATATTGAAAAGGAAATTGAGTTTGGTTTTTCTCACACTTAAGAAAAATGGGAGGAATAGAATTCTATCAAGGTGATGAGTTCCAGGAAGTTGTCAGCAACAACTAAGAAGAGTATGAAAATATTCAGGGAAGAAAGACTTGGAAAACGTTCCTACCCAAAAGTGCATTGCAGAATCGTCTTTGATGTAGCCAGGGTGTGTGGTAGGGGTAGTATGAAATTCTTGGTGCGTCAATATTTTTACCCTTTTGGTCTTGGGGAGTTCTTTCAAGGTAAAGTGAAATTTCATAGAACATACATTTCACAAGCCAATGTCTATGCGTTTATTGTATTCACTTATAATGAGTTGTGTAGCTGGTGTTAGGTGAAGCACACAAATGCATATTGATATCTTTCTCCAAGGATCATAATAAGGAAAGAAAACTAGTTTCTGATATATATTAATGCTCCCACAAGTAAGATAGTTCTTAAAAATTGTGGAAACAATATGTTTATTTGATATATGTAAGACTGATGCTTAGCTACTTTGCCAAATTGAAGATTTACTATTATTTTGATAGGATTTAAGGGAAAGTATTAAGAAATTGAGATAATTGCAATCATAGACCAGAAAACTAAATAAATGTCTTCAGATTAATAGGAATTTGATGAGAAAAATTTTAGAAGCAAATGAATCATTAGTTTGAAAAGGAAGTTGGAATTAGGAAATTAGCATATTGTTTTAATATGCTATTTTGAAGTATGCTATTTTAGGCAAGAGTGGCCAGTGACAGCTTGTCTTTAAGATTATCTTTAGATATAAACTTGAATAAACACAATTCATAAATCTGTATATTTAATTGTAGGTAGCTCTCCAAGCAGAGAGAATAGCACTTGCAAAGGTCCTGAGGTGAACGTGTACCTGGCACATTGAATGAGCAACAAGAAAGAGAATATATCAGTGCAGAGGTGGAGAGCATAAGGGATGGGAGAGGAGGCCAGAGCGAGCACAGGGCCCAGTGTGGGCACTCATGCGCAGTGGAAAACTTGGAAGTAAAATAGGATAATACAGGAAACATTTGATTTTGAGATTTATAATCTGAGCTTTGTTATTAATCTATTCTGCTTATTGTGGAATGAAAAACAGGTAAACAGGAAGCATGAATTCAGACAACTGTGATACTCAGGCAAAAAGCAACGGTGACTTGAACTAGGGGCTAATGGCAATATTGGTGAAAATTTGTTAGATTCTGGAAGTTTTTTGGAGGAGAATCCATGAGGTTTGCCAATGATTAATATTTATGCCTGAAATGAAGGAAACAAAGATTATTATTATTATTATGTTTTTACTTGAACAACAGGAAGATAGAAATGCTGTTTTCTGATACAAGGCAACTGAGGAAAAAAGCGATAACAAGGGGAGAAGGGTCAAGACGCCAGTTTTAGGAAAGTTAATTTTGAGATACCTTGTAGACACCCTATAATTAGTGTTCGAAACAGGTGAGTAGATAGGAATTTGGAAGGAAAGTTGAATTTATAAACTGAAAGCCACTGACATAAAGATGATACTGTCTACTTTGAGATGGGATGAAGTCATCGAGGGTTTGGTGGTATGATGAACAACATAAATGATCCCAATCTGACTCTTAAGATATCCCATTGTTTAGAGGTTGGAAATCTGAGATGAAAACAAGAAATAAATCTGGAAGTAGTGATTCAAGGAAGAGAATATGGACAGTCGAGTCAAGCAGCAGTTGGAGGGGCACGGAGTGGTGGACAAGCCAGCTGCTCCTGATTATCAACGACTTATTGACTAAGTATACAACCATATCTAAATTTTCCTAGAGTTTTGCCTCTTCTTTATCAATTCATCATGATAATCTATTTCAATCAGGACTTCCATCCTGGATGACACTTCCATGTGGTCAGAAGTATTAATACCCAATGATCAAAGGTTTAAGGCCAGGTCTGCATTACACATAAATCATACCCATAGACCCAACACAATGTATCTTGGGGTATTTTTTCCTTTGTAAGAATAATTACAGAATAAAAAGCATTATATTTTACAATAAATTGCACACAAATAATGACAAATGAGCACCTTGAGAGGAGAGTGCTGTTTTTCCACTAGCCAGATGATTTGAGAGAATGAACCTAGAGAAGACTCAAATAAATCATTCCTCAAATGAACTTCAACTTGTCTTAGATTTTGGGCAACTACGTTTTAAATTACTGAATTAAAATTACGTGTTTAAACTACTCAAACTTCTCACACCTAAGATTAGTATCTCTTTTTCCTTCACTAACAATCCACAAATTCTTATCTTTTTGATAAATATAATTTATGTTTCACCGACTCTGAAAATGACTTTAACCTTTTGCGTCCATAACTAGATAATTATTTTTCCTTAAAAAATCCCAACCAGGCTAAGGGACTTCAGTATAAAATATTGAAAAGTTACATTATGATCACTAAAGCATGACCTTCTATAGTGACAAAGAATGTGTTTTAACTCACTACTGTTAAATACCAAATCACTGATGTAAAGCTTGCCACAAAAAATTAAAAAATGGAATATTATACTTAATATTCAACCAAAACTACATATTTCAGTCCTTATTTTATAGCCTTAAGTTGAATTTACAAAGGAAATCAAGAGAAAACATTTAGCTAAGAAGTAATGCCCTACTAGACAAACCAGAAAACGAGAGAAGCTGAATCCATTGACTTTTTTCTCTTCGGAAGGTATGCAGGTGATAACCAGGAGTTGAGTTGGTCTTGAGACTGTGACAGCTTGCATGAGACTCATCCAGGAACAGCCTTTTTGAAACCTCAGGCAAACAAAAATGACAGGCTACTGTTTTTCGAAGGCAAAGAAAAATTATAGGTTAGTGTGTCTGTGGGTCCCAGTAATGGATTCTCTACGGGGTCTTAGCAATGTGTGCATGAAGAGGCCGAGCCTGGACTGGTTTCCCACGGTAATTTGATGCCACAAGCAAGCCTCTTCTAATGTAGTTATAATAGACTCTTTACTTCAAACAAACATTGATGTTAGTGGACGTTAATTTTCATGGTGTTTTCCTCTGAGAAAGAAGGGATTTTGTTCAGGACAATAAGACACTGTTTCAATATATGAGATGAAAGTTTTCAGAGAGACAAAAAAGGAGTCACGAATGCTTTTACGCTTTATCTGGGTTTCGTCCCAACTCTTTCCTGCTTTATCTTCCGGCCATATCTATAGCCACCATTTGCTGAGAAGCAGTTGGTGGCTTTTCCAAGTGGCTGTGCACTGTGGTCTTTACAATGCATCATGGTCTTCACAGGGTTTGCAATAACCACATTGATAGTCACTCTGATATAGACAATAAAAGCTGTCTGAAAAGAAAGCAAAAACAAAAAGCACCTTGTAGATTAGTTTTCTGGTGATCAGATCGTTTTGCTTTGCTTTTTATTTAAATATTCAACTTTTTCTGGAAAAATATCACGGGCAACAAATATGGAGAGCTGATATATGCGGTCAAGGGTTCATTCCCTTTCTGTTTTGCAAGACATTGACTTTATGATAGCAACAGTCAACTTAATCCCTTATCCTAAACACTAGTTTGGCATTTCCCACTATGAAAAAATTTCTGTGAGAAAATGGTACTTTAACAAGCACCATTCTTCATCCATTTCTACGGAAACTCTTATATGCCAAAGTCCTGTTTCCTTCATGGAACTAGGCTACCAATTTGAAAACTTTTGTCATGATGCATGAAATATGTATTATACAGACAACTGACTATGAAATTTTAAAATGAATCTTCTAAAATTCAAAAATTTTCAGAAAAAGTGGACTATGTAAAATACAAGCCAGTCTGTATTTTAGTGGTGCTTAACATGCTAGTATCTAAACTCTAACAGGAGAACATTCAAAGCTTTTTAAGATCCAGCGCTTTCTTGACAAAACATGTCTGCGTTTGCTTATCTATACTCTGCTGTTTCTTACCTGTATGCTTCATCCATTTTCCATCCTGTGCCTAACATCACTTTCCTCTTTTGTCTTTCTCTTGACTCACCAACAGAAATTGTCTTGAATATTTCTAAGAAGCTTTGCACTGTCTCGGCTTAGCTATGAGTTTCTGGACTCCCACTAAGGAATATTTCTGTCAGTGAACTTGCCACATTAAATTACTACCAACCGTTTTTTTCTCTTTGTTCCCCAACATACTGTGATCTCTAAAAGCAAGGAATGCTAAACTTCAACTCCTCATCAAGAGAAGATCTCAGATAAATACATGAGCCATTACTAAGTGAGTGGAATATGAGCGAATGAATGAACGAATGAACCCAGTGGCAGTGAATATGGTTCATACCAGACACTACCAACTTTCGTGTTGTGCATTTTATTGATCTTGTTTTAATCTTGCTTCTCCAAACACTGGGAAATACATGCATTCTCAAAGATGCACACACATTCCATTATGATTTAAATCAGAAGGAATCTGAGATGGTGCAGTAACTGAAAATGTTAGCAAAGCCTGAGAGGAAGCATATTTGTGCTGAAGCAGAGTCGTAATCATACCGAAGGAAGAGTCCTAGCTCGTGATTTATCATCGGAAAGTTTTCAGTGTGACTACAATTAGTGCACTCTTAGAATGGCTTCAAATGATGAAGGATCTAATTACATCAAGGAGCTCTACCTCCAGTGCTAGAGACATAGACATAAATTTGTGTTTCTATTTAATTTACTTGAAAGAGTTTTGATTTTAGCCACAAATTTGAATTTAAATGAATATAACTGGAAGCTATAGTTAAAGTCTATTATTCCTGAGAATCCAATGATTAGAGATAAAAATATTTACATTTGTTTAATTCAAAGGAATAGCCCAGTCCCATACTAAACAGCAAAGCCTATTTTTTTCTTTCTCTTCAGGGAAAAGCCTAAGAGGGATTTTCACAGAATCTTCCAGTCCATTTCTTTATCTTCATGAGTACAAAATCCTAGATTTTGAAAAATCAAGAACTGTATTTGCTTTATACATAGAAATGAAGATACATTTAGTAATTGTAAACTAACAATTTTAATTCTGATAAGAACTGAAAAATAAGTATAAATAAATCTTTTTCAATAAATTTTGAAATACTTTATTGAGGCCTTGATCATTTTTCTGTTCCCAAAATAAAGTACATGACACCCACAATTTCAGAGAAAAGAGGCTGATTCTTGCTTGCTGGTTTTAGGAAATTCAGTCCGTAGCCATATCATCCCAAAGCAAAAACAGCGTGGTGGAAGGACCTCTGTCTAAGGACAGCCATTCATTCTGTGGTGTGCAGAAAACAGAGAATGGCAAGAGGAGTGTGGACAAGACCACAACCTTCTGGGTTGTGCCCCTGGTGGCATACTAACCAGACACTACAAGCTGGCAGAGCATTTAGGGACTGAATTCATCAATGGGTAACTTCTTTGGTAAGCGTAGGAGCCTCATAATCCAATTACCTTCCAAACATGAGAATTTGGGGGAACATTTTAGATCTTAACAATAATCACTTTACTAGACTTTTGTGAATTTTTAGTGTTTTCCACTCATAAGCTCATATTATCTATTAATATAAATATTATAAATACTCTAGCAAGAACAGATTTCAGAGCTCAGTCTGCTTTGGCTGAAGGCACTGGTCATGATTTCTCCAAACATTTTGCATCTCAAATAACATCTTTACCTGAAGCAATGTACTAAACAGGCATAATAGCACAATTTTTCATTGCATGAAGTTAGTGTTTTATCAACCTGGTTAAATCTGTGAATTATCCTGAGATTATTGTACACATGTCTACATATAAAGAAGAATATAGAATAATAAATAGTTTCTGTGAGGAGTAATGTATTTTATAATAGACTCACAAATAAACTTTTGGAATTGAGCCTATTCATAAAGCAGGGCATCCCTGTTTATCAGATGCTTGTTTTCCCTTCTCATGTCCTTATTGCTGTCAAAAGAGCAACAAGTTCCTCTTTGGCCCCAGCCAGTTGGTGCTCGTGTATCCTGAAAACTCAGCCTCAGCCCTTGGTGAAGGCTTCTGTGACAGGCCTGTGGATGGAGAACCCTCCACCCGCTCACCCAAGGGCAAACTGCACGAATTCTAAAGGAGAGAGACCTTTAGCTGATGGAAGGCAGAAACGGAGATATGCTTCGTCTGTTGTTCCCCTAAAAAGAAATTCCTACGTGTCTTTCACAAGGCTCTGGAGTTTTATCGCCAGCGTGTTGCAGCACAGCCACTTCAGATTGCTTCCTTCTAGTGAGTCTCCTTTATTGCCTACTTCATTCAAGTGCCATGTTTACTTTCAGATCACATTTTCTTATAAAGTTCTTTCACGTAAGATATTCTTCCAGGTTTTGGCTTCTGGGGAACCCAGTCTAGGTTTTCATGACTTTGACATAATGCGTGCACAATATAGTGAAGACATATCTTGGCAAAACTAGAATGCAAATAAATAAATAAAAGAAGGCATGATCATTTAAACATTTGTTTGGTTCGGTTTATGTGAATAAGTGTATTGTTGAGCACATACAAACGGCCACCCCTTTAGTCTGATCGAAGAATCATGATCTTATAATATTGCATCTCAGCTCAACAACGTAATTGAAGGTTTAGTACTTTTGATTGAACAGTGGAAAGAAAATTTCCTCTATGCAGGTTATAATATTGGCCGAGGATTCAATAGGCTGAGATCTGCACAAGTGAGTTCTCAGCCCTAGAGGTACCCCGTGGACTCTTACACGCATGGTGCTTTCTTTAAGTCTTGATGAGAAGATAGAGTGTTCGGTTTTAAAATTCAGGAACAAGTGTTCACGAAACAATTGTGAGCAACTTCCCATCGGCAGGCCCAGAACTGCAAGCTTTGCTTAATGTGTCAAGTAAGAAGGTGACGCGGGCTCACTCTGAGAGGCACTCTCACATTTCGTTCACACAGCGCCGCATGTTCGCACTGACTTCTCTGCATTCCGTGCACTTTAGCGCTTTGGCCAGCGCTCCCTGAAGATCACACATGCTTCATTCATAGACTGAATGTTCCATATGCATCTTGTACACTCCGATGCAAGAACTAGCTAAGCGGTGTCCCATGCGCTGAGCACTCTGTCACTCGTACCATCCTTTGGTCTACTTGGGCTAAGCTGAGGCGCTTTGTGCTGCTGCCGCAGGCAGATCCCGAGAAAGCTATAGAGTGACAGCAGCGATAACAGCAGATGAAACTTTGCATCATTATTTGTCCAAATCATGCTGCAGTCTTGAATTTTAAATGTTGATTTCCTGCGGGGTATTTTTTTTTTTTCACTTCCTAGCTTAATGGTTTCTGAATGAGTAAACAGAAAAAAAAAATGTCAGAAAGCTTTTGTGTCTCCTGTAACATGAAACAGGGCTGGTAGGCAAATGAAAGGGTTGTCTTTATGATCTTGTATCTCAAGAACTGAAAATGTTTCCAGATATCTTCCTCTGAACAAAAATCAGTAGCCAAACTTTTCCATTTTCTCTTTAGGAATAAATTTAAAGCTAGAAGATTTCAAGCTTGCGTAATGGCAACGACACTCACTTGGTATGTAACATGATCTTTTCCCTCATTCTCATCATCAGTAAAATATTAGTTATAATACCTACATGATTAGTCCCCAGCAGAGAGAAGAAAATTAGGAAATAAAGGCAAAATGTACTGCAAGCTGCAAAATATATGCAAAGATAATGAGTTGGTAGTAATTTCTCTTCCTTACTGATAGCGTAAATTTATGTAATATCAGCTCATTCGTATATTTATGTGAGTCTGAGGAATCTAAAAGTATGTTCCCATACTGTAAGTCCCAGGCTTTCTGAGGTAACTCGATGCAAAGCAGTGTTCTAAATAACAGGGAAGAAATACAGAAAATACAGTCCGACGTTCTGCAGGTGCATTTGGCTACTATAAAACTGAGTTTCAAATTTGGTAGGAGTGTTTGGGCCTGTCCTCCAGTTGGTGAGATGACTGCAGTGTGCCTAGTGGGCTGACGGCCACTGCTGGGGCCCAGGGCCGCACTCCTCTCCAGCAAGGGCAGGCTGCTTTTGGACTTTCCGCTCCCACCTTTTGGGACCTGAGTCAGGATTTTATTCATTCTATTTTTTGTTTGCACTGGAGATTAAACTCAGTGCCTCTACACTGAACTATGTCCTTCACTCTTTTAATTTATTTCTTTATTTTTTTTTGTCTGGGGGAGGGGATAGGTTCTCTCAAAGTCACTTAGTTATCCAGCCTGAGATTGAACTTGTGATGCTGCCTGGGTCTAAGATTTTGTATTTGATTCTTCTGTGGGGGAAGATAATCTCTGACACACACACACACACACACACACACACACACACACACAC